>CM029017.1:76497820-77097820 GCA_016801055.1 Panax notoginseng | reverse complement strand
GCTGAGAAGTTATGACTGATGCCATTGTCTGTGCAGAACTGGTCCATTTCTGAGAAGTCGAATTCTCTGCCATGATCACTCCTTATTGCCTTAATTTTTTCCCTTTTCTCTTTCATCACTAGTCTGAACATCTTGATCAGTTGGGAGCTTGTTTCATCTTTTGAGGTTAGAAAGAACACCCATATGAATCTGGTGTAGTCATCCACTACGACCAGTGAGTATCTCTTCCCTCCAAGACTCGTTGTTGGAATTGGCCCAAATAGATCCATGTGGAGCAGCTGCAGGGGCTTGTCAATTGAGTTGGCAGTTTTTCTCTTGAATGAGCTTCTGGTCTGCTTTCCAAGCTGATAGGCATTGCACGCCTTTCTTTGACGAAGCTGAATTTGGGTAAGCCTGCAACTAGATCTTTTGAGGCCAGTTTGGACATGCTCTTGAAGTTGAGATGAGACAGTCTTCTATGTCATAGCCAGCTCATTTCTTCATATGCTTTATCCAGAAAGCATATTGTCTCGTCTGAGCTTAGTTGTCCAAGATTTACTGTGTAGACATTTCTTTCTCTTGTTCTGGTTAGCTTTATAGCAGAGGTCTTCAAATCTCTGACTTGACATTGATTGTTGAGGAATGTTACTTGATGACCCTGTCGCAGAGTTGGCTAATGCTCAGAAGATTGTGTTGTAATCCTTCCACATAGGCCACTTTACTTAAGGATACTGCATCATTTCCAGCTGAGTCATATCCTCTTGTCTTACCAGAGCCATTATCTCCAAAGATGACTGAGGGACCCTCCTTCTCTATGTAGTTAGACAGAAGGGCTTTGTTCCCAGTCATGTGCCTTGAGCATCCACTGTCCAGATACCAGGTTGTGATCGTGGAGCTCTGTTCCTGTGGTAACATTAAACTTTCATTTTGGTACCCATACTTGCATGGGTCCTACTTTGTTAGTACCCTTGGGAACCCAAATCTGCTTGATTTTGGGTCTCACATGCATAGGATTATAATAGCATATTGCAGCCTTACGACCAATTTTATTGCATACAAAACATCTAATATGATGCATGATTGTATGTTTGTGAGGATTCTTCCTCCATCTGGACTTTTGTGGATCTTTAGTCATCCTTCTGTTAAACTGATTCTCCTTCTTCCATGTGTCCTTGTGTTTCATGATTTGTGAGGAGTGTACATTTTCTCTACTGTTCCTTCCAAGTTGGTTCGTGGAGTTGATTTTACTCGACTCTACGATCCTTCGAGGTTGGAGAGTAGTGGCTAGGTTACTCTTCTCTTTTCTGAAAACTAGGCCAGTATGAGATCCTTTACTCCTTAGAATCTGGATTAAATCAGTAGAGCATGGTTGGACTAGCTCATCCTTCTGTGAGGATTTCACAAATATAATGTCTCTACTAAAACTTGAAGTATTACTAGTGCTAGTTTTCTTTACCTTTTCCACACATGGCTCTGAGGTGGATTCCCCAAAGCCTAAACCTGTTCTGTCAGAGACACTTCTCTGACTAGAGATCAGGGAGTCCATGGAAGAAGAGGACTTATTCCATGTAGAGATTGTCTTTTCTAGTTCCTCAATTTTTGAGGTTAGATTTGAGTCTCTTTATGCATTGAGCTCATTGGTCTGTTTTAAGAGCTTATTCTCAGCTTCAAACTTGAAGAGAGAGTCAGTACTTAGAAGGGCTGTTTCCAGTTCTTCTTGAACTTTCTCTTTCTCCTTTTGAAGAAGTGAATAGTCCTTAGACAAAACTTTAAACCATTTTATGTATTGATGCAGATCAGATGTTATGCCATGCAGTGCAGTTCTCAAGTCATCAATGCTTACATCAGGAGAGTTGAAGTCAAATACCTCATCTATATTTACTTCATGTATGTTGGAGTTTTGTTTATCCTTTGCATGCTTGGCCATCAGGCAAAGATTTGCCATTTGAGGATCTTCATCATCTCCATATTCGGGAATTGAGTCATTGTCTAATTCACTCCACGATCCTCCAGCTACAAGGCCTTTGTCTCTCTTCTGAGGCCTTTTGTTGCCTTTGAATTCCTTCTTTGGATGTGATTTCTTCTTTAGTTCTTCTCTGAGGGGTTTGTTGCAGTTAGCAATGAAATGGCCAGGCTTCTTACAATTGTAGCAGAGATCATTTATCTGCTCCTAGCTGTTGTAGTTGTTGACTTTCTTTAGCTTGCTGATTTTGCCTTGACGCATGAACCTTCTGAGTCTTTTCACCAGCATTGCAAAGTCCTCATCATCATCTTCATCATAGTCAGATTCAATTTCAGTGTTGACTTTGGAGGTGTTTTCAGTTGCTTTGAGAGCAACACTTTTATCCTTCTTTCTTCCTTCAAATAGAGTTTCTGATCGTTGAGTCAGCTCCAGTTCGTATGTAAGAAGGTTGTCATATAACTATTAAACAGTCATTTCATGAAGATTCTTTGACTCTCTTATAGCTGTGGTTTTGGCATCACACTTGCTTGGTAAGGCTCTCATGAACTTTATGATTAGATCTTTGTTTGGATAGATCTTTCCATAGGCTCGTAGAGAGTTGAGCAGTACATTGAATCTCTCGTAGGTGGCAGTGACGTTTTCTCCTTGAACGTGTGCAAACATCTCATATTGCTGAGTCAGGAGAGATTATTTGTTTTCTCTGACTTCTTTTGTTCCTTCATGCATGATGAGCAATGCTTCCCAAACCTCCTTTGTTGTTTTGCTATTGACCACGTTTTCAAACAGATCATCTTCTAAGGATTGGAACAAAATGTTCTTGGCCTTTTTGTCGAGTTGAACAGCTCTCTTTTTGTTGTCTGTCCATTCCTCCTTGACCTTGATCTGTATTCTATTTGGATCGTCTGTAGTTGGTGCAAACTTTGTAGGAACGTAGGGCCCATTTTGAACAGTTTCAAATAGATCTTCATCTATTGAATCCATGTATGCTTGCATCCAAACTTTCCAGTTGGCGAATTTATCTTTATTGCATATAGGTGGCTTTCTGCCTCCTCCAGTCTTTGATTTGCTAGGTAGATATGCCATTGGATCTACTTAAGCTTTGTAGGCTATATGATAGAACCTACTCTGATACCAATTGTTAGTTCCCGGAGGCACAATAGTTATTTAGAAGGGGGGTTGAATAGATATTTAAAATTCTTTTCATTTTACTTTGTTAGTTTTGATAATGATTCAAACACATCGGAATTAAGAATTGTTTGTTCTCCCTTTTAGATATAGTGAGTTAAGGAGAGTGAGGCAGTTATAGCAGTTATAGCAAGAATGTAAGAGACACGGCAGTTTTAAGTGGTTCAGAGCACTTAATTCTTCTAGTCCACTCTTCAACTCCTCGAGTAGGAAATCCACTAAGGATATCTTTTACATTTTCTGAATCTCACAGATTCCTTCTAGACAAGCAGTCTAGGCACTTCTTAGTTCACTTTTAAACTCTTCAAGTCCAGCAGACTTGGTTCTTCACAGTTCACTTAGAAATCTTCAAGCCCTTCTAACTTGGGACTCTTTCTTCACTTGATTAGTAGTTGATGAGTTCTTGGTTGGTGCTACTCAGTTGCCGTTTAGCACTTGTTCGAAAGAACTGAGTAGCTGAGCAAGCTTTCTCTTTTTCTCAGATCGTAGAGTTGAGTGTTGAGTGTTCTTCAGCGTTTTGTTCAATGCTTGCTTAGTTTAATCATCTGCAGATGTTTTGCATATATGTGATCCTTGAAATCTATCCGTTGGAGCATTAAATGCGTTTGACATTTTTGAACTTTGATGGAGACTATTCTGCACATCTTCTGAATTGCATTCTAGCCCACTGACACAGCAGACTGCTTTCTCACCTAACACCTGAAAAGGTGTTTTCCTCTAACCCATGGTTCTTTCCTTATCTTCTTCAATACGTTTCTTTGTTGTATACTAAGGATATCTTTTATGTCATTGGGACTGGTGAGTACTTCAACGTTTATAACTCATTCCACTTTTGTTGAGATTTATCTTTAAACAAATGGTCAAGGCTCGATGCTTCTGACATAGGCAGATGATACTCTACGATTCAAATCGTGGTGTCTTACCACCTTGGTGCTTGATGAGAACACTATGATTTCTCTTAAGGACTGGCACACTACGATCTTCACTTGCTTATCTTGCAGACTCGACGTTTCTGAGAACACACTACGATCTCTGAGTTGGCTCGGCAAACGTTGGGACTACTCTACGATTTTCGGAGAGGCCCTTCAAGGCAGACACACTACGATCTTCGATGCTCTACGATTCTACCTTGGCCTCTGCAATCTCTTGATCAACTCGATAGACTGCGATCTTGTTGATGCCTATCTATTACACGTCAATATATAGATCAACCTAACATCTTTGATCTCTTGATATATACATTCATTTACAGAATGATAAATATTAAAAGCTTAGATCAACCTAACAAATTTGATCTATCACTAAGTCCTTGTACATATATTCTTTGAAGGACTTTACATATAATCATGAGCATTTACTTTAAACATAATATCAAAATATGCACTCTCCCAACAAGGAGCAAATGGCATATCATATTTATTAGTCAAATAGGTGGTGTCAAATGTGATGACATCACCAAACTCCTCATACGCAGCTCGAGACCTCGAATCCGCCCAAAATAAATTTTTGATTAGATTTTCCTCATCCCGGTCTATCACATAGAAAAAGTTAGAATCCACTGCTAGAGCTTTAGCAAAATAATTTTGAAATGCACTAGCATCACCCTCAGCAAGCCTTAGCTTTTTTAATTTTCCCATATAATTTTCACAGTCTTTCTTTAAACAAGGCATTCCATTTTCTCCATACTCAATTCTAATTGAATTATAACTTTTATTCATTGGTATCCCAGCATCATTGTTTAGCTCAAGTCTCCTCTTTATATAAGAAGTCACATGCCGATTACACCGGTGAAAACGAGATTTACTTACTTAAACCATGATTATGTGCAAGCTCCAAAGTGGTTATACCCCATTTTCCATCATTCAATAACTTGGCACAAATCTTAGCCTTACAACTTGCTTTAATAAACGGATGCGATTTTAGAGTAATCTTTGAGTTCTTCTTTGGTTCTCCATATTTGTGACATACAACTGTGAAATATTTAACCACTCCATCCAATTTTCTACTACTTCTTTTAGTCACTCCAAATCCTTGTTGTGCACCATATTTCCTATAGTATTCATAAACCTCATCAACATTGTCAAACACCATATGCAATTTGGGCTCTTCCACTTTTTGATTATTCTGTTTTCTATTCTCTTCTACTTCATCATCCCATTCGTTGTTAGACGGGTCATCTACGTCAATATCCATATTTGTAGAGCTAATATCTATTTTCGATTCCATTGGTAGATTTCCAATGTGGCCTTGAAACAAGTAACAAAAAGTGTCCACAACAGCAAACAATCTAAACGAAAAAGATAAAAAAAAATTGTTAGTTTCACACAACATGAACATTGATTACTGGAAAATAAAACAATTCGACAAATAATTATTTCTTTTTATTTATCTTCTTATTGCAAACTTTTTGCAAGCTTGTAAATCTTAACTACATAACTGAAAACAGAATAGTCAGCCAGTAAGAACTGAAGTAATACATTGCATTTTATGTATTTAAAGGTGTTGGGTGTGGGTCCTCCCATGAGATATAATCTAAGATAGAAAAGAATTAATTTTCTTTGTGAGCAAGTAAATGGGTTTACTTGATATTAATCTAATTAGAAATTGGGTTAATGGAAGCAATATTGGAATTTGAGATTCCATGAAAGGAATCCAAGTGGAAAAAGGATTTACTTGTTAGATTGGTTGGTGACCAAGACAAGGAGATGTGATCCCTAATTTGATTAGGAGAATAAATTGTTTCTAATCCATAATAGGAATGGATTAAGAAGAGTATTATAAATAAGGCTATGAGGGAGTCTTATTTGACACATGAGATAAGCTTGGTAGTAAGAAGATACCAAAAGAATAAATTGAGAGAATTACAGTTTGTTGTTCGTAGGTATCCGCCGCCATCTCCGTTCAATTGAAAGCTTGAAGACTTTATTGCTTGGGGTGTTTTTGGGTGGTGAAGTTAATTAAGTTTCTCAACCTAATTAAAGGTAAATTTGTACTATCTCGATTTATTGTGTAACCTCAAGTTTTAGGGCATAAAACTTGAGAGGATTATTGTAAGCCCATTATTAGTGATATAGTGGATATTCGGAGTTTGACTTGTGGTTTTTACCTCTTGATTTTAGAGGGTTTTCCACGTAAATTTGGTGTCTTGCTTGTGGATGGTTACTTTTTGTTCTCAAAATTGGTTTTGTTAATTTCATATTTAATTGCATAAAGACAGAAAAGTAATTCCTGGGATATAGATTATTTTTGACGTACTTTTCCCAACAGTGGTATCAAGAGCTTGGTTATTTTTGTGGTTTTCTTGTGCGAATTAAATGGAGGATTGGACAGCAGGTTGCATGATTAATCTCAAGGCTACAAATTATGCAATTTGGAAGCCAAGAATGGAGGATTTGCTTTACTGCAAGGATTTGTACGAGCCACTTGAGAACGATGGAGTTAAGCCCACAAACAAGAGTGACGCGCAGTGGAACAAGATGAACAGGAAGACTATTGGCCTGATCAGATCGTGGATTGATCAAAGTGTGTTTCATCATGTTGCCACGGAAACTAAAGCCTATGCTCTCTGGCAGAAATTGGAGTCCATGTATGAAAGGAAGACGGTGCAAAATAAAGCTTTTTTGATTAGGAAGCTTGTGAATTCTAAATTCAAGGATGGAAACTCCGTTGCAGAACACTTAAGTGATTTTCAGAGTTTGATAAATCAGTTTAGTACGATGAAGATGGTCATTGACGATGAGATGCAGGCTTTGTTGTTGTTGAGCTCTTTGCCTGATAGCTGGGAGACGCTGGTTGTATCATTGAGTAACTCCGCTTGTAAGACCCCAATTTTTATAAATAAAGATGAATTTTCTATAAATATCATTTTTGAATATTATGGAGTTAATTTGATATAATGTTATAGTTGTGGGTAATATTTATAAATTTTGCAAAGTAAGCAAGTTGTTATAAAATATTCGTTTGGTCGGAGAATATTCTTTTTGTCGGGGAATATTCGTACGACGGCACAATCATTAGTGGACCCCACAACGGAATTATTGTCGGATTGAGAAAACGACAGAATTATCTTTGTATAAAAATAACGGCTGAGGTGTTACCGTTAAAACCGTTAAAACTGTTGAACTATTCGGTAGTAAAAGTACAGTAATACGCGTGGTTGCATAGTAGCACACGGTATTGATTATTGATGCTTACGTGAGAAGTCACTCAGCTATACTCAATTATTGCTACAGTAATTGCTGCATCATATCTCTTAAATTATTGTCATAGTATCATCTGTATAATATGTTATATTATTAAATCAATAATTGAGACGTTGTGGTAAGTTTGGTTATTTTATGGGGGGCCATATGTCATCATCTAAGAGTCTCTTCGTCAATAGTAATTACCGTCGTCAATAGTAATTACCGTCGTCAATAGTATTTACCTTGGTCAATAGTAATTACCTTCGTCAATAGTATTTACCTTGGTCAATAGTAATTACCTTCGTCAATAGTATTTACCTTGGTCAATAGTAATTACTTTCGTCAATAGTAGTTGTCCCTTCAATATTACCAAGAGTCATTTGACCCTTCGTTAAGACCAAGAGTCATTTGACCTTTCGTTAAGACCAAGAGCCACCCTCAGTTTTTCTATAAATAGAGGCCTAGGGCTTCATTATTTTTCACGAATTCATTCAAGCTATAGAGAGAGAAAGTATAGAGAGAATAAGAGAGAGAGAATAAAAGTATTCTGCTACATCACTTTTCCAATATCCAGTTCTTTTAAGGTAGGGAATATTATTTCTTTTATATTCATGAAGAGAACTTCTGTTATTCCATTTGTTATTATTCTGTTGGAATAACCAGTATACGCGGTCTACCCTATACTTGGTGACATTCTTCTATTATTCTGTTGGAACATCCTGTCTGTGTGTTTTACACCGGACCTGGTTCCGTTTATTATTCTGTTGGAACATCCTGTCTGTGTGTTTTACACCGGACCTGGTTCCGTTTTATTATTATTCTGTTGGAATATCCTGTCTGTGTGTTTTACACCGGACCTGGTTCCATTATTTATTATTCTGTCGGAATATCCTGTCTGTGCGTTTACGCCGGACCTGGTTCCATTATTTATTATTCTATTGGAATAACCTGTCTGTGCGGTCTATCGCATGCATGGTGATTTCTTTTGTTATTCCATTCTTTATTGTACTCAGTTGGTTAAGTTTTGACTTCTATACTCCATAAAATTTGTGGAATATCCTTGATAGTTGCGTTTCATCCAGTATTTTTTCAAGAAAATATTCTTCTAAGCATTCTTGAATTTTACTCCACAATGCAGTATCATGTTGACAATTTGGACGTTGTTAATTCCTGGATAAATTAATTCTTGAACTTGTTTTATTGAATTCTTATATCATTGTCATCATCCTCATGTTTATAAAATGTTGAAAGTCATCTGTGGCATGTAGTGCATAGATGGACTTGGTATGATTATGACCAGGGATTATTCGGTATAATCATGACCGTAATGTTACAAATGATGTGGTAAAAGTCCTCATTGGCCCGTAGTGCATTGATGGACAGTTGTTGGCATGATCATGACCATTAATGAATATACGAATATCCTTGGCCGTAGTGCAGGGGTGATTCGATGATGTGGATTATTTTATTAAGCTGAGTCCCAGTGATCACAGTGTTGAAAAACTTTTTCAATCATAAAAGATAGTAGCGTTTATTTTCTACTTGACTCTTTTAATGGATTGCTTGTTCCGCTACAGTTAAACTTGATGTCTATTATATTTTATCAGTTTAACATTGTTGAAGGCTAATGATAATTTATTCTGCATTATCTTAGTCATAATATTTCTTACTGGGCTAGTTGAGCTCACCCTTTCTTTCACTGTTCTCTTCAGGAAATGAGAACGTAGCTGGGGCAAGTCGGGGAACGGAGTGATGGTCCGAAGAATAGTATTAGTTAGTAGTCCTCACTATTCTATATAATGGTGTGTTAATAAATGTAATGAGGACTCCTTTTGAGTATGAATACTCTCTAGAAGATAATATTTGTATTCAAACTCACAGTTTATGTTTTGTCGTATTGTACACGACAGTTGTATTATTAAGTTGTATTTGTATTCTGTACTATGTATCTGACGACTCAAGATGGGTGATGTATACCTAATTTTGGGGGCGTCACAGTTGGTATCAGAGCTTAGGGATATGATCCCTGGCTAAGATGTGAGAATAGAACTAGGAGGGGAGAGACGGGGAATTCCTTCGCTAGTATGACATACCTAAGTTTATTTGCATGGTATTTAATTGGTCGGTCATAATATAAGGATAATATATGACATATCAATTAATTTTTATTTTGTGGCAGTATCTGAAAATGGCATCTGAGAACGTTGAGAATAGCAATGGAGCACAGACGACTGTTGATTCACCACATATCAATAATCAGGATAATGTGCATCAGGAAGGTGTCAATCCTCATGCAAACAACAACACTGACCAAATGATGAATGATCAAATGTTCAGAGGCTTTATGCAATTCATGCAACAACAGGTGAAAGCGGCTCCTATCCACAACGTAGGTGGAAATACTGGAAACTCTCTGGCGGTCACCGCTAAACAGTTTAAGGAGCTGGGACCACCGGAGTTTAAGGGAGAACCCAAACCACTTGTAGCTGAAACATGGATAAAGCAGATCACCAAGATATTTGATGTCTTGGGTTGCTCCGAGGAGCAAAAGGTTCCCTTTGCCGCCTTTATGTTGCGAGGAGAGGCAGATTACTGGTGGGAATCGATAAAGCGTACTCAACCTGCCGCACTGAAGATGTCCTGGGAGAAGTTCCAAGAGCTGTTTAACGACAAATACTTTCCCGAGAGTATTCGTCACATGAAGGAGGTGGAGTTCATCAAATTGGAGCAGAATAATATGACCGTGTCGCAGTACGAGGCAAAATTTGCGGAGTTATCCCGGTTTGCGTCCCACCTGGTGGATAATGAAGAAAGAATGACGCGGATGTTTTTAAGAGGTTTGAAGCCGGAGATACGTCAACATCTTGTTTCTCATAAACTGTGTTTGTATTCAGATGTTGTAAATAGGGCTCAGTTGGTGGAGCGCGATAACGAGACAACGCAACCAAAAGAGAGCAGCCGGCAAAATGATAATACCAGTGAGAGCAGTCATCGAAGCGGTGACAACAAGCGTGGAGGGAATCAACAGGCCAGAAATGGTAACCACTTCGGTGGTAATCAGGGCCAAAACAATAAGAATGGACATTTCAAGAAGAGGAGATTCAACAATGATGGAAAGACGTCAGCACCAGCACCTGTCGTTAAGGAAGGAGAACGACCACCTATCATATGTTTCAAATGCGGAGGGGAGGGGCACATCAGTCCAAACTGCGCGATGCCGTCCAAAGCATGTTATAATTGTGGAAGAGAAGGTCATTTAGCCCGATTTTGTCGTTTACCGAAGACAAATGCAGCTAGGATGGAGGCACCAAAAGCCGTCCCAGAAAAGTCAAAACCGGTTGTGCAAGGGAGAGCGTTTGTTGTGAACTCCCAGAGAGCAAGGAACCCGAATGAGGTCATCACGGGTAAGCTTATCATAAACTCTAAAGAAGTTTATACTTTATTTGATACCGGTTCAACCCATTCTTTTATTTCTCCTACTTGCGCTCATCGATTAAATTTGATTCCGGAGAAATTAGACTTTGACTTATCTGTGGAAACTCCGTTGGGAGAAACCTTCATTACCTCCACTGTTTATAAGTCTTGTTTGGTTCAAGTTGGTACCCACACATTACCTATCGATCTGATTTCATTAAAAATACTTGCATTTGACGTGATTCTAGGGATTGATTGGTTAACTACTCATTATGCAAAAATTGATTGTTTTCGTAAGGTTGTTAGTTTTCATATTCCTAATCGACCTATTATGCGAATTCAAGCAACCAAACCATTAAAATCAATCGCTGTCATCTCAAGCCATAAAACTATTCGTTTATTGAAAAACGGATGTCAAGCTTTCTTAGCTCATGTCACAGATCTAAACAAAAATACGTCAGTTTTGAATGATATTTCTATTGTTAATAAATTCCCTGACGTATTCCCTGAAGAACTTCCTGGCCTACCCCCAGAGCGTGAAATTGAATTTTGTATCGATCTTGAACCCGGTACAAAACCCATTTCCAAAGCCCCATATCGAATGGCTCCTATTGAACTTCAGGAGTTAAAGATCCAACTGCAGGAATTGTTAGACATTGGCTTTATTCGTCCTAGTACTTCTCCTTGGGGAGCTCCTGTTCTATTCGTGAAGAAGAAAGATGGAAGTATGCGACTTTGTATTGATTATCGGGAGTTGAATCATGTCACCATCAAAAACAGGTACCCATTGCCACGTATTGATGACCTGTTTGACCAGTTGCAAGGAGCACAATTCTTTTCAAAGATCGATCTTCGTTCTGGATATCATCAGCTGAAGGTTAGAACTGAGGATATTCCAAAGACGGCTTTTAGAACTCGGTACGGGCATTATGAATTCCTAGTCATGTCCTTTGGATTGACTAATGCTCCTGCTGCCTTCATGGATATGATGAACCGGGTATTCAAGGAATATTTGGATCACTTTGTGGTCGTCTTTATTGATGACATCCTTATTTATTCCAAAAGCCGTGAAGATCATGAGCAACACTTGAGGCTGGTACTCCAAAAGCTTCGTGAATACAAGCTTTATGCCAAGTTGAAGAAATGCGAGTTCTGGCTGGAGGAGGTAGCATTCCTTGGGCACGTAGTATCAAGTCGTGGAATATCGGTTGACCCGGCAAAGATTGAAGCTATTCAAAGCTGGGAGCAACCTAAATCAGTGATCGAGGTACGTAGCTTTCTTGGTTTAGCTGGTTATTATCGGAGATTCGTGGAAGGATTTTCTCGAATCGCTACTCCATTAACTCAGCTGACTCGGAAAGATACAAAGTTTGGTTGGAGCGAAAAATGTGAGCAGAGTTTTCAAGAACTCAAGAGGAGACTCATTTCAGCACCTGTTCTAACAATACCATCTGGCTCGGAGGGATTTGTCATCTACAGTGATGCTTCGAGCAAAGGGTTGGGATGCGTTCTCATGCAACATGGAAAAGTCATAGCCTATGCATCAAGACAACTCAAGGAATATGAGAGGAATTATCCTACTCATGATCTAGAGTTGGCAGCTGTTGTCTTTGCACTTAAAATTTGGAGGCATTACTTGTATGGGGAGAAAGTGGAGATCTTTACGGATCATAAAAGCCTCAAATATTTCTTCACTCAAAAGGAACTCAACATGCGACAACGACGTTGGCTTGAACTGTTGAAAGATTATGATCATACCATTCAATACCATCCTGGAAAAGCGAACGTGGTAGCTGACGCATTGAGTAGAAGATCATATGCGGGTACAAGTGCAATATTAACAACGCAAAGGCCCATTTTGTGTGACTTGCAAAGGATGGAGATAGAGTTGAAGACTCCAGGGACCCATGTGATGATGGCGAATATACGAGTAGAACCGACTTTAATCGATAAAGTTAAAGCTGCTCAAGCTACAGACCTGGAGCTGATGCGTATGAGGAAGAAAGTGCAAGAAGGTGTTATGCCGGAAGCAAGAATCGATGAGGAAGGAATACTTCGAGTCAACTCCAGACTTTGTGTTCCTAACAACCCTGATTTAAAGTATGAAATCATGATGGAGGCGCACAACACACCGTTTGCAATCCATCCTGGAAGTACCAAAATGTATCATGATCTTCGTCATACATTTTGGTGGAGCAATATGAAGAGAGAGATAGCGTTGTTTATCTCAAGGTGTCTAACTTGTCAACGAGTCAAAGCGGAGCATCAAGTACCAAAAGGTCCATTGCAACCACTTGAAATTCCAGAATGGAAGTGGGAGCACATTACCATGGATTTCGTTACCGGTCTTCCTAGGGTTTCTCAAGGTATTGATGCGATTTGGGTCATTGTTGATAGATTGACCAAGTCTGCTCATTTCTTACCGATACGAGAAACTTATACACTTGAACGTCTTGCTCGTATGTACATAAACGAGATTGTAAGACTGCATGGTATGCCAGTATCCATAATTTCTGATCGAGACCCAAGATTCACTTCACGATTTTGGGTTAGTTTACAAAAAGCTATGGGCACGGAGTTACGATTTAGTTCAGCATATCATCCTCAGACGGACGGACAATCAGAGAGGACTATTCAAACTCTTGAAGATCTATTAAGACTCTGTGTCTTTGACTTCAAGGGAAGTTGGGACAAGTTCTTACCATTGGTGGAGTTTTCCTACAACAACAGTTATCAAGCAAGTATTGGCATGGCTCCATTCGAAGCATTGTATGGAAGAAAATGTCGTTCTCCAGTATGCTGGGATGAGGTGGGCGAAGCAACGTTGTTGGGACCGGAGTTGGTACGTATGACTACAGAAAAGATTCAAACGATCCGACAACGTATAAAAACCTCACAAGATCGACAAAAGAGTTATGCTGATCTTCATCGAAAGGACGTGGAATTTGATGTAGGAGATCATGTGTTCTTACGTGTTGCTCCATGGAAAGGAGTTACGAGATTTGGAAAGAGAGGAAAGCTAAATCCTCGATTCATCGGTCCATTTTTAATCCTCGATCGAGTAGGAACTGTGGCTTATAGACTCGCTTTACCGCCAAGTATGTCTCGTGTTCATAACGTTTTCCACATATCCATGTTACGCAAATATGTGGAAGACCCGAACCACATTATTGAGTTAGAACCGGACGAAATAGCGGAGGATTTGACGTATGAAGAAGTTCCTGTTCAAATCTTGGATAAGAAGGAACATATTCTACGCTCCAAGGTTATACCTCAAGTCAAAGTTTTGTGGAGAAACCACGATGTTGAGGAAATGACTTGGGAGTTAGAATCAGAAATGAAATCAAGGTATCCTTACCTCTTCGACATACCAGGTACGTACCCTAATTTTGAGGGCAAAATTTCATAAGAAGGGGAGGTTGTAAGACCCCAATTTTTATAAATAAAGATGAATTTTCTATAAATATCATTTTTGAATATTATGGAGTTAATTTGATATAATGTTATAGTTGTGGGTAATATTTATAAATTTTGCAAAGTAAGCAAGTTGTTATAAAATATTCGTTTGGTCGGAGAATATTCTTTTTGTCGGGGAATATTCGTACGACGGCACAATCATTGGTGGACCCCACAACGGAATTATTGTCGGATTGAGAAAACGACAGAATTATCTTTCTATAAAAATAACGGCTGAGGTGTTACCGTTAAAACCGTTAAAACTGTTGAACTACTCGGTAGTAAAAGTACAGTAATACGCGTGGTTGCATAGTAGCACACGGTATTGATTATTGATGCTTACGTGAGAAGTCACTCAGCTATACTCAATTATTGCTACAGTAATTGCTGCATCATATCTCTTAAATTATTGTCATAGTATCATCTGTATAATATGTTATATTATTAAATCAATAATTGAGACGTTGTGGTAAGTTTGGTTATTTTATGGGGGGCCATATGTCATCATCTAAGAGTCTCTTCGTCAATAGTAATTACCGTCGTCAATAGTAATTACCGTCGTCAATAGTATTTACCTTGGTCAATAGTAATTACCTTCGTCAATAGTATTTACCTTGGTCAATAGTAATTACCTTCGTCAATAGTATTTACCTTGGTCAATAGTAATTACTTTCGTCAATAGTAGTTGTCCCTTCAATATTACCAAGAGTCATTTGACCCTTCGTTAAGACCAAGAGTCATTTGACCCTTCGTTAAGACCAAGAGCCACCCTCAGTTTTTCTATAAATAGAGGCCTAGGGCTTCATTATTTTTCACGAATTCATTCAAGCTATAGAGAGAGAAAGTATAGAGAGAATAAGAGAGAGAGAATAAAAGTATTCTGCTACATCACTTTTCCAATATCCAGTTCTTTTAAGGTAGGGAATATTATTTCTTTTATATTCATGAAGAGAACTTCTGTTATTCCATTTGTTATTATTCTGTTGGAATAACCAGTATACGCGGTCTACCCTATACTTGGTGACATTCTTCTATTATTCTGTTGGAACATCCTGTCTGTGTGTTTTACACCGGACCTGGTTCCGTTTATTATTCTGTTGGAACATCCTGTCTGTGTGTTTTACACCGGACCTGGTTCCGTTTTATTATTATTCTGTTGGAATATCCTGTCTGTGTGTTTTACACCGGACCTGGTTCCATTATTTATTATTCTGTCGGAATATCCTGTCTGTGCGTTTACGCCGGACCTGGTTCCATTATTTATTATTCTATTGGAATAACCTGTCTGTGCGGTCTATCGCATGCATGGTGATTTCTTTTGTTATTCCATTCTTTATTGTACTCAGTTGGTTAAGTTTTGACTTCTATACTCCATAAAATTTGTGGAATATCCTTGATAGTTGCGTTTCATCCAGTATTTTTTCAAGAAAATATTCTTCTAAGCATTCTTGAATTTTACTCCACAATGCAGTATCATGTTGACAATTTGGACGTTGTTAATTCCTGGATAAATTAATTCTTGAACTTGTTTTATTGAATTCTTATATCATTGTCATCATCCTCATGTTTATAAAATGTTGAAAGTCATCTGTGGCATGTAGTGCATAGATGGACTTGGTATGATTATGACCAGGGATTATTCGGTATAATCATGACCGTAATGTTACAAATGATGTGGTAAAAGTCCTCATTGGCCCGTAGTGCATTGATGGACAGTTGTTGGCATGATCATGACCATTAATGAATATACGAATATCCTTGGCCGTAGTGCAGGGGTGATTCGATGATGTGGATTATTTTATTAAGCTGAGTCCAGTGATCACAGTGTTGAAAAACGTTTTCAATCATAAAAGATAGTAGCGTTTATTTTCTACTTGACTCTTTTAATGGATTGCTTGTTCCGCTACAGTTAAACTTGATGTCTATTATATTTTATCAGTTTAACATTGTTGAAGGCTAATGATAATTTATTCTGCATTATCTTAGTCATAATATTTCTTACTGGGCTAGTTGAGCTCACCCTTTCTTTCACTGTTCTCTTCAGGAAATGAGAACGTAGCTGGGGCAAGTCGGGGAACGGAGTGATGGTCCGAAGAATAGTATTAGTTAGTAGTCCTCACTATTCTATATAATGGTGTGTTAATAAATGTAATGAGGACTCCTTTTGAGTATGAATACTCTCTAGAAGATAATATTTGTATTCAAACTCACAGTTTATGTTTTGTCGTATTGTACACGACAGTTGTATTATTAAGTTGTATTTGTATTCTGTACTATGTATCTGACGACTCAAGATGGGTGATGTATACCTAATTTTGGGGGCGTCACACCGCTCCTAATGGCAAGCTGAATATGGATACAGTTAAGGATAGTTTGTTTAACGAGGAACAAAGGCAAAGAGATACTATGGTGATTAGTGTTGAGTCACAAGTTTTTGTCGCACAGAGTATAGGCAAAAACAAAGGGAGAAACTCTCCTAAAGATGACAAATCTAGGGGAAGGTCAAGAGATAGAAAAGAATTAATTTGTTTTCACTACCAGAAGTCGGGTCATATAAGACGAGAATGGAGATTTTTAAAGAATGAGCAATCTAAGGAAAAGGATGGGGATAAAGATTCGATTGTGTATCTATCCGATGTTGATGTAACCATTATTTGTGATGATAATCCCAAGTGCCATGTTAATGATTGGATTATTGATTCGGGTGCTTCGTTCCATGCTACTTCGCATGGTGAAATCTTCACATCTTACAGTAATGGTGATTTTGGCCATGTGCGAATGGGAAACAGAAGTGCATCCAAGATTATAGGTATTGGAGATATTTGTTTGGAAACTAACAGTGGTTGCAGGTTGATGCTGAGAGAAGTTAGACATGTTCCGGATATTCGTTTTAATTTGATCTCTGCTGGTAAGCTTGATGAGAATGGTTATAAAAGTTACTTTGGTGACGGTTAATGGAAGCTCACCAAAGGGTCTCTAGTGGTGATTAGAGGTAAAAAGGTAGACACTCTTTATACGATGCGGGTGCATGTGAGAGGTGTTGAAGATGGGAGAGTTAGGCAGAAAAAGGTGTGGTACAAAGCCGTGCGAGATGGGAGAAAAGCCTTGCATGAGAACCACGAGAGAAAAGCTCTTTGCTTTAAATGGGTACCAAAAGTGAAGAAGGAAAGCGATAGCTCGCAGCCAGTGTACAAAGCGGTTGTGAATGAATTTGGCAAGTAAAAATCTATCAAGTTTGAGTTAGATCCTCCCATTAAGAAGAACCATACCGATGAGACAAAGTCGGACATGAACATATTTGAGAATTTCAAGAAACTTGAGTTCAGCCAAGACTTCGTTGGAATTGACTCCGAGTAAGGAGTTGTGGTTAATGATCCCTCCTCTCATGGGTTAGGAGGGGGAGATTGTTGGGTGTGGGTCCTCACCCATGAAATATAATCTAAGATAGAAAAGAACTGATTTTCTTTGTGAGCAAGTAAATGGGTTTACTTGATATTAATCTAATTAGAAATTGGGTTAATGAAAGCAATATTGGAATTGGAGATTCCATGAAAGGAATCCAAGTGGAAAAATGATTACTTGTTAGATTGGTTGGTGACCAAGACAAGGAGATGTGATCCCTAATTTGATTAGGAGAATAAATTGTTTATAATCCATAATAGGAATGGATTAAGAAGAGTACTATAAATAAGGCTATGAGGGAGTCTTATTTGACACATGACATAAGCTTGGTAGTAAGAAGATACCAAAAGAATAAATTGAGATAATTACAGTTTGTTATTCGTGGGTATCCTCCGCCATCTCCATTCAATTAAAAGCTTGAAGACTTTATTGCTTGGGGTGTTTTGGGTGGTGAAGTTAATTAAGTTTCTCAACCTAATTAAAGGTAAATTTGTACTATCTCAATTTATTGTGTAACCTCAAGTTTTAGGGCATAAAACTTGAGAGGATTATTGTAAGCCCATTATTAGTGATATAGTGGATATTCGGAGTTTGATCTGTGATTTTTACCTCTTAATTTTAAAGGGTTTTCCACGTAAATTTGGTGTCTTGCTTGTGGATGGTTACTTGTTATTTTTGTTCTCAAAATTAGTTTTGTTGATTTCATATTTAATTGCACAAAGACGGAAAAATAATTCCTAGGATATAGATTAT
Source organism: Panax notoginseng (assembly GCA_016801055.1). NCBI lineage: Eukaryota > Viridiplantae > Streptophyta > Magnoliopsida > Apiales > Araliaceae > Panax > Panax notoginseng. The sequence goes on along the minus strand of CM029017.1, from coordinate 77,079,484 downwards.
TTTTGGCGTACTTTTCCCAACAAAAGGCCAATCAAAAATCTATGTTACATAACAATACAAATTATTAACAGCAATCATAAAAAAAACTAGAAGACAAAACACATTGAGAAAAACAATAATAAATGAGTACCATAAAAAATTTGACAAGAAACCCAAATTAAATTGTAATGATACACAAAGTAGAGATGACTAAGATAATTGAAAAACCATTTTCTTCTTTTGGGTAATAAAGCGAAGATTATGAAGAACCCAATTAAACACAAATCAATTAATCCAAATGAAACAATACAATCAATTGAAAGTAGAAATTACTCAAAAAAGGGTTTAACTTATTAGAGTTTCATAGATTAATTATTGTTTGGAGTGAAACATAAGAGGAAAGAGACGGAGTCGCGTGAATCCGGTATTTGATCGGAGAAGAGTAACCGGAGAGGCTGAGCTGACGGAGGGCGAGTTTGTTTCGACAAAGAGCCAAGGAGTGAGCCAGAGAAGGAGTTGTAGGAGAAGGATCAGATTTCACCGTAGGAGAAAAGGGGGAGAGAGTTCACTGATATTCTAAGGAGAAAGAGGAATAGAATTTTAAAAAAAATAAAAACCAAAGCGACATACTTTCTTGTGTTCGGTAAGTTATTAGTAGGTTGAATGTATCCAAAGATTTACTCTAAAAATAATTTCATTCTCTCCCCTATTCCATTCCTTCCAAACGTGGCATAAGCCTATTGGAAATTCATTGGAAATTCAAATAGTTGCCATCTTCCATTCATGGAAGAATATATGTGCTTTTAGTTCCATCTTTAAGCAACACAAAACCAGAACAGCTCACATATTCGTGTACTAACCAAAACCTAATTTTTCACTATGACACATTATAATGTAAATATGCCTACGAAACTCATACAAGGTTTTGAAGATGAGGAGATATGCTTATGGAACTCTAATGTTAATGCTACATATCCCAAATACTGGTTATGTTTCTCACTGCCAATAGTAAAAGCATTTTTTTTCACATTTGCCCTTTTAATATGAAGATAGCAAATTTTTCATCTTTAATAAGTAGATATTATAGATTTTACACGAGAACAAACCAAAAATAAAATTTAATAGCATCAATATTTTTTTCTTTAAATAGATATTAGGTTTTATCATATAAGCTTAAATCAGATAGTAACTTGCATTAACTGCTATATGATTAATGAACTTAACTCGAATCACAAGCTAAAACATTTTTAAACACAAGGGGATTACGCCTCTCATGAGTCCAGAAGCTTTAATTAGATTGCATAAAAGATACAAGTATCTTCAGAGACCATTCCATTAATTCCTAATCGAATCACAAGCTATTAGACACACTATATCTCAACAGGAAATGCTGTATCTGAAATTTCTGCTTTTAAATACTTCTATATATTTCTCGTTTTGCTTTGCTTTGTTTTGTTTTCATTTGGTTATTGTTTTTGCAGCATTTCAGTTAATAATGTAATCATTTATAAAATTTCAGAAGGGGGAATTTAATAATAACTTTTAACTCCTAAAAAGAAAGATCAAGATAAAAAAATTTTCATTCCCCATATTGTAAGACCCCAATTTTTATAAATAAAGATGAATTTTCTATAAATATCATTTTTGAATATTATGGAGTTAATTTGATATAATGTTATAGTTGTGGGTAATATTTATAAATTTTGCAAAGTAAGCAAGTTGTTATAAAATATTCGTTTGGTCGGAGAATATTCTTTTTGTCGGGGAATATTCGTACGACGGCACAATCATTGGTGGACCCCACAACGGAATTATTGTCGGATTGAGAAAACGACAGAATTATCTTTCTATAAAAATAACGGCTGAGGTGTTACCGTTAAAACCGTTAAAACTGTTGAACTACTCGGTAGTAAAAGTACAGTAATACGCGTGGTTGCATAGTAGCACACGGTATTGATTATTGATGCTTACGTGAGAAGTCACTCAGCTATACTCAATTATTGCTACAGTAATTGCTGCATCATATCTCTTAAATTATTGTCATAGTATCATCTGTATAATATGTTATATTATTAAATCAATAATTGAGACGTTGTGGTAAGTTTGGTTATTTTATGGGGGGCCATATGTCATCATCTAAGAGTCTCTTCGTCAATAGTAATTACCGTCGTCAATAGTAATTACCGTCGTCAATAGTATTTACCTTGGTCAATAGTAATTACCTTCGTCAATAGTATTTACCTTGGTCAATAGTAATTACCTTCGTCAATAGTATTTACCTTGGTCAATAGTAATTACTTTCGTCAATAGTAGTTGTCCCTTCAATATTACCAAGAGTCATTTGACCCTTCGTTAAGACCAAGAGTCATTTGACCCTTCGTTAAGACCAAGAGCCACCCTCAGTTTTTCTATAAATAGAGGCCTAGGGCTTCATTATTTTTCACGAATTCATTCAAGCTATAGAGAGAGAAAGTATAGAGAGAATAAGAGAGAGAGAATAAAAGTATTCTGCTACATCACTTTTCCAATATCCAGTTCTTTTAAGGTAGGGAATATTATTTCTTTTATATTCATGAAGAGAACTTCTGTTATTCCATTCGTTATTATTCTGTTGGAATAACCAGTATACGCGGTCTACCCTATACTTGGTGACATTCTTCTATTATTCTGTTGGAACATCCTGTCTGTGTGTTTTACACCGGACCTGGTTCCGTTTATTATTCTGTTGGAACATCCTGTCTGTGTGTTTTACACCGGACCTGGTTCCGTTTTTATTATTATTCTGTTGGAACATCCTGTCTGTGTGTTTTACACCGGACCTGGTTCCATTATTTATTATTCTGTCGGAATATCTTGTCTGTGCGTTTACGCCGGACCTGGTTCCATTATTTATTATTCTATTGGAATAACCTGTCTGTGCGGTCTATCGCATGCATGGTGATTTCTTTTGTTATTCCATTCTTTATTGTACTCAGTTGGTTAAGTTTTGACTTCTATACTCCATGAAATTTGTGGAATATCCTTGATAGTTGCGTTTCATCCAGTATTTTTTCAAGAAAATATTCTTCTAAGCATTCTTGAATTTTACTCCACAATGCAGTATCATGTTGACAATTTGGACGTTGTTAATTCCTGGATAAATTAATTCTTGAACTTGTTTTATTGAATTCTTATATCATTGTCATCATCCTCATGTTTATAAAATGTTGAAAGTCATCTGTGGCATGTAGTGCATAGATGGACTTGGTATGATTATGACCAGGGATTATTCGGTATAATCATGACCGTAATGTTACAAATGATGTGGTAAAAGTCCTCATTGGCCCGTAGTGCATTGATGGACAGTTGTTGGCATGATCATGACCATTAATGAATATACGAATATCCTTGGCCGTAGTGCAGGGGTGATTCGATGATGTGGATTATTTTATTAAGCTGAGTCCCAGCGATCACAGTGTTGAAAAACTTTTTAAATCATAAAAGATAGTAGAGTTTATTTTCTACTTGACTCTTTTAATGGATTGCTTGTTCCGCTACAGTTAAACTTGATGTCTATTATATTTTATCAGTTTAACATTGTTGAAGGCTAATGATAATTTATTCTGCATTATCTTAGTCATAATATTTCTTACTGGGCTAGTTGAGCTCACCCTTTCTTTCACTGTTCTCTTCAGGAAATGAGAACGTAGCTGGGGCAAGTCGGGGAACGGAGTGATGGTCCGAAGAATAGTATTAGTTAGTAGTCCTCACTATTCTATGTAATGGTGTGTTAATAAATGTAATGAGGACTCCTTTTGAGTATGAATACTCTCTAGAAGATAATATTTGTATTCAAACTCACAGTTTATGTTTTGTCGTATTGTACACGACAGTTGTATTATTAAGTTGTATTTGTATTCTGTACTATGTATCTGACGACCCAAGATGGGTGATGTATACCTAATTTTGGGGGCGTCACAGTTGGTATCAGAGCTTAGGGATATGATCCCTGGCTAAGATGTGAGAATAGAACTAGGAGGGGAGAGACGGGGAATTCCTTCGCTAGTATGACATACCTAAGTTTATTTGCATGGTATTTAATTGGTCGGTCATAATATAAGGATAATATATGACATATCAATTAATTTTTATTTTGTGGCAGTATCTGAAAATGGCATCTGAGAACGTTGAGAATAGCAATGGAGCACAGACGACTGTTGATTCACCACATATCAATAATCAGGATAATGTGCATCAGGAAGGTGTCAATCCTCATGCAAACAACAACACTGACCAAATGATGAATGATCAAATGTTCAGAGGCTTTATGCAATTCATGCAACAACAGGTGAAAGCGGCTCCTGTCCACAACGTAGGTGGAAATACTGGAAACTCTCTGGCGGTCACCGCTAAACAGTTTAAGGAGCTGGGACCACCGGAGTTTAAGGGAGAACCCAAACCACTTGTAGCTGAAACATGGATAAAGCAGATCACCAAGATATTTGATGTCTTGGGTTGCTCCGAGGAGCAAAAGGTTCCCTTTGCCGCCTTTATGTTGCGAGGAGAGGCAGATTACTGGTGGGAATCGATAAAGCGTACTCAACCTGCCGCACTGAAGATGTCTTGGGAGAAGTTTCAAGATCTGTTTAACGACAAATACTTTCCCGAGAGTATTCGTCACATGAAGGAGGTGGAGTTCATCAAATTGGAGCAGAATAATATGACCGTGTCGCAGTACGAGGCAAAATTTGCGGAGTTATCCCGGTTTGCGTCCCACCTGGTGGATAATGAAGAAAGAATGACGCGGATGTTTTTAAGAGGTTTGAAGCCGGAGATACGTCAACATCTTGTTTCTCATAAACTGTGTTTGTATTCAGATGTTGTAAATAGGGCTCAGTTGGTGGAGCGCGATAACGAGACAACGCAACCAAAAGAGAGCAGCCGGCAAAATGATAATACCAGTGAGAGCAGTCATCGAAGCGGTGACAACAAGCGTGGAGGGAATCAACAGGCCAGAAATGGTAACCACTTCGGTGGTAATCAGGGCCAAAACAATAAGAATGGACATTTCAAGAAGAGGAGATTCAACAATGATGGAAAGACGTCAGCACCAGCACCTGTCGTTAAGGAAGGAGAACGACCACCTATCATATGTTTCAAATGCGGAGGGGAGGGGCACATCAGTCCAAACTGCGCGATGCCGTCCAAAGCATGTTATAATTGTGGAAGAGAAGGTCATTTAGCCCGATTTTGTCGTTTACCGAAGACAAATTCAGCTAGGATGGAGGAACCAAAAGCCGTCCCAGAAAAGTCAAAACCGGTTGTGCAAGGGAGAGCATTTGTTGTGAACTCCCAGAGAGCAAGGAACCCGAATGAGGTCATCACGGGTAAGCTTATTATAAACTCTAAAGAAGTTTATACTTTATTTGATACCGGTTCAACCCATTCTTTTATTTCTCCTACTTGCGCTCATCGATTAAATTTGATTCCGGAGAAATTAGACTTTGACTTATCTGTGGAAACTCCGTTGGGAGAAACCTTCATTACCTCCACTGTTTATAAGTCTTGTTTGGTTCAAGTTGGTACCCACACATTACCTATCGATCTGATTTCATTAAAAATACTTGCATTTGACGTGATTCTAGGGATTGATTGGTTAACTACTCATTATGCAAAAATTGATTGTTTTCGTAAGGTTGTTAGTTTTCATATTCCTAATCGACCTATTATGCGAATTCAAGCAACCAAACCATTAAAATCAATCGCTGTCATCTCAAGCCATAAAACTATTCGTTTATTGAAAAACGGATGTCAAGCTTTCTTAGCTCATGTCACAGATCTAAACAAAAATACGTCAGTTTTGAATGATATTTCTATTGTTAATAAATTCCCTGACGTATTCCCTGAAGAACTTCCTGGCCTACCCCCAGAGCGTGAAATTGAATTTTGTATCGATCTTGAACCCGGTACAAAACCCATTTCCAAAGCCCCATATCGAATGGCTCCTATTGAACTTCAGGAGTTAAAGATCCAACTGCAGGAATTGTTAGACATTGGCTTTATTCGTCCTAGTACTTCTCCTTGGGGAGCTCCTGTTCTATTCGTGAAGAAGAAAGATGGAAGTATGCGACTTTGTATTGATTATCGGGAGTTGAATCATGTCACCATCAAAAACAGGTACCCATTGCCACGTATTGATGACCTGTTTGACCAGTTGCAAGGAGCACAATTCTTTTCAAAGATCGATCTTCGTTCTGGATATCATCAGCTGAAGGTTAGAACTGAGGATATTCCAAAGACGGCTTTTAGAACTCGGTACGGGCATTATGAATTCCTAGTCATGTCCTTTGGATTGACTAATGCTCCTGCTGCCTTCATGGATATGATGAACCGGGTATTCAACGAATATTTGGATCACTTTGTGGTCGTCTTTATTGATGACATCCTTATTTATTCCAAAAGCCGTGAAGATCATGAGCAACACTTGAGGCTGGTACTCCAAAAGCTTCGTGAATACAAGCTTTATGCCAAGTTGAAGAAATGCGAGTTCTGGCTGGAGGAGGTAGCATTCCTTGGGCACGTAGTATCAAGTCGTGGAATATCGGTTGACCCGGCAAAGATTGAAGCTATTCAAAGCTGGGAGCAACCTAAATCAGTGACCGAGGTACGTAGCTTTCTTGGTTTAGCTGGTTATTATCGGAGATTCGTGGAAGGATTTTCTCGAATCGCTACTCCGTTAACTCAGCTGACTCGAAAAGATACAAAGTTCGGTTGGAGCAAAGAATGTGAGCAGAGTTTTCAAGAACTCAAGAGGAGACTCATTTCAGCACCTGTTCTAACAATACCATCTGGCTCGGAGGGATTTGTCATCTACAGTGATGCTTCGAGCAAAGGGTTGGGATGCGTTCTCATGCAACATGGAAAAGTCATAGCCTATGCATCAAGACAACTCAAGGAATATGAGAGGAATTATCCTACTCATGATCTAGAGTTGGCAGCTGTTGTCTTTGCACTTAAAATTTGGAGGCATTACTTGTATGGGGAGAAAGTGGAGATCTTTACGGATCATAAAAGCCTCAAATATTTCTTCACTCAAAAGGAACTCAACATGCGACAACGACGTTGGCTTGAACTGTTGAAAGATTATGATCATACCATTCAATACCATCCTGGAAAAGCGAACGTGGTAGCTGACGCATTGAGTAGAAGATCATATGCGGGTACAAGTGCAATATTAACAACGCAAAGGCCCATTTTGTGTGACTTGCAAAGGATGGAGATAGAGTTGAAGACTCCAGGGACCCATGTGATGATGGCGAATATACGAGTAGAACCGACTTTAATCGATAAAATTAAAGCTGCTCAAGCTACAGACCTGGAGCTGATGCGTATGAGGAAGAAAGTGCAAGAAGGTGTTATGCCGGAAGCAAGAATCGATGAGGAAGGAATACTTCGAGTCAACTCCAGACTTTGTGTTCCTAACAACCCTGATTTAAAGTATGAAATCATGATGGAGGCGCACAACACACCGTTTGCAATCCATCCTGGAAGTACCAAAATGTATCATGATCTTCGTCATACATTTTGGTGGAGCAATATGAAGAGAGAGATAGCGTTGTTTATCTCAAGGTGTCTAACTTGTCAACGAGTCAAAGCGGAGCATCAAGTACCAAAAGGTCCATTGCAACCACTTGAAATTCCAGAATGGAAGTGGGAGCACATTACCATGGATTTCGTTACCGGTCTTCCTAGGGTTTCTCAAGGTATTGATGCGATTTGGGTCATTGTTGATAGATTGACCAAGTCTGCTCATTTCTTACCGATACGAGAAACTTATACACTTGAACGTCTTGCTCGTATGTACATAAACGAGATTGTAAGACTGCATGGTATGCCAGTATCCATAATTTCTGATCGAGACCCAAGATTCACTTCACGATTTTGGGTTAGTTTACAAAAAGCTATGGGCACGGAGTTACGATTTAGTTCAGCATATCATCCTCAGACGGACGGACAATCAGAGAGGACTATTCAAACTCTTGAAGATCTATTAAGACTCTGTGTCTTTGACTTCAAGGGAAGTTGGGACAAGTTCTTACCATTGGTGGAGTTTTCCTACAACAACAGTTATCAAGCAAGTATTGGCATGGCTCCATTCGAAGCATTGTATGGAAGAAAATGTCGTTCTCCAGTATGCTGGGATGAGGTGGGCGAAGCAACGTTGTTGGGACCGGAGTTGGTACGTATGACTACAGAAAAGATTCAAACGATCCGACAACGTATAAAAACCTCACAAGATCGACAAAAGAGTTATGCTGATCTTCATCGAAAGGATGTGGAATTTGATGTAGGAGATCATGTGTTCTTACGTGTTGCTCCATGGAAAGGAGTTACAAGATTTGGAAAGAGAGGAAAGCTAAATCCTCGATTCATCGGTCCATTTTTAATCCTCGATCGAGTAGGAACTGTGGCTTATAGACTCGCTTTACCGCCAAGTATGTCTCGTGTTCATAACGTTTTCCACATATCCATGTTACGCAAATATGTGGAAGACCCGAACCACATTATTGAGTTAGAACCGGACGAAATAGCGGAGGATTTGACGTATGAAGAAGTTCCTGTTCAAATCTTGGATAAGAAGGAACATATTCTACGCTCCAAGGTTATACCTCAAGTCAAAGTTTTGTGGAGAAACCACGATGTTGAGGAAATGACTTGGGAGTTAGAATCAGAAATGAAATCAAGGTATCCATACCTCTTCGACATACCAGGTACGTACCCTAATTTCGAGGGCGAAATTTCATAAGAAGGGGAGGTTGTAAGACCCCAATTTTTATAAATAAAGATGAATTTTCTATAAATATCATTTTTGAATATTATGGAGTTAATTTGATATAATGTTATAGTTGTGGGTAATATTTATAAATTTTGCAAAGTAAGCAAGTTGTTATAAAATATTCGTTTGGTCGGAGAATATTCTTTTTGTCGGGGAATATTCGTACGACGGCACAATCATTGGTGGACCCCACAACGGAATTATTGTCGGATTGAGAAAACGACAGAATTATCTTTCTATAAAAATAACGGCTGAGGTGTTACCGTTAAAACCGTTAAAACTGTTGAACTACTCGGTAGTAAAAGTACAGTAATACGCGTGGTTGCATAGTAGCACACGGTATTGATTATTGATGCTTACGTGAGAAGTCACTCAGCTATACTCAATTATTGCTACAGTAATTGCTGCATCATATCTCTTAAATTATTGTCATAGTATCATCTGTATAATATGTTATATTATTAAATCAATAATTGAGACGTTGTGGTAAGTTTGGTTATTTTATGGGGGGCCATATGTCATCATCTAAGAGTCTCTTCGTCAATAGTAATTACCGTCATCAATAGTAATTACCGTCGTCAATAGTATTTACCTTGGTCAATAGTAATTACCTTCGTCAATAGTATTTACCTTGGTCAATAGTAATTACTTTCGTCAATAGTAGTTGTCCCTTCAATATTACCAAGAGTCATTTGACCCTTCGTTAAGACCAAGAGTCATTTGACCCTTCGTTAAGACCAAGAGCCACCCTCAGTTTTTCTATAAATAGAGGCCTAGGGCTTCATTATTTTTCACGAATTCATTCAAGCTATAGAGAGAGAAAGTATAGAGAGAATAAGAGAGAGAGAATAAAAGTATTCTGCTACATCACTTTTCCAATATCCAGTTCTTTTAAGGTAGGGAATATTATTTCTTTTATATTCATGAAGAGAACTTCTGTTATTCCATTCGTTATTATTCTGTTGGAATAACCAGTATACGCGGTCTACCCTATACTTGGTGACATTCTTCTATTATTCTGTTGGAACATCCTGTCTGTGTGTTTTACACCGGACCTGGTTCCGTTTATTATTCTGTTGGAACATCCTGTCTGTGTGTTTTACACCGGACCTGGTTCCGTTTTTATTATTATTCTGTTGGAACATCCTGTCTGTGTGTTTTACACCGGACCTGGTTCCATTATTTATTATTCTGTCGGAATATCCTGTCTGTGCGTTTACGCCGGACCTGGTTCCATTATTTATTATTCTATTGGAATAACCTGTCTGTGCGGTCTATCGCATGCATGGTGATTTCTTTTGTTATTCCATTCTTTATTGTACTCAGTTGGTTAAGTTTTGACTTCTATACTCCATGAAATTTGTGGAATATCCTTGATAGTTGCGTTTCATCCAGTATTTTTTCAAGAAAATATTCTTCTAAGCATTCTTGAATTTTACTCCACAATGCAGTATCATGTTGACAATTTGGACGTTGTTAATTCCTGGATAAATTAATTCTTGAACTTGTGTTATTGAATTCTTATATCATTGTCATCATCCTCATGTTTATAAAATGTTGAAAGTCATCTGTGGCATGTAGTGCATAGATGGACTTGGTATGATTATGACCAGGGATTATTCGGTATAATCATGACCGTAATGTTACAAATGATGTGGTAAAAGTCCTCATTGGCCCGTAGTGCATTGATGGACAGTTGTTGGCATGATCATGACCATTAATGAATATACGAATATCCTTGGCCGTAGTGCAGGGGTGATTCGATGATGTGGATTATTTTATTAAGCTGAGTCCCAGCGATCACAGTGTTGAAAAACTTTTTCAATCATAAAAGATAGTAGCGTTTATTTTCTACTTGACTCTTTTAATGGATTGCTTGTTTCGCTACAGTTAAACTTGATGTCTATTATATTTTATCAGTTTAACATTGTTGAAGGCTAATGATAATTTATTCTGCATTATCTTAGTCATAATATTTCTTACTGGGCTAGTTGAGCTCACCCTTTCTTTCACTGTTCTCTTCAGGAAATGAGAACGTAGCTGGGGCAAGTCGGGGAACGGAGTGATGGTCCGAAGAATAGTATTAGTTAGTAGTCCTCACTATTCTATATAATGGTGTGTTAATAAATGTAATGAGGACTCCTTTTGAGTATGAATACTCTCTAGAAGATAATATTTGTATTCAAACTCACAGTTTATGTTTTGTCGTATTGTACACGACAGTTGTATTATTAAGTTGTATTTGTATTCTGTACTATGTATCTGACGACTCAAGATGGGTGATGTATACCTAATTTTGGGGGCGTCACACACATGATTTAAATGAAGCCAGTTATATCTCCATTTAGGGGATGACAAAAATTGAAGACATTGATTCACTTGAGTGCAACAGCTTAAAATTTGAAAAGAAGTTAATATATTTAGATTTAGTGAAAAGAACAACAACTAGAGCTTATGAGTTTTCACAAGGAAAGGAGAAGCATCTTATTTTCAGATACATGCAAATTAGCTTTCATGGGCTATGAGATTCTACTAGTCTCTCGCACAGAATAACCAATTCTTAGAAATTAGAAAACTATATCGGAAGAAGAAAATATATCAGATACATGCAAATTAGCTTTCATGGCCCATATATTTGCATATTTAATTGTGGAAAAATTAACATCACTATGGCACATTATAATGTAAATATGCCTATGAAACTCGTACAAAGTTTTGAAGATGAGAAGATGTCTATGGAATCCTGATGTTAATGCTATGTATCCAACATACTGGCCATGTTTCTCACTGCCAATGGTAAAAGCTGCTTCTAATTTTTCACATTCGCCCTTCTTGTTATGAATATAGCAATTTTTCATTTTTAATAACTACACTAGATATTCTAGATTTTACATGAGAAAAAACCAAAAATTAAAATTAAATAGCCTTCATTTTTTTTCTTTTAATAGATATGGATAATAGATAATAGGTGTTGTATTAACTGCTATATGCCTAATGAACTTAACTCGAATCACAGGACAAAGCACTTTTAAACATAAGGGCATTACGACTCCTATGAGTCCAGAAATTTTAATTAGATTGCATAAAGATACAAGTAACTTCAGAGATTACTATGTTAATTCCATTTTTTATACCCTTTAGAAATCAAGTCCTCAAAACAAGCATATTTTAATTAAACAAACAAATATGTAGTTCTTTTTCTAAAAGTATTTAATACTTTAGTTTAAGCATTATATCCAAAATAACATTTTTGAAATTTGTCAGATGCACTATCAAATTTTTTTGACCTTGAACTTGAATCAAATATTTGCTCCAAAGACTTCTCGAATATACACTAACAGAAAAGAATACCTTTAATGCATTTTGGATAAATATCAAATAATCAAGTACCATTTTTCTTTTGATAAAAGAATAAATAATATTAACAAAAAAGAGAGGATACGATAGATAAATGGGTGAGAAGAAGTCCACTCACACAGACTCATGAAAAAACATGACCAAAAGAGCACTTAAAAAAGTGTACCCTCCAACCTCTGCACAAAACAATCACAGAAGTACATACATAAAGGCCGAATAGTAGAACTGCAAAACAAAACAAGAAAAAAATCATATCCCTTGACACCTTAAAAGATAAGGCAATCCCTCTAAATAATCTACCATTATGTTCATACCAGATTTCCGTAATCTAGCATTAGGTTCCTTTCGTCACCAGCTCCCAACCAAAAAAAGTTGCCTATCAACTTCTCTGAGGAGTCAACAACGCTAACTGGAATCCTGAACAAAGATAGATATTAAGTCAACACTAGCAACAACATATTTACTATTCATCAGGCCTAGGCATTTAAAATCAAGTTAATTAGCTAAGTTATTTTTGTTTAGCGTCCATTGCTATGCAGCACAGGATCCCCATATGGAATTTCAGCCTACACTATATAGTATGAGATTTCTACTACTGAATCTGAGACGTAACCTGTGCAGACGGCAAAACCAAAAGATTCATTGAAGTCTAAGGCAGGAATATTATAGTATAGCAGTCGAGCGATATGACAATATGTTGCAAACAGATTGAGCGAGCAGCTATATCTTTTCCAACTCTACTTTCTAGAATTAATGTTGTGCAGTAAAATTATCAGCATAATCTTGATTACATGTACTGTATATCTCATATTATATTTAACATTAGATAACATGTTCTGGTTGAACAAACCCTCAGTTCTCATATAATCATATGTATGTGACAGAATGATGTACTACGAGGAAAATCAAGTTCTCATTCTCCCATGGATTTGTTGTAGAATACAGACTAACTACTGGCATTTTCTTGCTACACAATATTAACTCTAATAATCACAAATTTGGAACTACCAGCATTCTCTTGGTGCACAATATTAGCTCTCATTTTCACAAAAATTTATGCAACCGACCAAAAACTTCCAAAGATTGCAGTGACAACCATCACAACAAGAAGTGTAGGATTATTTCATTTCCGTTGTTGTCAGAGAGACCTTTAGGGGTGGGATTATTTCATTTCCATCAGAGCCAGAAGTATAGGATTATTTTGAATTGATCAGTCTAGGTTCTGATCTGTATATAAGTAGAAGCAGGGTACCGTGGAACTAGTATTATTTATAGGTAAACATTACTTCCAGGCTCTGCATGTTTGAGAAATAAAATATGATACAGATTCACACAAAAATCATCATAACAGATGAAATCTAGAGTTCCCGCTAATGACGTTTTAACTGAACTCTTCATAGGCAGCAGAAACATGCTCCCTTGCAAACCAACACGCCGTCTTCAATTAATATATGTAATCGATGCTCCATTTACCTAGCTTTATAGTAACTTATTCCAGAAAAAGCACCCGTCTTTTCATTCAAAGAATGTCCATATAACGCAATTCAAAATTGATATTGTGATGACTTGCAGTTCTTGTAAAACTTTGTGGCCTAACTTTATTGCTTCATACGTTGCATTAATTAGTATTCACTGCTTCCAGTCTCTCATAGCATTATTTTACCTCATATTGGTTCATAGCAGAAGAAATGATAGGAATCACAGTACATAAAAACCTATACATCCGCCAATTTAAAGATGGTAGTAACTCTAATACACAGATTCAATTGAGAAAATCATAATGAAGTTAAAAGAATCTAGAACAAGAAACACATTTAGTTATCACAATAATCTTTTTAACCAATTGAAACTCAGATCTATAAAATCAGCAGATAAAAACTTAATAATTTCATGCCTTCAGTAGTAGGTACCCGTAGAAGTAGCTTCATTTAATTTTACAATTCAAACATCAAGGGAATATATAGAAATGATCAACATTCCAAAATTTTGGTACCTCACCAACTTTATTCTCAATGCATAAGATTACAATATAATATGGATTTAATTATTTCTTTCTCCTTCGACCATTTTCACAATGATCTGAATCTACCAAGTATATTTTTCGGATACGGTTAGTATAAAATTATTTTTTTGATAAGTTGGTCAATTGGCCAATAAAATACTTACACACATAAAACTTCGTCTGTGTATCAGTATTATATTAGTCAATTGACCAACTTACCCTAAAATAAACTTAATACTAACCACTTTCATATTTTTCATACAGTTTCCAACTTCAAGGTTTCTTCGCTCGTCTTTATCTAGTGTCTCAAGTATATTGTCAGCGGTCAGCCAAAATAAATCACCCATTTACGGTCAGCCAAAATATTTGGAGGACAAGTTGTTCTAAACTCATCCGCCAAATAGTATAGTGAACAGTTCGACAATCAACTCTTTCTCTGAATTCTATCTAAAGCAACAACTATTTGCTATAAATTTCAAATTTTAATCACTTTTTCATTGCAAAAGAATAGCAAAAAATGCAGCTAAGATTTTGTCGTTTATCATAATATAACATCATCATCAAACTGTCATATACACTAAGAGCACTAGATATTCAAAGGAGCAAATTTTCATGGTTTTACGCTCTGTTTTTGAGTTTTAAAATGGACAAAAAAGAAAAGAAATGGACGAAAAATTTAAATTTTCTTTCTAATTCTTATGTTTCTGAGTTTTTTAATAAACGGAAAAGAAAAGAAATGGATAGAAAACTTGACCACTTTTCCTGCCAAAGCCAAAGTTTTCCGTCCAAAATTGGCATGATTTAGACGAAAAAGAAATTAGAATAAATAATATTTTTATAATTTCAATATTATCCTTAACTTTTAATATAATAAATTTTAAATTACAACCCATGTTCTTAATTTTAAATTTTCTATCATTCTCCATTAAAAACTCAGAAACAACACAAAGAAAAACTTTAAGTTTTCTATTCTTTTCTTTTCTGTTCTAATTTAAATTTTTTTTTTTTTTTTTTTCTGTTCAAAACTCAAAAACAAATTATAAAACCATGAAAATTTATCAAAGTTAAGGTAAGTTGCAGAAAAGTAGTACCTGGCTCAACTCTGAATAACTTCATCTCCTTTATCCTAGGATATTTGCTTTAATATCTTGTTATACAAAAGAGTACTTCTATGGCGACATTTTTTTTGACACTGAGTAGCCATATTTTTTTTATTTTTTTTTTGATTTTTTTTTTGTAGTATCTCTCAAAAAATATATAATATTTATTTCAATTGAAATTTTTGTAAAAAACTGTGTTTTAAGTATAATTTAGATACAGGAAAAAAACAGGAATATACATGTACAGACTGTACATACCCTGTTTCTTGTATGTATCCAAATTACACCTAAAACACTATTTTTTATAAAAATTTCAATTAAAATAAATATTATACATTTTTTGAGAGATACTACGAAAAAAAAAAAAACCAAAAAAAAAAATATTACTAACAATGTTAACAAAAAATATCCCCCTAGATTAATTCTATACAAAAGCCTATAATGGGAACTACTTGTGTGATGTCTCACCAACAACTAGGGCTTCAAATCCACCAGCTAAACAAAATTTGGACAATAAGCAATTAGGGTTTGAAGCGATTGGATGTAAAAAGAGAATTCAAATGGAGAAACTGACTACAAAATATTAAGGTGACAAAGATAATTCAAACGGAGAAAATTCAGTAAAATTTTAGGCTATTACATAAACTGTTGCTCTACTCTTTCTCCTACACAATTTGGTCTGAAAATTACCCCAATTCAACAAGTAATTTACATGACTACCACTCTTATCAATACTTAACCCCCGTAACCAAGGAACCACTAAACAGACTACAATGTATCTGTATCTTCACTTCTTTGCCTTCCTCGCCGAGGTCCTCTTCACCGGCGTTTTCACAGACTTAGCATTCTTAGACGGCGCCTTCTTAGCCGGAGCTTTCTTCGCTGGCGCTGGCACAGGTTTGACAGTTGCCTTCTGCCCCGGCGTTGTTCTTGATGATGTCCGAGCTGCCTTAGCCAGCCTGGCCGCCGGTTTCGTCCTAAGATTAGCTTTAGACTCGGGTTTAGGCTTAGCAGCTGCCTTCGTCTTTGGCTTAACCGCCGGTAGGGACACAGGTTTTGCCTTGGATTTAGTAGCGGGCTTAGCCTTCGCAACTGGCTTAGCCTTGGGTTTAACAGCCGGCTTGGCGTTCACAACCGGTTTTGCCTTAGCAGCAGGCTTTTCCTTAGTAGCTAGCTTTGCTTTCTTCACAGAGGTTGCTTTAGCCGGCTTGGAAGCAGCTACCGGCTTGGCCTTTGCCGGATCAGGCTTCTTCTTTGCCGGGGCGGTGGATCGGGTCGAAGGGAGCTTGTACGAGTTCTTAATTTTCACAAGCTTGCCCGCTGCTGTAAGCTTCTTCAGATGAAACAACAACAACTTTCTGAAAGCTCCTGGAAGATGCTTTTGTTTCTCTTCAATAAACTTCTGTATGGCAAATTGACTAGACCCATTCCTCTCCTTCAGGGTCGTGATTGCGTCTGCTGTCATCTAGGGTTTCACAATAACAAAAAACCAAAAATTAATCAGATCAAAATTCAAAATCATATCAAACAAATGAGAAATTAAATATAAATACATATACAAATTGAGAAATTAAATGTAAATATAGAAATGAATACCTCAAGCTAAGAAGGATAGACATGAGAAATTAAATGTAAATACATACACACATAGAAATGAATAACTCAAAGTAAGAAGGATAGAAATGAATACCTCAAGGTAAGAAGGATGAGTAGAAGCAGATTTGGGCTTCTTCGGAGCAGCAGATTTCTTCGGTTTAGGCTCTTTGGCAGCTTTGCCTTTCTTTGGCTTCGAGGCATCTTCCGCCGCCGGCTTTTCTTCCGGTACCTCACTCGCCGGAGGAGGGACGGAATCTTCTACTCCTTCCGTAGGAAGAATTGATTCCTCAACAGCGGCCATGGATTCCGAACCAAAACAGGAAGAGAATTTGTAATTTACGAACGAACCAACGAACGAACGAGAGAGAGAGAGAGAGAGAGAGAGAGAGAGAGAGAGAGAGAGTTTTTCTATGATCCGGTGACAGTTTGCGGGCGGTTTAAATAGGTATCAGTAGAGGAGCTGAGAGCTCAAGCTGAGCGCTGATTGGTTGAAATGGGTGAGACACGGATTGACGTTGTTTTGAAATTTTTGAAAGTGGGCCTTTAGATTTAAGCCTTATCTACGGCTTATGATGCTCCTTCGAACAGAAAGGGCTGGAGGTCTTGCCAAGCTGGTTAGAAGATGAAGTTCTTGAGGTGTGTTTTTCACCTCAATTGAAATTGCTATAACTTGAAGAATATATGTTAGATTTTGATAAGGTTTGGATGGTATTGTAGCTTGGGACTTTAGCTTTCCAACGGATATTTACTTGCCTCGTAAAGTTGGTCGAGTGTGAAGAATTTTAACTTTTTGGTTGCAATGGTCTAGATTAGAACTTTCGATGAGTTCTTTAAGGTTAAAATGAAATTTGAAAGACTTCATTCAACCATTATTTGTAATTTTGGTAATGTTTGTTTTATAGGGTTCTCAAAGGATTTATTGGCTCAAGAATCATGAAATTTGGTTGAAAAATGAACATTCAAATCTCAATCGAAAAATCACTAAAGTTGAACATGCATACACAAAAAGAAAAAGCTTTACATTTTGAACATTGAGAATAGGAACATTTTGTGCCTATCATTTATCCTTTTAATTTACCTCTAATGGAACATGATCTAAATTAATTGCATGATTTTGTTGTTAAATAATGGCTCAAAACGTTTAATTATGCATACATTTGTATAATATTATTTCTCAAGTAAAAAATACATATTTTTGGGCTTAGGCATCGCATAAGATTTACTTTCAAGTTATTTCAACAAATTCTTTTTATATGGCGAAACTCAACTTATAAAGTACAATTTTTTCCTTTTAAATTTACTTTGACATGGGTTCATATACTAATCTATTTTACCGTGTATCAATTTACATTAGTAATCAACAAGTTTATTTATTGACTGAAAATACATTCTCATGAATCTTGCATGAATGTAAGTTTGATCAAATCAAGAAGTTGTAGAAAATAGACTACAAAGTTAAATCCTAATATGCAATGTAATGTAATATCAATATAATATGCCAAATATGCAAGTGTCATGTTATAATTTTATGTTTAGATGAATCATATAGAAAGGTGCACAAAGATGCATTACTTTATCTTTAATTTAACATAACGATTGATGAAAGTTTCTTTTATGCTAGGTAATTTATACAATAGGCAAAGTAAATATATATGTTGTCAATAGAATAATTTGTTACATCTTATCAGAAAAGTTTTTATTAGCTTGCAAAGTTTATAGTGGTGTCTAATTAACTTTAGAGACAAGATTATACATAAATCTTACTCATATTGCTAAGTAATGGATACTTAATACACACAATCAAGAAATTCATATTGCGAATGAATCATGTTTATCATAAAGATTTACTATCTGAAATAGTGATTGTTGTACTCACCCCTAGATTTTGATGATTAACAAAACATATTATGTGTGATTAACTGTGACACCCCCAAATTTGGGTCCCTTGAACCTCAGATTCAGTGCTCACGATACATCATACTCACTACATCTATATACCCATACTTTATGAATTACATCATTCATTGCATTACCTTAATACAAAATATATCATTATCCCAAGTCTACTAACCTTTACATTACATATCTAATAATACAAAAGATTTATATCCATATATAACATAATAATTATTATACAAATGACGTTATTCGATCGTCTTCTCTTTGCCTTTGTCTTTCTTCGAACATTCGGGCTTAAACTGAAATAATATCATGATATAGCAAGGGTGAGCAACTAATTCACTTATCAAGTTTAAATATAAGAACGATATATCATGATTAGAAGAGTTTAACTCTCTAGAACTTCAACAATATTCAAAAGATTGTGGAGTAGTTGAAACAATGAATCATTTCCAATAACAATGATTTTCTTAAAGTTCATGTTGAATAACATATCAAGGATGAAAGAGTTAAATTCTTTAACAATTATCAAGTTGATTATGATGGATTAGCAATACTGTAACCATATTCAATAAAAAGGGAAATTCCCAGATTTTATGTTGAATGATCACAAATGGATCGTGAACTGCTAGAGGAATCATCAGTTAATAAATTTGAATTACCTCAAGAGTATCAGTTAGCTATAAAATTTAATTATACTCTTTTACGAGTACGTAAAGTGATCAGTCTCATTGTACTCGTGATTATGCATAATTCTCAAAAATAGTGCGCGGGTCGGATATTCGATAATAAAATTTTTCCTTTTTTTATAAGGGATGTTCATCTCAGTATTACATCATGAGTCTGTACCACAACAATATGGTTTGGATTAATTTCAAAGAAATATTATGATTTCAACATATTATATCAATATTGATCTAGCCGAAACAAGTGACATATATCCTCAATAATAAATTAGTTCAAATAATAGAACGTTCCATGCATTAACAAATATTAGTCTAGTCGAAACAAATGGCATCGACATTCAATAACAATTAGTTCACAATTAATAGAAAGCTTCATACTTTAACAAATATTAGTCTAGCCAAAACAAATGACATCGACATTATGCTTAAACAATTCAAGCATAATTGAATTTTAAAGATAGCTTGAACATTTGTTCAAATATGAAAGATTTGTATAAACTCTAGAATTTATTTAAACTAAGATCATTGAACAAATTTAGAATTTCAAACATTGGGAAACAATCATAAGAATTAAAGACAAATGAATGTAAGAACTGACATATCAATAACAATTTGCATAATGTGCGAAAATCAATAAATATCATAGATGTGGAATAATTGTCAATAATTACTCCACTAGCATGCTTGAAACATAATAACTCGAGTTTGAGTTAAGAAATTTGTCTCGTTCGATGACTACTGCTACACAATTTAATATAACCTCTTGTTATTCTTTTTCACGATCAATAAAACACGCGTAAGTATACGCGGTTAAACAAATAATACAGTGATAAGATGAGTGTCGTACCCACAAGGACAAGGTGTTAAAGCTAGTCAAATACTAAAATTGGAACAATACAATTTTATCTAAACAAATGATTAAAGAAGGTGTGTTAAAAACTATATGCTGAAAACAGTAAATTAAGAGATTGAGTTGCAAAAGTAAGTCAAGCTAGGATTACAACTCCCCTAATGTGTCGCCTAATCTTCTAACTCTCCACTTTACTAACAAATAATAGGAATGGCCAACCGAGAACAGTAAGTACACATAAGCCTCTTTCGACGGTCAAATGCGCATCCCTTAGCTAGATGAATCACAATATTTCTATGGTGAAAATAACTAGACTAGGGTCATTAAGTTTAATCTCAATGGTTACACAAGGCAAATAGATATATGTCTATTCTATTATGAAAAATATACTCACATTCCCATAGGTATGGTCATAACAAGTGTTACTGTATTTTAGGGCTAGATATTAACATCCATTTTTCAATATCCATTAATACCTATATCAATTCCTTTGTCAAGCAACCAATAAATAAGTATGAAATACAACTCATTCCAAAATGATTTACTATCATAAATAGGAGAGAAATTCAATCATAAATAGGAGAGAAATTCAATAAAGCTAATCATTAGGTTATATTGCAATCCTAGAAATGTAATTAGTTCATAACTATGGTGTAAGACCCCGAATTTTATGAAATAAAAGTATTCAATTTTTTTATTTAGTAAATGGTTAAATTGATAAAAGGTTAAAGTTAAGGGTGATATGTGAAAATTTTGCAAAGTAAGCAAGTTGTCATAAAATATTCGTTTGGTCGGGAAATATCCGTACGACGACACAATCATTGGTGGACCCCATAACGGAATAATTTTCGGATATAGAAAGCGACAGAAATAACTTTTTATAAAAATTACGGCAAAAGTTTTACCGTTAAACTGTTGAAATACCTGGTGGCAAAAGTAAAGTAATACGCGTTGTTTCACAGTAGCACACGGTATTGCACATTATTTTATATTATTGTTGTTTATGTTAGTTCCCAGTAGGCACAATATAGATCTAGAAGGGGGGTTGAATAGATTCTTTTAATTTCAAATACTTTTCTCGTTTATTTTGTATGCTAATAAATTAGCATATGACAAACATAAGAATCTTTTTAAGCACAGCGGAATAAGTAAAAGATCCCCTTCATTAATATATTCGTAATCATACATACATTGTCCTTATAGTTAGTTCGATTGTAAGCAGTTAAAGCATACATAGCAGTTATAGCAGTTAAAGTACATAATGTAAATGACATAAAGTAAAAGACACAAGGAGTTTTAAGTGGTTCAGAGACTCAAGCTCCAAATCCACTCTTCTGCTTTCAACTAGCAGGATTTCTACTAAGGAAGGACAGCACCCTGAATCACTAAGATTCCTTCAAGGTCAGCAGCCTTGGGACTTCAGTTCACTAAGAACTCTTCAAGGCCAGCAGCCTTGGAACTTCTCTAGTTCCCTAGTAACTCTTCAAGCCCAGCAGGCTTGGAACTTCATTTAGTCCCTCCGGACAAGGACCCCTCAGGCCCTGGCTTCTTATTATTGAGTTGTTTATTTGTTTGTTGGAGTTGGTGTTGAGCTGCTAAGATATCTTTATGCTCTGAACATCTTCTGTACTTAGCAGCTTGGCGTGATCATCCTTGAAGTGCAGTTGAGTGTTGCATGATGCTCAGCTTCTTCAGTTACTCAACCACTTCTGATGATCCCTTGATGAACTGCCTTGAAGATCATTCCTCTTGATACTTGATGGCTGCACATG
Source organism: Panax notoginseng (assembly GCA_016801055.1). Classification (NCBI taxonomy): domain Eukaryota; kingdom Viridiplantae; phylum Streptophyta; class Magnoliopsida; order Apiales; family Araliaceae; genus Panax; species Panax notoginseng. Next base: position 77,057,428 of record CM029017.1, on the reverse strand, counting down.
ATGGGTTTTTAAGATGACTGTAAGCTCTTCTGCTAGGTACTTAAAAACTTTCTCATGCTTGCCACCATGATGGCGTTGGTGATCTTCTTTCTTAATACTTGATGTCTTCTCATGATGTACTTGCTAAGATGACTGTAGGCTCTTCTCTTTGGTACTTAGAGTCTTCCCATGATGGACATTGTAATATCCGAGAATTTTTACGTATTATTCAATGAATATATTAATGAAAATACTATTATGTGAAAATAAGTGTTATTATTTTATGAGTCGGTTAATATAATTGATTCATATTAAATCAATGCGTATTAAGAAATGTAAATTGGCAATGAGAAGTGTGAAATGCCTTGTGTGGCATAGTGCGAAACGAGAAAATTCACTAAGTAAGTTAAAACGGGAATTAGGAAGATTAATCGTGTACAATCATGAGATTTTATATAAGTAATCAATACACTCGTAGACTCGTAGTAACGCTATTGTGGAGATCAATTCGTGTCATGTATAACGAGTTAGCATTGAAAACTGGCACGGGCAGAAGCTGCACCAGTCTTGGCACTGTCAGGGCACGGCGCAGCTGCGCCGTCCCAGCAGTACAAACTGGCGCAGCTGCGCCAGCAGTCAGTTGGAGAAAAATTAATTCTTCTACTTTGGAAATTAAATGGAACAATTATGTGAGATGTGTGACATTGATAAACCATGAAATAAAGTGCGCAATTAAGTAATATTAATTGTTATATTAATTAATTGTTAATGGTTGTGGTAGAATATTGAATTCTTAGTAATTAACTAATAATGTGTGATTACTACTATTTGTAATATATTATAAATAATGATTATGAAAATCCATAAATATATTGATCAATGATGATTGAATTAATTAATAATGGTGTTAATTAATCAAGGAAGTGAATAAATTATTTATTTATATGATCATATTATATTAACAGTTATGCGTATAAGAGCAATAATACAACTATATTATATAGAGCAATGTGACATTTGTGTGACTATATATATTAAGTCTTATAAAACTATATTGTATGAGGCGATGTGAGTAAGCATATTGGAACTATATGTTATAAATACATTATCTATGTGACAATATGTATATGGGTATGTATTAAAATAATATACCATGAACACATTGTAAACTATCATTTTGATAAAATGTACATGGATTATATGTATGTTGCATAACACCTACAAACATGGAATGTTTAATCATATTGTGACATTAGGTTATAATATGATTATATAAGTGGTAGAGATAATTATGGAACTACCCAGACAACAATATCTGACTGCATTATTTTATTGCGTATATTTAATGTACATGGACTATATGATGTGAGTGTATAATTATCCCTAAAATTCCTAATATGGTAACAATTGTACATTAAGGTTACATGATGGGAATTAAATAGACCAAACCAAGCCTTGATGATATGAAATGCTGAGATTTTCTCCTTTGTCCTAAATTGAGTGTCCCATTTACTCTAAGACCTCATTCACGTGTATTTCAAAAAGGCTAGCCTATGTTCTTCATTTTCTTCCAACTCTCTAGCTCATGATCATGTGGGAGTGGTGATTATGATGCGTTCCAACAACCAAGCTAACAACTCCTCCATAACCTTCATGCAATCCTTTAACACATGAGTTTGATTCAATGGGAAAATAAAATGTCTGGATTTGTGTTCCTCTATAAATAGCAGCTGTGCTTCTTCATTCTTGTTGCTGAGATTTGTCTGAGAATTTGCTAAGTGAGAGTTGAGAGCATACAAGTGTTCTATGAGCTTAAGAGTCCAATTAGTAGCAAGTTCCTTCGAATTACAGAGGTATAATTCCATTTCATGCTTTCCAATTTTAGTTTCTGTAAACAGAGTTTTAAGTTCTTCAAATGCAAAATCTTTAATTCATGTAATTATATGTTAATGAGGTTGGGTAATGTCCATATAGTTGTTATATGACCATATGAGTATGATGCAACTAATATATGATGGTTTAAAATTGAAATCATGTGTAATTTTTGAGGTTGGGCTGGAGTTCTGCCGAAGTAGACTGCTTCTGCGCCTGAACCAGGCATGGCGCAGCTGCTCCACATTTGTATTGAGGCGCAGCAGTTGCTGAATTCAGTTGAGCAGCCTGTTTTCAAATTTGATCATTATTAGCTAGCTATTTTGACTCAAGCTAGCATGAAAGCATGTGTATGATGTATATATGGATACATTAATCTAATGTGAGCATGTTTAGACTAGACTTGCATGATTAACGAAGGCGTATGGTTTACATGGAGATTTGGACTAAGTTTTGAAAACAAACTATGTTAAAGATCATGTTCTACAAATTATGAACCTAGTAAGCTATACATGACTAATTTTGCACATAGATGAGCATGTTGTAGTGTACATAGTCCTTTTGAGCATAATCAAACTTATTAAGCCTAGTGTTAGAAATGTTTTCACGGAAAGACTTAGCCTGGTGAGCTAACATGCATGATTTCTACATGGTTTATATTCTAACTTTGAAAGCATGTGAGTATGACTTGGAAATGCATGAATAAACCTTTAGCTTGTGTTTATTTGATTAGTAAGGAAACATGAGCATGTTAAACCTACTAGCAAGTTTAGAATATGAATATTGTCATGAGGCCTTGAAGACTAGAATCTGACATTTGTGATCATGTTTTATGACACTCTTAGACTCACTCATGTAGCATAAACATATATATACCATGCTTGTATAGCACATTTTAAGAAAAGCATGAACAAAGCCTATTTTTTAACTAAAGCGGTGTTAGTTTCACATATGCATTATGAATACACACAAGCATGCTTAATATGAGTTTTATAACTATCATGTATGTTTAGAAAGCAAGCATGCTAGACTTTGTGGTTTCACGACCTTGAATGACCTTAAATTATTGAAATGATCGAACCTAGAACCATGTTATGCAAGAAGGGACCTAGATTGATCTGAAAAGCATGTGAAAGCCTTTAACATGACAAAATATGATTGTGTGTTCAAGCCGGACAGAAACCACAAGGCAGTAGCTGTATCTTGTCTTGGTCAGAGGACGGCGTAGCTGCGCCGGTCCTAGGCTTAGCCATGGCGCAACTGCGCCAGTCTGGAATTCCAGATATTGAGTATTGACTTTTGGACAGTAACTTGCATGATGTTTATAATGCTACATGTGATTTAAAACCTACTAATGTACATATATATGTTTGATGCTTAGTTGTTAAGTTGGTGTTGTATTGAAATGGAAAGTCCATGAGAAGAGAAAGTATTAACCTTGAGCATTCTTGATTCGCTTATAACTAAATATTTAATTCATGATGACTTACAAACTGATTTTGTACCATATGTGCATACTTGAATCGTGTCGAGCTTGATTAAAGACTGTGTTAGCTAATGAACATTATATACTTATAATGCGCTATAAATAGGATTCAAAAGTATTGAGTTATTAAACGGGGATAAACTACGCGTAAGGCAAGTATCCGAACCCTACTCTTATTGTGCAAGTATATTTGCATTCTTTATTCGACGAATACCGTAAGCTTATCTCTTTGAATATAAGTTATATTGCTTTCTTGTTCAAATGAACCATTATGCTTAAACCCTTGTGAAAAGCTATTATTCATAATGAACTTGGTATTATCCTTGAATATTGTGAAAGAGTCGATGCCATTAGATTCGGCTAGACTATATGTCTGTTTATAAAACTATTTTAGGCAAGTCAGACAGGAACCACAAGGCAGAAGCTGCATCTTGGCTTGGCCAGAGGACGGCGAAGCTGCGCCGGTCCTAGGCTTAGCCATGGCGCAGCTGCGCCAGTCTGGAATCCCAGATAGTGAATTCTGACTTTTAGCAGTCAACTTGTATGATGCCTATAATGCTAAATGTGATCTAAAACCTACTGATGTATATATATACGTGTGATGCTTAGTCGATAAGTTGGTGTTGCATTGAATGAAAGGTCCATAAGTAAGGAGGTCTTAACCTTGAGCATTCTTGATTTGCTTATGAAGTAACTAAGTATTTGATTTATGATGACGTATAAACTGATCTTGTACCTTACGTGCCTATTTGTATCATGTCAAGCTTGATTAAGGACTGTGTTAGCTAATGAACACCTTATACATATGATACGTTATAAATATGATTCGAAAGTGTTGAATTCTTAAACGAGGATAAACTACGCGTAAGGCAAGTTTCTAAACCTATCTTATTACATTGAGCAAGTTTCTCTAACATTACTCAAATCTATATTGAGCAAGTGTCTGAACCCTACCTCACATTGTGCAAGTATTCTAAATCTTGCATTATTGTATTCAACAAATATCGTAAGCTTATCTCTTGAATAAAAGTTATATTGCTTTCTCGTTCATATGAGCTAATATGTTTAAACCCTTGTGAAAACTATTAATCATGATGCACTTGGTATTGTTCTTGAATGTTGTGAAAGAGTCAATGCCATTTGATTCGGCTAGACTATATGTCTGTTTATAAAACTGTCCAAACCCATTTGATTGGTGCGAAAATTTTGAAAACTGAGTTGAATAACCCTTATGGTAAGGGGATTGTATGTTGTTGGAAACCCCAACACATGAATATATTATTACTATGGTGTTATGAATAACGTGGAGTATTGTAGACTGATCCTCTATAATACTTGTTCTTTTGGGTTATCAGTTTAATATTGATGATTCTAGTAGATGTTCAATAGTCCTTGGTGACTGCTCAGTATAAATTGTTTATCCAGTCGGATACCATGATAGTCGTTAAATTCATATATATCAGTTGATTTATATTGAATTGTCGTTCTTATTGCAATAATTATTGATATTCATTACTCATGATATTATTCTGAAACTTTGAACTATCCTAGAAATGACACTTTGATATTTCAAACCCTGTGATATTTTATCCTACACCCTTGTTGTATATTACTTGCTGGGCAATTTGTGCTCATCCTTGCTTAATTAAAACCTTTCAGTTAAGGAAGAACAGGGAGGTGTCTCTGGAGCAGACAAGGGCAAGGGCAAGGCTACCGACTAGCTTGTTCCTTTTATGTTTAATCTATTATGTTATTTTAAGACTATTTCTAGACTATATTTAAGCTTAAGTAGGATTATGTAATAAGTCTTTATTAGATATTATTATGTAATCTATTAAGCATTGTAGGTTGCGAGACTTGGGAGAATAATTATAATAAATTGTTGTACATTATTCTAAATTAGATTTTCCGTTGTGAATTTATAATTTTAGTTATTATGGTGACTCCATGAGAACGTGACGAACCGAATTCGGGTGACCAAGTAGAGGTCAGAATTTGGGGGCGTCACAGACATCAAGATGACATTGATGCTCTTCTTTCTCTCGGCAGTTCAGAACACTCTTCTTATAGTAGAACTCTCACTTCTACATTGTATAACTCTCACTTCTACTTCTTTCTTTTTCTGTCTCTAAGTGTTCTTGGTGGATCGTAGAGTGAGCCTTCATACCTTCATTGGTCACTCACCATTTACGTTGGTTAGATCAGTCCACCATCTCTCCAAAATCATCAACTCCAGTAACCCTTGATCTTTGAAGCTCTAGCTGATTTATACTCCTTCCCAATCTTCCCGTTGGAAAGTAGCCGTTGAGAGCTCTTAGATTTGCTTCGCAGATCTCGAGTTATTTTGTGTAGACTGCAGATGTGACATGACATCCCCTTTTCTAACTTTCTAACACTGCAGTCTACTGTTTCACCTACCCCGTCAGAGATGTCACTTTAATGTTTTGGGTAGGTCGATGACTTCATTTCCTCCTTCTGATTTCTCGATCAGAGGTTGTCCTTTTGCATCGATGCTCTCAATAAGATCTTGTTCGAATACCAACCTTCAGATCGAACCGTTGCCAATGCTTTAATCTTCGGATGATCGAACTCTACGATTCTGATGCATGCTTTCTTAGACCTGATCGTAGTGTCTAGTTGACTGTTGCTCATTGACATGTAGAGACAACACTACGATCTTGAAGAGTGTTTATTGGATCTTCAATGTAGAACACCTCTTCCTTTTTCTGTGCAGTGCTTCAATGCTTCTGTTTGCCTCAACTGCTCTCAGATACTGATGGTTTGACTCCTTGCTCTGGCCCTTTCTGAATAGCAAGACACTTCAGATTTGTGGCGTGTCCAGGTCGCTTTCTCCTTATGATCTCCCGTTCACTTATCATCAATGGACTGACCCAATGCTTAATCACTTTAGCCTTGTTCTTCAGAGGCTGACCAGTATCTCTGTGTACACTCCATCAGTTCTTTCTTTGTTTGGCAAACACTACAATCCTGGTTCCTTCCAAGATCGTTGTCTTCTATTCACTTGACAGCTACTGCACTTTCTGACTTTCCTCAGTCAGTTACTGAAGTCTTCTTATGATCAACTTGTGGAGGACTTCATTTTGAATGGCTTCACAACTCAATCTGGATGCTGATTGAGTTGATGCTTAGATCTGCTGTTAGCTTGCATTCCATTCGTTGAGTGCTTTCTAGTTTCCTTCAGGTGGGATGTATCTTTGTAGTACCAACCAGAGGCTTGGTTCCTTTGGATATTCTGGGAGTGCTCATTTATTGAGAATCGTGTTTGCTTTATGATTCTGCCTTGGTATTATGAGCACTTTTGTTGAAGTCTTAGTTCTGCACTCTACGATTCAGCTTCGGCTGTGCAGACATTGCGACTCTGAGATCAGATCTTGACACTCTACGATTTCTACCCTTGTGCTTGTTGTCTTCATATGATCTTGCTCGACTATGATCTCTACCTCAGATATGATCAGTAGATTCTACGATTCCGAGTGTAGTCTACGATTCTTGACTTGGCTTCGGCATCAGTAGACTCTAAGACTTCGAGTGTAGTCTACAATCCTTGACTTGTCTTCGGTAGATGCTCGGTCGGCTCGTAGGCAGGTTGTCTCTACGATTCTGAACATGACTTCCTCAACAGACTATGGCCCTGAGGAAGTTCTCCTCGACACACTACGATCCTTCCTCTTCTCTCCTGGCAGTCTACGAACTCCGAGATCTACTATCTTACAGACTACGATTCTTCCTCGATAGCTCTCGAGTTTTCCTTGACTCTCCTGGCAGACTATGATTTCTGGTGCAGTGCTCGACGATCAGACAAGCCTATCTATTACATCATAAGATCAACCTAACATGCTTAATCTTTCTATATTTATAGTCCTTGCACATCATTTCTTTTTAAGGACTTTACAAAACTGTTTTGCTTATGTAGGATCAACCTAACACATTTGATCAATTCATTCTAAGTCCTTGTACATATGTTCATGTTATCTATCAAAGGACTTTACAGCTTTTCTTAATGCAAGCATACTTTCATATTCATTCATATATATCATAATCAAATCATTTAGGAATATTATTCACATACTTAATCCTGATAATCTCCCCCTATTTGATTATGACAAAAATAATAAGTGCATATGTATGTTATGAATGAATCTTATATACAGTGAGCAACTATATTTTTAAAACAGATAATCATGAATATCATACATAAGAATATGGAATTTAATACACTATGACATTTCTATATCCTGGATCTAGAACATACCTAATGGTTAGAGGTATACCTCTTTGGCTCTATGTGTGTTTCCAGGATGTCTGTTGATCAGCTATTCATCTGTTTGATCTTCTTGCACCTGCTCACCCTGGGATGTGGACTTCATTTCTTTTATCTGCTCCCCCTTAGATGTATGCTCCTCTTCTTCTTCTTCTGGCTCCCCCTCGGCCTCTGTAAATACAGGCTCATCATCCTTTGGCTCCCCCTCAGATGATGACCCAGCTTCTTCTTCTGCTGTTTTCTTCTTTATCTTCTTCTCTTGTTTCCTTCTGCCCTCCTTGCCCTTTTTTGAATGCCTCTTACTATGCCTCTTTTTCTCTCCCTTTTTGTCATTAATCATTTGAGAGAGCTGTTCCATGTTGGACATAAGCCGCTCCATCTGATAAGAGGAGTTACCAACTGCAATCTTGAGTTTTGTTGACTTAACTCAAGTTGCATAGAGAAAGACTGATTCATGTTGTCAATCTTGTCAGAGAGGACTTGGAGTTGTTCTTCATTTGCCTTCTGGGCTTGTAGAGCTTCTACCTTTTGATCATTTATGGCCTTCAGATAGATGTGATCTCTCTCTTTGAGTTTGAGAGATGCATCAGCCATAGTGGCTTAGAGTCTGTCTTGAACTTAGTTATTTTCTGCTACTGTCAACATCTTTGACTCTACATTAATTTGAGATATCTTCTCAGCCAGCTCAACAGAATTCTTCAACAGCTCCTGCTCCATAGGAATTTGGTTATCTGGTTGGGCAGCCTCTTGTTGAACACCAAATTGGACTCTACGATTTTCATCCTTGGATAGATTTTTGAAAGCATTGAGAATCTGAAAAATTGTTGAGTACCAATCGCTATTGAAGGATGAAGGAATGTTAGATAGATGTGCTTGGGTAGATGGAGGCTTCTCATTTTGGACTTGATCAATATTAGTGGTAGAGTGATTAGACTCTACGATCATCTCCTTGGCCATAATCCTTCTGCCATCAGAGTCCACTCTTCGATCATAAGGAATGTAGTGATTTCCAGCATGTCGATAGACTTTGAAGTGGGGCTGGTCTTTGATCATTTTGGTTGCAAATTTCTTCACCCTTGGAAAGTTCTGAGCCACCAGCTCTAGGCTTGGAAACTGAGAGTAGCACCAGCTGAAGTAACTTTCATCTCTTTCAGTATGTGCCTTTAACCAAGGCATCCATTGGAAAAACCATCGTATCAGCAGATCATCAGGATTGTAGAGGATAGTAGTGCAGTCCATATCCATGTTGTTCCAATTTATAATCACTTCAAATGCAGTCATCCTTACAACCTTAAGCTGTTCATTTCCATAGTTTATCCATCTTTCTAGAGGTACTTATGGTGGTTCATCAGAGACTTCCACCACTATTCTCCTGGTGATTTTTGCTGGAGAGAGGACAAGATAGAATTCTGGTTCCTCTGATTCCTGATGTGCAGAATCAGAATATTTCTCCATTTCTTCTCTTTTTGAGCCTGAATCATTTTGATCAGATTCATCAGTGAATCCTTCTTGTTGATTTTCATTACCAGAACCTTCTTCAGTAGTATCCTCCTTGGATTCATCCTCTTCATTGCTAGTCCCATCTTCAACACTTTCTTCCTTTAACTCAGATTTATCATCGCTTAATTCAATGATTACAGTAGAGTGATCATTTCTCTTCATGGAAGAAAATTGAGCAAGTAATCTGTAGCTCTTCCTTCTCCTTGGGGGTTCAACTCTGGCAGGAGCATGTATTTCTTCTTCGGACTCATCATCTTTTGAGCCATCATGTGGGCTTGCAGGAGCAGTTGTAGTGGGAGATGCAGCTTTGTCATCTTCCAGCCTTTCTTCATTTTCAGAGTGAATGCTCTGAGAGTTAGCCACAGGGCTTGTGCATTCTTCTTCATCATCAAAGTCTACATTTTCTTCCATGAATCCAGTTCCACCTTCATCGCTGGATTTGTTCTTTGGGGACTCAGTCTTGACATCATCAGTTCCCTTTTCTTCTTTTGCTCTACGTCCTCTTCTTCGTCAGATGTACTTTCTTGGGAAACTGGTGCTGGCCTGTTTTCCACCTTAGCTTTCTTTCTGGATGGCCCTTGAAACAGTCTGTTACTTCTTCTCTTGGTAGTTTCTGCAGTCAGGACTTTTTCTTCTTCATCCTTGTCTTCAGTTAATAGACTTCTTGGTAGAGCCTCAGTTTTCCTCACACCTTTGGATTTCTTTCTGGCTGGTGTGGTTGTTGCTGGTACAGAGTCACCAGACTCAGAGATTTCCACCTCTTTTGCCTTCCACTTTTTCGCAGAGATCTTTCTGCTGCTCCCTGTTGTTGTCAACCTCCTGTTTTCCTTTGGGTTCTTCTTCATCACAATACTTAGCAGTCTTCCATGAAACACCTTTGTAAGTGGTTTTTCTGTAGACTTCTTCAACTCAGCATTTTCTACCCATTTTGAGATTTGATCGAACAAGATAACTCCAAAGTTTATCCACTTCTTCAGAACTATTGCAAACATAATCCTCAGTTGTTGATCAAGTATAGTGTCATGTGCCGTATCCTTGCATATTATACATTTGCCTACTATCTCAGCAAGGAACTCGAATTCCTCAGGAAACTCCTTCTTCTTCATATCCTTCAGACAAGGTTTCTTGGTTACCGCATTAGCCTCTTGCCTTCTTCAATGTCGACTTCGTCCAGGTTTATCAAACCTTGATTGGGAAACCCTAGACATTGATTGATGTCTGATGCTCTTATCATCAGACATGATCCTTTCACCTTAGTGGTCAGAAGCCCAGAATTCGTTGACGCATTTGAGTAGAACTGCTTTACTAGCTCTATATAGACTGGAGTGTCAGCCTCCAAGCACTTAGAAAACCCAGCCTTCTTTACGAGCTCAAGTATGTCCTTGAACTTCATTTCTGATTTCTTGAACTTTTTAAAGCCAAGTTGGATTCCGGTTATAACTCGCCCTTCTGCCATTTAAAGAGTTCAAGGTATATGGGTATGTGATTCAGAGAGATTTATGAGAGATAGCTGATTGTGATTTGGGTTCTGGAGGTTTAATTGATTTAAGCTTCGAAAAGGGTTCTAGGGTTTAAAAATGGAAGGGAGAGAGGTTCGATAGTTTCTGGTAACTGTTTGCATATTTTAAATTTGTCTTTATGGCATTTCCTTCTAACTCTGCATACGCTGTGATGTGTCAACTAGCCATTGGTTGCACGATGCCCAGTAATGAGCTGTAACTCCCCCATTAACTCTTCAGCTTAATGTCCCTAAACAAATAGTCGTTAATGACGTGGATTGACCGTTGACCATCTTGGTTCGTAGAGTAGCATGGTAAGGCAGCTATGGACTCTACGTTTTCCTTTGTTAACTAAACGATCAACTTTTGAGAGATGCTGCAGTGAATGGTTTTGACATTAATCCTCATCTTGAAACTGCATAGCTAGATCACTTATGTACCCCAAGCCAGCTTGGGCACTTAAGTTCTGAGATGCGTTTACATGATATCTTTCCAAACTATATTTGAACTTATCTCCTCATAATTTGAATGGTTGAGCAATTTTCCCGTTCTTTCAAGCTCCTCATGAGTTAGAGTAACCTCTCATAAGACTGCGATCGTCGAGTCTGCTTCTAAGATCGCTGAGGTTGCACTACGATCGTTGAGGTTGCATCACGATCGTTGAGTTCTCTTTAAACTTTACTCAACGATCGTTGACTGCCTTGGTCCTTGAGATGAACTTGATTAAGCAATCCTTCTGGGTTAAGGTAGCTCAGGAAGGGCCAACCTCTTAGAATGAGCTAAGGGTCAGGTTTGTCCCTGAGGCGCTTTCCAGATGAAATACTTTGGAAGTTGTAACGCCCCCAAAATAGGTCCATTCCATCCAACCCATTTTGAGTCGCCAAATACATGGTACAGATAACAACTACAACTTTATTACAACAATTGTCGTGCAAAATACAACAATACATATGCTATGAGTTTGGGTACAAATATATACCAACTGTGACTCATGTCCCAACCTTGGATAGCACGTCACAATGACACCTTACATAAAGGTATAGTCAAAAACTGTTTTAGAAATTAGAATATTTGGGAAGTGCTCAAGGAAACCCTCGTACATGGGAGGCCATGCTTCTAGGTTATGATAGATATCATATGGCCACATAATTATCCTTGGTTGACCCAATAGACCCCAAAGAAAAATGAGAAGATTACTATCATATTCTTCTCAATGGTGAGTCTTCTCTTGACATATCATTATCTCCACTGTCTCTAACTGAGAATTATACTTCAAACAAACACCAAGATTATATAGGTAGTGCTCGTAGATATACTCGACAAGTGGATGTGCGCAACCATGTCTTATGATGACACGAGATTGTGTGTCGTTAGACATCTTGTATGATAGTGGCAAAACACCCTTCCAACGTTGGGTACACCTTACCCTATTGTATTCACCAAATAAAATTACTAAATGAACTTTTCTATACTGCTTCGGGAGAACCTCCACAGCTAGAGACCATCGTTCTATTTTCCTGTTACCCTCGCTCGATCCAGCTACACTCTTATTACCTGAAAGGAATTGTGAAACAGAAGGGTGAGCACAACTAGCCCAGTAAAGAATATCATGACTAAAGATAAATAAGTTCTCAATAGCCTTGAACAGAATTAAATCAGAGATTTAGAACATATGGTAGATGATAAAACTTTTCAACCATAGTTGCTGCGGAACGAGCAATCCATTAGAAGAGTCAAATAGACTATAAAGTCTATTATCTTCTCTATGTTAAAAGTCCACCAACAATGTTTTATCCCTGTAACATCAATCAACAATTCCTGTCCACAATCACATGTATAACTCATAATCATAATTGTAGTTCTAAATTCCTCTTCTCATCCAGAACAAAGATAATTTTTATCACTTGTCTTTACCTGAAACATCAAAGACCATGGTTATACTAAATCACAGTTCCTGTTCATAATCATACTAATAATTTCATCTTTGCACTACGGGCCAAAGATATTCATCAACAACTCATCTTTGCACTACAGGCCAAAGATATTCCTCAACAGCTCATATTTGTACTACAAGCCAAATATATTATTATCTCAAAGAAATATATAATCATTTCAGAATTTATATAACCAATAATTATAACCACGTTGATCATTTCACCTTTGCACTTAAGCTAAAGATATTCAATTATAAATTCAATGGTCATGATCATACCAGTCAACAATTTAACTTTGCACTACTGGCCAAAGAGAACCCATAGTCATGATCGTACCAAAAATCTACCCATCTTTACACTCAAGTCAAAGAGAAATATCATCATTAGGGTTATAAAATGTTATATATGATAATAAAAAATTAATATGATTAACATATAGTTTTAATCTCAAGAGTAATATTCATAAATCAACTATAATTTGGTTAGAAAAAGAAACCAATTTTGTCATGAATAATAACTCGTGAATAGTAACTCATGAATAGTAACTCGTGAATAGTAACTCATGAATAGTAGCTCGTGAATAGTAACTCATTAATAGTAAATCGTGAATAGTAACTCATGAATAGTAGCTCGTGAATAGTAACTCATGAATAGTAACTCATGAATAGTAGCTCGTGAATAGTAGCTCGCGAATAGTAACTCATGAATAGTAACCCCGACATGAAAAGATAAGAATTTTACAAGAAAAATCCTACCAATATTCCGGTATAATGATATTGAAAGAAATAATATCATTGATAAAAAAAATAACATCCCTTACGACAATATCCCTTACCTCAAAAGAGCAGTACTCCTGACTGGAATAACGCTGAACGAACTTGCACCGTATAGCAACACTCAAGATATCAAAATACTCACAAGAATACACTCGATAATATAGAGAGAGAAATAGAGAGAAAACTTCAGTTTCTGGTGTGATTTTCAATTCTAACCTAAGCACCCTATTTATAGGAAATTGCTTAGAACACCAAAGCAAAAAATTGAATATAATAATATTATATTTACAAAATTGTCAAGCCCACCTTAAAAGATCTGAATTCAGCCCATTCTTATCACATGTTGAGCCCACTAATTTGCAAAAAACGTTTTTCTTTAAAATAACAATTAAAACGTCTAAAAATCAATTATTTCGGAACTTTAGAACTTCAATAATTTATAATAAATAGCCCTTTTATCAGAAAATTCGAATCCCACGAGTTTTTATAGGAAATTCAATTCTCTACAATTTTACAGAAGAAAGTTTTTCCAAATTCCAAACAGAAATTGACCGAAATCCATAAACGGGCGATTTTATAGTCAATAATAAATTTTCGGTCAAGAATTGTGTCCACCAACACACAAAACATGTGTTAATCATTTAATGCCACAAAAATACTATTCCTCCTCATATACTCATATATCCCACATTCATTATAAAAATATCACCATCAATATATTATTAAAATAATATATTTAAATGAATTATTTTATCAGAAAAAGATAAAATATTAATTTTTACAATTGTCACATTAAAAAAATTTTCTCCATCTATATTCACATAAAATCAATATTTTTCTCATCATATAAATCAATAATTAATTATACACAAATAATATTACAGAATCACAGTACTGACAACCAGGCCGTTCCCAAGAAAGAGGGGGCTTTTCAACAAGGATATCTCCTTACTGGCGCGCAATTAGATGACCAAACATCTCATTAGACAAAACTTTCTAGACATTACCAATAATGTTATCTAATAATATTATTCAGATAATAAGAATTATAGCTCCGATAATAGAAAATACTGTGTAGTGACAATTATTAAAACAACAGTCATATAAAATATCAACGCAGCAATTATTGAATCAATAAAATAAAATACTGAACAGTAATTACTGTAACAATTATTGAGTAATACCTTCTTACATAAAAATCAATAATTGGTGCAATACCGTGTGCTACTGTGCAACAACGCGTATTACTGTATTTTAACCACCGGGTATTCCAACAGTGTTAACGGTAACAACTACGCCGTTATTTATAAACAACTTACTCTTGTCATTTTCTTCATCCAATCGCTTTTCGTTATGGGGCCCACAAAAGGCTGCGCCGTCGTACGAATATTCCTCGACAGTAAGAATATTCCACGACTAAACGAATATTCCCCGACAACAATGAATATTTTATAACCACTAACGTATTTTGAAAAAAAAAATTTATATATCACCCTTAACTTTAACATTTATCAATTTAACCATTTACTAAATAGTAATTATAAGAAAAATTGAATACTTTTATTTCATAAAATTCGGGGTCTTACAATCTCCCCTCCTTATGAAATTTCATCCTCGAAATTTACGTACCTAGTATTTGAAAGAGTTGAGAATACCTTGCTTTCATTTCAGATTCCATCTTTCCTGTCATCATAATTTCTTCATTGCTCATCTCCTATATTTCAGATATCATTCTAGAATACAGCTTCAAAACAAAGGTTAATTGAACAAATTAACATATCACATAATATCCCGATATTATGACTGACCAACAAATAAGCTTAGGTAGGACACACTAGCGAAGGATTTACTCGTCTCTCTCCTCCTAGTCCTATTCCCCGATCTCCGCCAGAGATCATATCCCTAAGCTCTGATACCAAATGTAACGCCCCCAAAATAGGTCCATTCCATCCAACCCATTTTGAGTCGCCAAATACATGGTACAGATAACAACTACAACTTTATTACAACAATTATCGTGCAAAATACAACAATACATATGCTATGAGTTTGGGTACAAATATATACCAACTGTGACTCATGTCCCAACCTTGGATAGCACGTCACAATGACACCTTACATAAAGGTATAGTCAAAAACTGTTTTAGAAATTAGAATCTTTGGGAAGTGCTCAAGGAAACCCTCGTACATGGGAGGCCATGCTTCTAGGTTATGATAGATATCATATGGCCACAGAATTATCCTTGGTTGACCCAATAGACCCCAAAGAAAAATGAGAAGATTACTATCATATTCTTCTCAATGGTGAGTCTTCTCTTGACATATCATTATCTCCACTGTCTCTAACTGAGAATTATACTTCAAACAAACACCAAGATTATATAGGTAGTGCTCGTAGATATACTCGACAAGTGGATGTG
The DNA here is from genome assembly GCA_016801055.1 of Panax notoginseng. Classification (NCBI taxonomy): domain Eukaryota; kingdom Viridiplantae; phylum Streptophyta; class Magnoliopsida; order Apiales; family Araliaceae; genus Panax; species Panax notoginseng. The sequence goes on along the minus strand of CM029017.1, from coordinate 77,041,680 downwards.
CGCAACCATGTCTTATGATGACACGAGATTGTGTGTCGTTAGACATCTTGTATGATAGTGGCAAAACACCCTTCCAACGTTGAGTACACCTTACCCTATTGGATTCACCAAATAAAATTACTAAATGAACTTTTCTATACTGCTTCGGGAGAACCTCCACAGCTAGAGACCATCGTTCTATTTTCCTGTTACCCTCGCTCGATCCAGCTACACTCTTATTACCTGAAAGGAATTGTGAAACAGAAGGGTGAGCACAACTAGCCCAGTAAAGAATATCATGACTAAAGATAAATAAGTTATCAATAGCCTTGAACAGAATTAAATCAGAGATTTAGAACATATGGTAGATGATAAAACTTTTCAACCATAGTTGCTGCGGAACGAGCAATCCATTAGAAGAGTCAAATAGACTATAAAGTCTATTATCTTCTATATGTTAAAAGTCCACCAACAATGTTTTATCCCTGTAACATCAATCAACAATTCCTGTCCACAATCACATGTATAACTCATAATCATAATTGTAGTTCTAAATTCCTCTTCTCATCCAGAACAAAGATAATTTTCATCACTTGTCTTTACCTGAAACATCAAAGATCATGGTTATACTAAATCACAGTTCCTGTTCATAATCATATACTAATAATTTCATCTTTGCACTACGGGCCAAAGATATTCATCAACAACTCATCTTTACACTACAGGCCAAAGATATTCCTCAACAGCTCATATTTGTACTACAAGCCAAATATATTATTATCTCAAAGAAATATATAATCATTTCAGAATTTATATAACCAATAATTATAACCACGTTGATCATTTCACCTTTGCACTTAAGCTAAAGATATTCAATTATAAATTCAATGGTCATGATCATACCAGTCAACAATTTTACTTTGCACTACTGGCCAAAGAGAACCCATAGTCATGATCGTACCAAAAATCTACCCATCTTTACACTCAAGTCAAAGAGAAATATCATCATTAGGGTTATAAAAATGTTATATATGATAATAAAAAATTAATATGATTAACATATAGTTTTAATCTCAACAGTAATATTCATAAATCAACTATAATTTGGTTAGAAAAAGAAACCAATTTTGTCATGAATAGTAACTCGTGAATAGTAACCCATGAATAGTAACTCGTGAATAGTAACTCGTGAATAGTAGCTCGTGAATAGTAACTCATGAATAGTAAATCGTGAATAGTAACTCATGAATAGTAACTCGTGAATAGTAACTCATGAATAGTAACTCATAAATAGTAGCTCGTGAATAGTAGCTCGTGAATAGTAACTCATGAATAGTAGCCCCGACATGAAAAGATAAGAATTTTACAAGAAAAATCCTACCAATATTCCGGTATAATGATATTGAAAGAAATAATATCATTGATAAAAAAAATAACATCCCTTACGACAATATCCCTTACCTCAAAAGAGCAGTACTCCTGACTGGAATAACGCTGAACGAACTTGCACCGTATAGCAACACTCAAGATATCAAAATACTCACAAGAATACACTCGATAATATAGAGAGAGAAATAGAGAGAAAACTTCAGTTTCTGGTGTGATTTTCAATTCTAACCTAAGCACCCTATTTATAGGAAATTGCTTAGAACACCAAAGCAAAAAATTGAATATAATAATATTATATTTACAAAATTGTCAAGCCCACCTTAAAAGATCTGAATTCAGCTCATTCTTATCACATGTTGAGCCCACTAATTTGCAAAAAATGTTTTTCTTTAAAATAATAATTAAAACTTCTAAAAATCAATTATTTCGGAACTTTAGAACTTCAATAATTTATAATAAATAGCCCTTTTATCAGAAAATTCGAATCTCACGAGTTTTTATAGGAAATTCAATTCTCTACAATTTTGCAGAAGAAAGTTTTTCCAAATTCCAAACAGAAATTGACCGAAATCCATAAACGGGCGATTTTATAGTCAATAATAAATTTTCGGTCAAGAATTGTGTCCACCAACACACAAAACATGTGTTAATCATTTAATGCCACAAAAATACTATTCCTCCTCATATACTCATATATCCCACATTCATTATAAAAATATCACCATCAATATATTATTAAAATAATATATTTAAATGAATTATTTTATCAGAAAAAGATAAAATATTAATTTTTACAATTGTCACATTAAAAAAATTTTCTCCATCTATATTCACATAAAATCAATATTTTTCTCATCATATAAATCAATAATTAATTATACACAAATAATATTACAGAATCACAGTACTGACAACCAGGCCGTTCCCAAGAAAGAGGGGGCTTTTCAATAAGGATATCTCCTTACTGGCGCGCAATTAGATGACCAAACATCTCATTAGACAAAACTTTCTAGACATTACCAATAATGTTATCTAATAATATTATTCAGATAATAAGAATTATAGCTCCGATAATAGAAAATACTGTGTAGTGACAATTATTAAAACAACAGTCATATAAAATATCAACGCAGCAATTATTGAATCAATAAAATAAAATACTGAACAGTAATTACTGTAACAATTATTGAGTAATACCTTCTTACATAAAAATCAATAATTGGTGCAATACCGTGTGCTACTGTGCAACAACGCGTATTACTGTATTTTAACCACCGGGTATTCCAACAGTGTTAACGGTAACAACTACGCCGTTATTTATAAACAACTTACTCTTGTCATTTTCTTCATCCAATCACTTTTCGTTATGGGACCCACAAAAGGCTGCGCCGTCGTACGAATATTCCTCGACAGTAAGAATATTCAACGACTAAACGAATATTCCCCGACAACAATGAATATTTTATAACCACTAACGTATTTTGAAAAAAAAATTTTATATATCACCCTTAACTTTAACATTTATCAATTTAACCATTTACTAAATAGTAATTATAAGAAAAATTGAATACTTTTATTTCATAAAATTCGGGGTCTTACAATCTCCCCTCCTTATGAAATTTCGTCCTCGAAATTTACGTACCTAGTATTTCAAAGAGTTGAGAATACCTTGCTTTCATTTCAGATTCCATCTTTCCAGTCATCATAATTTCTTCATTGCTCATCTCCTATATTTCAGATATCATTCTAGAATACAACTTCAAAACAAAGGTTAATTGAACAAATTAACATATCACATAATATCCCGATATTATGACTGACCAACAAATAAGCTTAGGTAGGACACACTAGCGAAGGATTTACTCGTCTCTCTCCTCCTAGTCCTATTCCCCGATCTCCGCCAGAGATCATATCCCTAAGCTCTGATACCAAATGTAACGCCCCCAAAATAGGTCCATTCCATCCAACCCATTTTGAGTCGCCAAATACATGGTACAGATAACAACTACAATTTTATTACAACAATTGTCGTGCAAAATACAACAATACATATGCTATGAGTTTGGGTACAAATATATACCAACTGTGACTCATGTCCCAACCTTGGATAGCACGTCACAATGACACCTTACATAAAGGTATAGTCAAAAACTGTTTTAGAAATTAGAATCTTTGGGAAGTGCTCAAGGAAACCCTCGTACATGGGAGGCCATGCTTCTAGGTTATGATAGATATCATATGGCCACAGAATTATCCTTGGTTGACCCAATAGACCCCAAAGAAAAATGAGAAGATTACTATCATATTCTTCTCAATGGTGAGTCTTCTCTTGACATATCATTATCTCCACTGTCTCTAACTGAGAATTATACTTCAAACAAACACCAAGATTATATAGGTAGTGCTCGTAGATATACTCGACAAGTGGATGTGCGCAACCATGTCTTATGATGACACGAGATTGTGTGTCGTTAGACATCTTGTATGATAGTGGCAAAACACCCTTCCAACGTTGAGTACACCTTACCCTATTGGATTCACCAAATAAAATTACTAAATGAACTTTTCTATACTGCTTCGGGAGAACCTCCACAGCTAGAGACCATCGTTCTATTTTCCTGTTACCCTCGCTCGATCCAGCTACACTCTTATTACCTGAAAGGAATTGTGAAACAGAAGGGTGAGCACAACTAGCCCAGTAAAGAATATCATGACTAAAGATAAATAAGTTATCAATAGCCTTGAACAGAATTAAATCAGAGATTTAGAACATATGGTAGATGATAAAACTTTTCAACCATAGTTGCTGCGGAACGAGCAATCCATTAGAAGAGTCAAATAGACTATAAAGTCTATTATCTTCTCTATGTTAAAAGTCCACCAACAATGTTTTATCCCTGTAACATCAATCAACAATTCCTGTCCACAATCACATGTATAACTCATAATCATAATTGTAGTTCTAAATTCCTCTTCTCATCCAGAACAAAGATAATTTTCATCACTTGTCTTTACCTGAAACATCAAAGATCATGGTTATACCAAATCACAGTTCCTGTTCATAATCATACTAATAATTTCATCTTTGCACTACGGGCCAAAGATATTCATCAACAACTCATCTTTGCACTACAGGCCAAAGATATTTCTCAACAGCTCATATTTGTACTACAAGCCAAATATATTATTATCTCAAAGAAATATATAATCATTTCAGAATTTATATAACCAATAATTATAACCACGTTGATCATTTCACCTTTGCACTTAAGCTAAAGATATTCAATTATAAATTCAATGGTCATGATCATACCAGTCAACAATTTAACTTTGCACTACTGGCCAAAGAGAACCCATAGTCATGATCGTACCAAAAATCTACCCATCTTTACACTCAAGTCAAAGAGAAATATCATCATTAGGGTTATAAAAATGTTATATATGATAATAAAAAATTAATATGATTAACATATAGTTTTAATCTCAAGAGTAATATTCATAAATCAACTATAATTTGGTTAGAAAAAGAAACCAATTTTATCATGAATAGTAACTCGTGAATAGTAACCTATGAATAGTAACTCGTGAATAGTAACTCATGAATAGTAACTCGTGAATAGTAACTCATGAATAGTAGCTCGTGAATAGTAACTCATAAATAGTAACTCATGAATAGTAGCTCGTGAATAGTAGCTCGTGAATAGTAACTCATGAATAGTAACTCATGAATAGTAGCTCGTGAATAGTAGCTCGCGAATAGTAACTCATGAATAGTAACCCCGACATGAAAAGATAAGAATTTTACAAGAAAAATCCTACCAATATTCCGGTATAATGATATTGAAAGAAATAATATCATTGATAAAAAAAATAACATCCCTTACGACAATATCCCTTACCTCAAAAGAGCAGTACTCCTGACTGGAATAACGCTGAACGAACTTGCACTGTATAGCAACACTCAAGATATCAAAATACTCACAAGAATACACTCGATAATATAGAGAGAGAAATAGAGAGAAAACTTCAGTTTCTGGTGTGATTTTCAATTCTAACCTAAGCACCCTATTTATAGGAAATTGCTTAGAACACCAAAGCAAAAAATTGAATATAATAATATTATATTTACAAAATTGTCAAGCCCACCTTAAAAGATCTGAATTCAGCCCATTCTTATCACATGTTGAGCCCACTAATTTGCAAAAAACGTTTTTCTTTAAAATAACAATTAAAACGTCTAAAAATCAATTATTTCGGAACTTTAGAACTTCAATAATTTATAATAAATAGCCCTTTTATCAGAAAATTCGAATCTCACGAGTTTTTATAGGAAATTCAATTCTCTACAATTTTACAGAAGAAAGTTTTTCCAAATTCCAAACAGAAATTGACCGAAATCCATAAACGGGCGATTTTATAGTCAATAATAAATTTTCGGTCAAGAATTGTGTCCACCAACACACAAAACATGTGTTAATCATTTAATGCCACAAAAATACTATTCCTCCTCATATACTCATATATCCCACATTCATTATAAAAATATCACCATCAATATATTATTAAAATAATATATTTAAATGAATTATTTTATCAGAAAAAGATAAAATATTAATTTTTACAATTGTCACATTAAAAAAATTTTCTCCATCTATATTCACATAAAATCAATATTTTTCTCATCATATAAATCAATAATTAATTATACACAAATAATATTACAGAATCACAGTACTGACAACCAGGCCGTTCCCAAGAAAGAGGGGGCTTTTCAATAAGGATATCTCCTTACTGGCGCGCAATTAGATGACCAAACATCTCATTAGACAAAACTTTCTAGACATTACCAATAATGTTATCTAATAATATTATTCAGATAATAAGAATTATAGCTCCGATAATAGAAAATACTGTGTAGTGACAATTATTAAAACAACAGTCATATAAAATATCAACGCAGCAATTATTGAATCAATAAAATAAAATACTGAACAGTAATTACTGTAACAATTATTGAGTAATACCTTCTTACATAAAAATCAATAATTGGTGCAATACCGTGTGCTACTGTGCAACAACGCGTATTACTGTATTTTAACCACCGGGTATTCCAACAGTGTTAACGGTAACAACTACGCCGTTATTTATAAACAACTTACTCTTGTCATTTTCTTCATCCAATCGCTTTTCGTTATGGGGCCCACAAAAGGCTGCGCCGTCGTACGAATATTCCTCGACAGTAAGAATATTCCACGACTAAACGAATATTCCCCGACAACAATGAATATTTTATAACCACTAACGTATTTTGAAAAAAAAAATTTATATATCACCCTTAACTTTAACATTTATCAATTTAACCATTTACTAAATAGTAATTATAAGAAAAATTGAATACTTTTATTTCATAAAATTCGGGGTCTTACAATCTCCCCTCCTTATGAAATTTCATCCTCGAAATTTACGTACCTAGTATTTGAAAGAGTTGAGAATACCTTGCTTTCATTTCAGATTCCATCTTTCCTGTCATCATAATTTCTTCATTGCTCATCTCCTATATTTCAGATATCATTCTAGAATACAGCTTCAAAACAAAGGTTAATTGAACAAATTAACATATCACATAATATCCCGATATTATGACTGACCAACAAATAAGCTTAGGTAGGACACACTAGCGAAGGATTTACTCGTCTCTCTCCTCCTAGTCCTATTCCCCGATCTCCGCCAGAGATCATATCCCTAAGCTCTGATACCAAATGTAACGCCCCCAAAATAGGTCCATTCCATCCAACCCATTTTGAGTCGCCAAATACATGGTACAGATAACAACTACAACTTTATTACAACAATTATCGTGCAAAATACAACAATACATATGCTATGAGTTTGGGTACAAATATATACCAACTGTGACTCATGTCCCAACCTTGGATAGCACGTCACAATGACACCTTACATAAAGGTATAGTCAAAAACTGTTTTAGAAATTAGAATCTTTGGGAAGTGCTCAAGGAAACCCTCGTACATGGGAGGCCATGCTTCTAGGTTATGATAGATATCATATGGCCACAGAATTATCCTTGGTTGACCCAATAGACCCCAAAGAAAAATGAGAAGATTACTATCATATTCTTCTCAATGGTGAGTCTTCTCTTGACATATCATTATCTCCACTGTCTCTAACTGAGAATTATACTTCAAACAAACACCAAGATTATATAGGTAGTGCTCGTAGATATACTCGACAAGTGGATGTGCGCAACCATGTCTTATGATGACACGAGATTGTGTGTCGTTAGACATCTTGTATGATAGTGGCAAAACACCCTTCCAACGTTGAGTACACCTTACCCTATTGGATTCACCAAATAAAATTACTAAATGAACTTTTCTATACTGCTTCGGGAGAACCTCCACAGCTAGAGACCATCGTTCTATTTTCCTGTTACCCTCGCTCGATCCAGCTACACTCTTATTACCTGAAAGGAATTGTGAAACAGAAGGGTGAGCACAACTAGCCCAGTAAAGAATATCATGACTAAAGATAAATAAGTTATCAATAGCCTTGAACAGAATTAAATCAGAGATTTAGAACATATGGTAGATGATAAAACTTTTCAACCATAGTTGCAGCGGAACGAGCAATCCATTAGAAGAGTCAAATAGACTATAAAGTCTATTATCTTCTCTATGTTAAAAGTCTACCAACAATGTTTTATCCCTGTAACATCAATCAACAATTCCTGTCCACAATCACATGTATAACTCATAATCATAATTGTAGTTCTAAATTCCTCTTCTCATCCAGAACAAAGATAATTTTCATCACTTTTCTTTACCTAAAACATCAAAGATCATGGTTATACCAAATCACAGTTCCTGTTCATAATCATACTAATAATTTCATCTTTGCACTACGGGCCAAAGATATTCATCAACAACTCATCTTTGCACTATATGCCAAAGATATTCCTCAACAGCTCATATTTGTACTACAAGCCAAATATATTATTATCTCAAAGAAATATATAATCATTTCAGAATTTATATAACCAATAATTATAACCACGTTGATCATTTCACCTTTGCACTTAAGCTAAAGATATTTAATTATAAATTCAATGGTCATGATCATACCAGTCAACAATTCAACTTTGCACTACTGGCCAAAGAGAACCCATAGTCATGATCGTACCAAAAATCTACCCATCTTTACACTCAAGTCAAAGAGAAATATCATCATTAGGGTTATAAAAATGTTATATATGATAATAAAAAATTAATATGATTAACATATAGTTTTAATCTCAAGAGTAATATTCATAAATCAACTATAATTTGGTTAGAAAAAGAAACCAATTTTGTCATGAATAGTAACTCGTGAATAGTAACCCATGAATAGTAACTCGTGAATAGTAACTCATGAATAGTAACTCGTGAATAGTAACTCATGAATAGTAGCTCGTGAATAGTAACTCATGAATAGTAACTCGTGAATAGTAACTCATGAATAGTAACTCGTGAATAGTAACTCATGAATAGTAACTCATGAATAGTAGCTCGTGAATAGTAGCTCGTGAATAGTAACTCATGAATAGTAACCCCGACATGAAAAGATAAGAATTTTACAAGAAAAATCCTACCAATATTCCGATATAATGATATTGAAAGAAATAATATCATTGATAAAAAAAATAACATCCCTTACGACAATATCCCTTACCTCAAAAGAGCAGTACTCCTGACTGGAATAACGCTGAACGAACTTACACCGTATAACAACACTCAAGATATCAAAATACTCACAAGAATACACTCGATAATATAGAGAGAGAAATAGAGAGAAAACTTCAGCTTCTGGTGTGAGTTTCAATTCTAACCTAAGCACCCTATTTATAGGAAATTGCTTAGAACACCAAAGCAGAAAATTGAATATAATAATATTATATTTACAAAATTGTCAAGCCCACCTTAGAAGATCTGAATTCAGCCCATTCTTATCACATGTTGAGCCCACTAATTTGCAAAAAATGTTTTTCTTTAAAATAATAATTAAAACTTCCAAAAATCAATTATTTCGGAACTTCAGAACTTCAATAATTCATAATAAATAGCTCTTTTATCAGAAAATTCGAATCTCGCGTATTTTTATAGGAAATTCAATTCTCTACAACTTTGCAGAAGAAAGTTTTTCCAAATTCCAAACAGAAGTTGACCAAAATTCACAAACGGGCGATTTTACAGTCAATAATAAATTTTCGGTCAAGAATTGTGTCCACCAACACACAAAACATGTGTTAATCATTTAATGACACAAAAATACTCTTCCTCCTCATATACTCATATATCCCATATTCATTATAAAAATATCACCATCAATATATTATTAAAATAATATATTTAAATGAATTATTTTATCAGAAAAAGATAAAATATTAATTTTTAACAATTGTCACATTAAAATTTTTTTCTCCATCTATATTCACATAAAATTAATATTTTTCTCATCATATAAATCAATAATTAATTATACACAAATAATATTACAGAATCACAGTACTGACAACCAGGCCGTTCCCAAGAAAGAGGGGGCTTTCCAATAAGGATATCTCCTTACTGGCGCGCAATTAGATGACCAAACATCTCATTAGACAAAACTTTCTAGACATTACCAATAATGTTATCTAATAATATTATTTAGATAATAAGAATTATTGCTCCGATAATAGAAAATACTGTGTAGTGACAATTATTAAAACAACAGTAATATAAAATATCAACGCAGCAATTATTGAATCAATAAAATAAAATACTGAACAGTAATTACTGTAACAATTATTGAGTAATACCTTCTTACGTAAAAATCAATAATTGGTGCAATACCGTGTGCTACTGTGCAACAACGCGTATTACTGTATTTTAACCACCGGGTATTCCAACAGTGTTAACGGTAACAACTACGCCGTTATTTATAAACAACTTACTCTTGTCGTTTTCTTCATCCAATCGCTTTTCGTTATGGGGCCCACAAAAGGCTGCGCCGTCGTACGAATATTCCTCGACAGTAAGAATATTCCACGACTAAACGAATATTCCCCGACAACAATGAATATTTTATAACCACTTGCGTATTTTGAAAAAAAAAATTCATATATCACCCTTAACTTTAACATTTATCAATTTAACCATTTACTAAATAGTAATTATAAGAAAAATTGAATACTTTTATTTCATAAAATTCGGGGTCTTACAGAAGTGATTTTAACCGATATCTCATTTGACCTTTTCTAGTGGTGAGGTCCTCTACCAACTTTAGACAATTACATTTGCTGTAATCGTGGTGTCCTCCTACTTTTACACTACGATCAGATGTTTGATCGTAGGCACTCCACGACTTTGAGTTGGGTGGCTGAAAGGTTATCAGTAGTACGTTTTGAGACGTTCCTACTGACTATGAATCTTCATTTGGTTCATCAGCCACAGAGTTGTGGGACTCTATAGTTGGTACATTGTTTCATAGTATATCTTAGTGCTATTGTTTCTTAACAGATCACTGCTTCCCCATGTTTATACTATCTTCTAAGTGAGGTGTGATTTCCTTTTCTTCATGTGCGTTAGGAGGCATCCTTAAATGTTTCTTTCTGACTGGAATCACCACTGACAGTCAAATCTATTTTCATCGTTGACATGGATATCTCCAGGACTGATCATTTTACAATCTTTTGACAGCACTACGAACGTAGTCTTCTTTGTCAACTTGTGCTCGTGGAGTTCTGCTCCCATAATGAGTTCCTCATATTGGATGCTCGATGATCCTCTGTGGTGAGCTTCCTTGAGGATTCTTCTATTATGACATGCTTTGCATGACTCAGTATCTAAGACCCTTTTTCATCTTTGGTTGAATGGCCTGTTCTCATATAAAGATCAGCAGCCATGTGAGCTGTATTCAGATCAGCTCAGCAGGTCTTTAAGGACAGGCTTTGACATATAAGAGTTTTAACAGAATCATTTCTGAACAGTCTTAAGCCTTCTGCTGGTTGAATCTACTTGACTGAAGTCTTCTACTTTAGCATTCCTTAGTATAGCCAGATAGACCAAGTACCTGCAGGTTATAAATTTCTATTTTTGGTACCCATGGTTAAATGGGTCCTGCTAGGTTAGTTTTCTAAACCCCTGTTCCTCATATATTTGGATAATCATCATATTTATCACCAACAGTCATATTCATGCATGTAACTAATTTAGATAATACATTTTGAGATGCATGATGGTGAGTGTGTAAGATTTGCTATTTTTAATAAAACACTCTTTTTCTTTAATGGTTTCATCATTTGCTAGGTTATGTTCACAGGGTTTAAATGTTCACAGAGTGAGAATCAACTCTAAGATTTATTTGTATCTGGTTGATTCATGGAGGCGATCAGTTTCTACGAATCTTCAAGATACTTTTGTAGAACTGATCATACTCTGTGTGTTATTAAACACTTAGAACATAGGTTGTACATACATACTAACCCATCAACAAAGATTACTTCACATAAAATTAATTTAACTTGTGATGCAGTTATTACCCATTTTAGATTTCCTTCAAGATGTCATCTTCAACCTAAAACTTGGATGGAGAGAAAGTTTATAAGCATTTGAGTTTTCACCCTCAGTGTACTTTCTCTCTTCACCTTTTTAGGTAGATTATGATTCCTTGAAAGAATATTGTTATAGTTCATAAGGAGGTGTAATCATGATGTACACATTTATATTAATGAGGAACCTTACCTTTTTACTGTCAGTTTCTTAATCAGTCATTTATCTTAGATATACTGAGTTTAGGCATTGATGTGCATAGTTTCTCATTTGCTCCTGACAGCTTGTTGCTCCACTTGTCCTTCAATTAATCGGCTGTGGTCTTGAAGATGCAAGATAAGAAAATCTTAACATCTTCAGTTCTTTGACATCCTTGAGTTCACAAGATTTACATCCAGCTGCTGGTTGGCCAGATACATGTTTGAGAAGTTCTTCTTTCTTCTCTAGATAAGTATTTCTTAGCATGTGTGGCCTTTTCATCTTTTCAGTCTGGTAGATGTTTGATTCTTTTCTGTTGATGTCTCTTGAGCTTTCTAGCCCGGTCTTCAGACTACAAGATTGACCGCGAGCAAGGATTGGTCTTGTTGATATGTCAATCAAGCACATGGACCAATCTGAGCAGCTTCAGGTGTATATACATATTTACATGAACACAATATTTCTAACGTGTGAGCTCATCTGCATATAACAAGTGACTTACTACTACACTAAGTTTAGAACAATGTCTGTGCCTAGGATCAGACTCAAAGCGATTAGCTTTTGAATAGCATGAGAACCTGCTCTGATACCAATTGTTAGTTCCCAGTAGGCACAATATAGATCTACAAGGGGGGGTTGAATAGATCCTTTTAATTTCAAATACTTTTCTCGTTTATTTTGTATTGCTAATAAATTAACATATGACAAACATAAGAATCTTTTCAAGAACAGCGAGATAAGTAAAAGATCCCCTTCATTGATATATTTGTAATCATACATACATTGTTCTTAGAGTTAGTTCGGTTGTAAGCAGTTGAAACATACATAGCAGTTATAGCAGTTAAAGTACATAATGTAAATGACATAAAGTAAAAGACACAAGGAGTTTTAAGTGGTTCAGAGACTTAAGCTCCTAATCCACTCTTCTACTTTCAACTAGCAGGATTTCCACTAAGGAAGGGCAGCACCCAGAATCACTAAGATTCCTTCAAGGCCAGCAACCTTGGGACTTCAGTTTATTAAGAACTCTTTAAGGCCAGCAGCCTTGGAACTTCTCTAGTTCCCTAGGAACTCTTCAAGCCCAGCAGGCTTGAAACTTCATTTAGTTCCTCCGGACAAGGATCCCTCAGGCCCTGGCTTCTTGTTGTTGAGTTGTTTGTTTGTTTGTTTGTTGGAGTTAGTGTTGAGCTGCTAAGATGTCTTTATGCTCTAAACATCTTCTGTACTTAGCAGCTTGGCGTGATCATCCTTGAAGTGCAGTTGAGTGTTGCATGATGCTCAGCTTCTTCAGTTACTCAACCACTTCTGATGATCCCTTGATGAACTGCCTTGAAGATCATTCCTCTTGATACTTGATGGCTGCACATGATGTGTTTCTAAGATAACTGTAAGCTCTTCTCCTAGGTACTTAGAAACTTTCTCATGCTTGCCACCATGATGGCGTTGGTGATCTTCTTTCTTGATACTTGATGCCTTCTCATGATGTACTTGTTAAGATGACTGTAGGCTCTTCTCTCTGGTACTTAGAGTCTTACCATAATGGATATCAAGATGACATTGATGCTCTTCTTTCTCTCGGCAGTTCAGAATACTCTTCTTGTAGTGGAACTCTCACTTCTACATTGTAGAACTCTCACTTCTACTTCTTTCTTTTTCTGTCTCTAAGTGTTCTTGGTGGATCGTAGAGTGAGCCTTCAGACCTTCATTGGTCACTCACTATTTACGTTGGTTAGATCAGTCCACCATCTCACCAAAATTAGCAACTCCAGTAACCCTTGATCTTTGAAGCTCTAGCTGATTTATACTCCTTCCCAATCTTCCCATTGGAAAGTAGCCCTTGAGAGCTCTTAGATTTGCTTCACAGATCTCGAGTTATTTGGTGTACACTGCAGATGTGACATGACATCCCCTTTTCTGACTTTCTGACACTGTAATCTACTATTTCACCTACCCCGTCAGAGATGTCACTTTAATGTCTTGGGCAGGTCGACGACTTTATTTCCTCCTTCTGATTTCTCAATCAAAGGTTATCCTTTTGCATCGATGCTCTCAATAAGCTCTTATTCAAATACCAACCTTCAGATCAAACCGTTGCCAATGCTTCAATCTTCGGATGACCGAACTCTACGATTCTGATGCATGCTTTCTTGGACCTGATCATAGTGTCTAGTTGACTGTTGCTCATTGACATGTAGAGACAACACTACGATCTTGAAGAGTGTTTATTAGATCTTCAATGTAGAACACCTTTTCCTTTTTTTGTGCAGTGCTTCAATGCTTTTGTTTACCTCAACTGCTCTCGGATATTGATGGTTTGACTCCTTGCTCTTACCCTTTCTGAATAGCAAGACACTTTAGATTTGTGGCGTGTCCAACTCACTTTCTCCTTGTGATCTCCCGTTCACTTATCATCAATGGACTGACCCAATGCTTAATCACTTTAGCCTTGTTCTTCAGAGGCTGACCAGTATCTTTGTGCACACTCCATCAGTTCTTTCTTTGTTTGACAAACACTACGATCCTGGTTCCTTCCAAGATCGTTGTCTTCTATTCACTTGACAGCTACTGCACTTTCTGACTTTCCTCAGTCAGTTACTAAAGTCTTCTTATGATCAACTTGTGGAGGACTTCATTTCGAATGGCTTCACAACTCAATCTGGATGCTGATTGAGTTGATGCTTAGATCTGCTTTTAGCTTGCATGCCATTCGTTGAGTGCTCTCTAGTTTCCTTCAGGTGGGATGTATCTTTGTAGTACCAACCAGAGGCTTCGTTCCTTTGGATATTCTGGGAGTGCTCATTTGTTGATAATCGTGTTTGCTCTATGATTTTACCTTGATATTGTGAGCACTTCTGTTGAAGTCTTAGTTCCGCAGTCTACGATTCAGCTTCGGCTGTGCAGACACTGTGACTCCGAGATCAGATCTTGACACTCTACGATTTTTCTATCCTTGTGCTCGTTGTCTTCATTTGATCTTGCTCGACTACGATCTCTGCCTCAGATATGATCAGTAGATTCTACGACTCCGAGTGTAGTCTACGATTCTTGACTTAGCTTCGGTATTAGTAGACTCTACGACTTTGAGTGTAGTCTACGATCCTTGACTTGGCTTCGGCAGATGCTCGGTCGGCTCGTAGGCAGGTTGACTCTATGATTCTGAACATGACTTCCTCAGCAGACTACGACCCTGAAGAAGTTCTCCTCGACACACTACGATCCTTCCTTGTCTCTCTTGGCAGTCTACGAACTCTGAGATTTACTATCTTGCTGACTACGATTCTGCCTCGATAGCTCTCGAGTTTTCCTTGACTCTCTTGGCAGACTACGATTTCTGGTGCAGTGCTCGACGATCAGACAAGCCTATCTATTACATCATAAAATCTGCTTGATCTTTCTATATTTATAGTCCTTGTACATCATTTCTTTTTAAGGACTTTACAAAGCTGTTTTGCTTATGTAGGATCAACCTAACACATTTGATCAATTCATTCTAAGTCCTTATACATATGTTCCTGTTATCTCTCAAAGGACTTTATAGCTTTTCTTAATGCAAGCATACTTGCATATTCATTCATATATACCATAATCAAATCATATAGGAATATCATTCACATGCTTATTCCTGACAGTTTCAATAATTGTCACTGCACAATATTTCCCCTTATCAGATCAATAATTCATATTATTTAAATAATATTATTAGATAGCATTATTGGCAATGTCTAAGGAAGTTCTGTATAGGAAAGGGGTTTGGTCACCTCATTGCATGCCAGTAAGGAGAAATCTTTATAGGAAAACCCCCTCTTTCCTGGGAATGACCTGGTTGTCAATATTGTAGTTCTGTAATATTATTTATGAATAATTAATTGTTGATTTATATGATAAGGAAATATTTATTTAATGTGGATATAAATGGAGAAATTTTTAGAAAAGTGACAATTATTGAAAATTAATATTTTATCTTTTCTGATAAAATAATTCATTCAAATATATTATTATATTACATTATAAATGTATAATATGATAATATAATAATATAATAACGGTGATATTTTTACAATGAATGCACAATATATGAATAAATGAGGAAAAAGAGAGCAAATTGGGTCCGGAGTATTTTTGTTACAAAAAACATGTTAAATATGTTGGTGGGCCTCATTTTTGACTAAAATATGATTATAGCCTACAAGTTCGTCCGTATGTAAATTTCGGTCATTTTTCGTTTGGAATTTAGAAAAACTTTCTTCTGCAAAGCTGTAGAGAATTAAATTTTCTATGAAATGGACATAAGATTCGTATTTTTCTGATAAAAGGGCTATTTATTATGAATTATTAAAGTTTCTAAATTTATAAAATATTTTTGGTGGAGATTTCTAGAAGGTGGGCCCCACACGTGTCCTTTTGCATGTTATAAATGCTGAAATCTGATTTCAAAGTGGGCATAGGAAATTTTTTTATAAATAATAATCTTTTATTAAATTTTTTACTTTGGCGTTCTAAGTATTTTCCTATAAATAGGGTGCTTAGGTTAGAATTAAAATTACACCAGAATCAGAAGTTTTCTCTCTCTATAATATCGATCGTATTTTTGTGAGTATTTAGATATCTTGAGTGTTGCTGTACAATGCAAGTTTCCTTCAGTATTATATCCGACATTCCAGTCAGAAGTGCTATTCTTTTGAGGTAAGGGATGGTAAAAGATGTTATTTTTTCAAGTAAATGATGTTATTTCTTTTAATATCATTATACCGAAATATTGATATAAATTTTATTGTGAAACTTTATCTTTTTCATGTCGGGGTTACTATTCACGTATACGGTACTATTCACGTATACGATACTATTTACGTATACGACACTATTCATGTATATGACATTATTTACGTATACGACACTATTTACGTATATGGTACTATTTACAAATATGGGGTACTATTTACGGAGTACTATTTACGAAGTACTATTCACGGGATACTTGTAATAACCCGATATTTTTTATATAAACAGATAAGAAATTTTGCATATAAATTTTTTTTTTTTTACAATGAGAATAAGTGTCAAGTATTGTGATGTTAAATGCGAATATATTTATTACTTGAAATATTAGAAATAATTTTAGAATTATTAATTACTACAAATTATATTCTTATGGTAATTAATTTCTGTAAGCAGAAATATTTTTATTATTTATTTTTCATGAAAATATAATTTATATATTATTTAAATAATATATGAAGTGACAATTAGAATTATAATAATAAATATGTTATTATATGAATTTGTTTAGAATATTTAAGTTAATTATTTTAACTTGATTATTGATGTTGTGTACGAATGATAAGTCAGATATGGAATCCAAACCCTAAACTTGGATTTTTATCCAGGAATGAGAATAATAATGTAATATTAATTATATTTTAATTTTCAGTGCTTAAATATATACCGTATATCTGTAGACAGTTAATGTTGGTCAATTGTGATAAATTGGGTCATAACCTAATATTGTGTTGTGAAACCCTAATTGTTAAACTCAATTATGAGTTAAGACTGAGTAGTAATTGTGTTATATAAATTCTTTTGCGTATTAGAATTTCTGTAACTAGAAGAAATCCTAATTATTGTTTTATGCTGATAATTAGGAAAAGCCCTAATTATTTATTTGAAAACCCTAATTGCAAATTTTAGAAACCCTAATTATTATTTTGTGAATTATAAAGATAATTAGGAAACCCTAATTAATTTGGGAACCCTAATAATATTTAGGAAACCTAATTTAAAAACCCTAATTTCTATTAAAAACCCTAATTTAATTAGTATGTTTTAAATTAAAATTGTATTACACTTTAAAATTTAAATTGTCCAAACCCTATAAATTATTTAGAAAATTGTAAGATTTTCAATCTAGTGAATAAACCCTAGATTTAATCACATTGTACAAGAATGCCCTTGAAATTATATGGGAAATTACCAAAATGCCCTTTTTGTCTCTTTAGTGTATTATTAGTGAATTATTGTGCATTATTGCTATCAAAGCATGGCAAACATCCTACCCTACCAATTTAGCATCCAAGACTCAATTATATTCAGATTCAATCAACCATTTTGAGCATTCAATGCATCTAATTTGGTTTATATATAGATTGGAGAGAGAATTAAGGCATTTTGTACACTAAAAATTGCCCAACTCTCATCCTTGAGCTTATCTCTCTAAAACCTACGAATTATTGTAGTATTTCAGTCCCAAAACAAAGCCCTACTACCAATCATAACAAATCATAAGCCAAGAATCAAGAATCAAAGCTTAGAAAAGGTATAAACTCTAGCTTGATTTTTTTAAAATTTTTGGTGTTAGATGTTATGTTTAAATGTTAGAACATGTTGATTATAGTGTCTAAGGATGATCTGGGTTGCTAGATGTTGGATCCATAACATTTAGAAGCTCGGATTTGAAGATTTCCAAAATCTAGAAATTTCATTTTCTGTGATTTTTTGGCAAATGTCAAGCCTTATATCTCTGTGATCTTTAATGTGTTTTGTGTTCTAAAATGTTGATATGTGTAGCTTGTTATGTCGTCTTTAATCTCTAAAACGAATCAGGTCCATATCTATTTTGTATCAAAAGTTATTTAAGGTCAAAGTAGGTTGACCGGCATTGATCGGCTGTTCTTCAAACCCAGAAAATATTCTAAGTGTCCAGAAAATATTTTTTGACAAATGTCAGAGCTTATAAATCTTTGCTCGATCATGAGTTTTGTTGTTTAAAAGTTGTTATGTGTAGTCGGATATGTGGTCTTTAATATGCAAAAAGAATCAAGTTCATAGCTTTTGTAGATCGGGAGTTATTCATGGTCAAAACCCGTTGACCGAAAACGCTGAAGAACACAAACCCAGAATTTTTTGAGCAGATTCCGTGTTGAAGTTTGATCAGCTAAATCTTGCTCATGTTATGATGTTAATGTGTTATGATGCTTTGTAGTTGTAGTCCTACATGTTTTCTACACACTCCAATTGATAGATCACACAAACAATACACAGATTGGAAGTTATAAGGATCCAAAGTAGGCACCTCGACTGTTCTTCAGTCGAAGAACAGACTTGTCAGACTTTTTGATGGCTAATAACTCTTAGATCTGATGATTTTTAGTCATGATGTTTGTTGGTAATTGTAGTATTACATGAGCACTACAAGATTCAAGTGTTAGATTTCCCAGAAACGTAATGGATTGAGAATTATAATCGGTCAAAGTAGGCACCTTGATAACTGCCTTGTCAGTGTTCTTGAGGCTCAAGAACACCTAAGGCAACAGATAAGCGTCGCTAAAGCCTTTAGCGACGGTTTTGATATATTTTAAAATTTTCAATTTCTGAAAATTCCGAAAATGATTTAAAAATTAGAAAAATTAGATTTTAATTATTAAAAATACTTAATAAATTCTGAAAAATTATTTTAAAGTCTGAAAAATAGTTTTTAACTATTTTGAGTATATTTCAAAAATATTTAGTATTTTTGGAATATAAAAAGGTATTTATCTATTTAATTATAATATTAAATAAATTATTTTAATTCATGAAAAATTATATTATTGTGTTAGAAAATATTTTAATTTATTTTTGATGAATTTTAATATTTTGTGATGAAATTTCATTAATTAATTAATATTAATGATGTTTAAGTTATTTAATAAATGTATGAAATAATTATGGAAAATAGAATTAATAATTTTAAAAATCATTTATAGTATCATAAAAATATTTTGAGTTATAAAATATGACTTTGGATATTTTGTCATGAAAAATATTATTAATTTAATATTAATGATATTAATCTAATATTGATGATATTTAGTTTATTTAATAATTATATTAAATAAATAGTTTAAAAATGGTTTTATTTATTTAAAAATCATTTAAAAAGGATATAAATGAATTAAAAATATTTTAAGTTATAATAAATGACTTTTAATATTTGGATAAATAGTGCATTAATATTTTAATATTAATGGTAATTATTTAAAAATAATTTTAAATATTTTAAAAATCATTTAAGAGTAATATAAATGTTTTAAAAGCATTTTGAGTTATTATACATAACTTTAATATTTTGGCAACAGTTTCATTAATAATTTAATACTGATTAAATGTTAATGATAATAGAATTATTTGATGTTTAAATCATTTAATTATGATTCTGATGTTTGAAAATTCTTGATAAATTATAATAAGTGTTTAAAAATTATTTTAAGTCAATTAAAAATAATATGACTGATACTTATGAATATTGAGATACAGAATAGAGTCTCAGAAATTCATCTAGACTTAGATATTTTGACTGTATTAATAATTAATTATGATTCAATGACTGTTGGATATGTGTGATAATGTGATTAGGTTATGTGCTGACTGCGAAATGCAGTACTACGTGTTATAGTATATTATTCTAATCGAACGAATGATCTTATTATTGATAGGTCGCTGTATAAAAGCTTAATCTAAGTTGCGTTATTGTAAGCAGCAGCTCAGACAAGTATCCTACCTTTGTATTTCCTTTATGCAATGGACATGAGTAAGAAGTTTAAGAATTAAATTATTATTATGCTATATTATCAACTCTACTGCGACATATTCTATATCCGCTCATTGTTTATCAACATGTTAGTATATGATAATTCAGATATATATTATGTTCGTTAATTTCTATAAAATAGTTATATAAGTGTCCCCACTTGGATAATCATTGTATTTAATCACATGTTGATATACCTTTGTCAATTACCCTTATATATATAGGTTGAATTATAGATTATTGTTGAACAAGATAAAACCTTTGCTTTAGAACCCAGACAAGTATGAACATCCCTTACATAGGGAAAACTTTTATGCGCCCAAGGCGGAGAGAGTTCTTAAAATGTAGTATTGATCAATGCAGGGCACAACGGGCTGATCACCCCCGTGTCCGTAAGTTGTGACGATTTGCAGATGAATTTCTGTTTAACCTTTTCGAAAAAGAAAATAATGTTCATGATATGTCACTTAACCCTACTTATAGTCAATACGTAGTTTCAAAAATGTGAAAGAGAGTTGTTATGTTATTATTATTCTTGGTACAGCTTACTTCAAAACTGTTGATTTGTTGTAGAAGTGTCTTTCAAAGAAAACATTTAATTCTTTCAGCTAATATATATTATTGTTATTACTTGCTGGGCACTCAAATGCTCATTCTTGCTTAATTTAAATGTTTTCAGTTAAGTTTGAAGAACTAGAAAGCTCGTGCAGAAACAAAGGAAAAGGAAAGCTAACTGAATAAGATTTGTGGTAGTTGCTGTAATAGTTTATATTATACAGACAATGATATATATATATATAAATAATATCATGTATTGTATGGAATGTTCTTTAAGGTCTCGTACCTGGGGAGATAAACTCTGATAATTATGTAAATTAAGTTGTTATTCATATTATTGTTATTATTATTCGTAGAATTCCGCTCATAGAAATGGTATCGTGAAGCACCGAGTTCGGGTTTCAAGTACCCGAATTTGGGGGCATCACAGGTTGGTATCAGAGCTTTAGGGTTAGAAACTTTAGGTGGGATCGACTTTAGGCTATAACCTTAGGACATGGGGAAACGTTAAAAATACAAATAACTCATATAGAGTTTTAAAAGGAGATGAATTGAATAAATTCATCGTTGAACAAAATAAAAGATAACTCTTATAAAACTATTGTTTGCTATGTGTATATACTATATGCTAATCAGGATAATTTATGTGTGTAGATGTCTGGTAGAAAAGGATTGTTATGGGCTTATAACTTGAAGAAGAATCAGATCCATACACCCGAGCTAATATCGAAGCCAATAGCTGAAATAAAGGCTCACAATGAAACCAACTCGGACGAGGTGGTTATTATGGAAAATGTAGTACCAGATCCAAAAATGGTGGAACTGACAGATAGTGATTCAGACACTAAAGTTGAAGCTGATCAAGCATCAACGGAGGTGCAGGATTTGAGGAACAAGGTTTCTTCTTTAAAAAAAGCTGTGGGAAATAGAAAAGCTGTTGAATATTCAACTGCGTCAGGCGTTAATAGAAACAATGGAAGAGCAGGATAAGCTTAAAATCCAAATTGATCAGATAGGAGCCTCAAGCAACACATCATGTGCAGCTCCGAGAGATAAGGGAAAAAGAAAGATAGAAGACCATGATTTAGGAAAACCTGATAAGAAGAAAGAGAAAAAGATATGTTACAATTGCAGACATGAGGGACATACCTCTCATCATTGTCCCGACTTTAATCTAGGCGTATGTTTTGTTTGTGGGATGGAAGGTCATCGATCAAAAGATTGTCCGAGAGAGAGGCTTAGTAAATAGGTAGTATAGGTTCTGTTGTGTAGGTATGTTTAAGGTAATATGTGTAATAAGTATGTTTGTGTAATAAAATATTTTTAACTTTTGTGTTGGTCAATGTTGTAAATCCCGACTTTTGTAGTCACAAAGGGATAGCTGGTGTGTAAAGTAGTATGTGCTATGCTATGTAAAATATTCGATGAATGAATATGAATCTAAGTTTGAGAAATGAAACAAGTTTAATATATTAATCTTATGCAATAAGGTTTAGAATGTAAGTTAATAAAGTATAATTTATGGTTTTACTTAACCAGATAATGCCGCCAAGACGTCAAACTCGAAACCAAATGGTAGAAGAATCTCTCAACAATACTGAGGAACAACAACAAGACCCGATGCAAAACTTTGCAAACATGGTAGCTCAGGCTATGCAGCAGGGAATACCAGCCGCAGGAAACCAGCCAGATAATCGCTTGGCAAAATTTAAAGACTTCAAAGCAGTAGGACTACCAGAATTCAGAGGATCAGCTGACCCTATAGAAGCCCAGACATGGGTTAATGAAATAGAAAAGGCGTTCGTAATTGCTAGGGTAGATGAGGGGCAAAAGACTGCTTTTGCCACTTATATGATGAAAGGGGAAGCCAACTTTTGGTGGGAGGCAAATAAAACTAGGGCAGGAGAAGGAGTAGTTACTTGGGATATGTTTAAGACTTTATTTTTTGAAAACTATCTATCAGCTAGTATGCAAGCTAGGATGGAGGTGAAATTTCTAGAGTTAAAGCAGGAGAACATGACTGTTGCGGAGTATGTCACAAAGTTTAATGAGTTGGCTAGGTTTGCTCCACATCAAGTTGATACGGAGGCTAGAAAGGCAAGGAGGTTTGAGCTGGGCTTAAAACCCTGACTCTAAAATAAGGTGGCAGTATTGCAAATCAATACTTTTGCAGCACTCATGGAGAAGGCTATCATAGCTGAGGAGGGGAGTGAGGCCATGAGCCTCTACAACAAGGAGAAGAAGAACAGAAGCAAGGCAGAAGGATCTTTGAAGGTGGAAGAAAATAGTGGAAATAGGGGTGAGAAAAGAAAGGGGAATTTTTTTGGGAATATTCAGGTGAAACAGGAAGGTGTGAAGAAGCAGGTAGTACAGTACAAGAATTGCGGGAAGAATCACTCTGGTGAGTGCCTGAAGGGTAAGTTTGTATGTTACAAGTGCGGGCAGGAGGGTCATATCTCTCCCAACTGCCCCAACCCAAGGATGAACATTGGGTGTTTTATATGTGGATCGATTGAACATAAGGTGAAGGATTGTCCAAAGAGGAGAATGGAGGCAGGAAATGTAACCACGGGGAAAGGCAGTGGGACTTTAGCAATCACAGGACCGACCTCAACCAATAACCCAACAAAAGCAACTCCGAGGGTCTTCAACATAACGGTCCAGGATACTGTGACAGCTGGAAATGGAACTCCAGGTGTTATTCGAATAACTTATATATCTTATATGATTTTCTTATATATATAGTAAATTAATTTATAAAGAAATTTTGAATGAAGAATTTGAGTCCTTTTAGAAATCAAACTTCTGTTTAATCAGGTAGACAAGCGTTATGCTGAATAGTAAAAGATCAATTTGATCAATTATGATCGAGGTCTACTTGCAATGATTATATATGCTATGTACCCTTGTATATATGAGTTTTAAAACGGTGATTCCGGGGATGGAATCCTTATAAGGGAGGGTGAATGTAATAACCCGATATTTTTTATATAAATAGATAAGAAATTTTGCATATAATTTTTTTTTCAATGAAAATAAGTGTCAAGTATCGTGATGTTAAATGCGAATATATTTATTACTTGAAAAATTAGAAATAATTTTAGAATTATTAATTACTACAAATTATATTCTTATGGTAATTAATTTTTTTAAGCAGAAATGTTTTTATTATTTATTTTCCATGAAAATATAATTTATATATTATTTAAATAATATATGAAGTGACAATTAGAATTATAATAATAAATATGTTATTATATGAATTTGTTCAGAATATTTAAGTTAATTATTTTAACTTGATTATTGATGTTGTGTACGAAGGATAAGTCAGATATGGAATCCAAACCCTAAACTTGGATTTTTATTCAGGAATGAGAATAATAATGTAATATTAATTATATTTTAATTTTCAGTGCTTAAATATATACCGTATATCTGTAGACTGTTAATGTTGGTCAATTGTGGTAAATTGGGTCATAACCTAATATTGTGTTGTGAAACCCTAATTGTTAAACTCAATTATGAGTTAAGACTGAGTAGTAATTGTGTTATATGAATTCTTTTGCGTATTAAAATTTCTGTAATTAGAAGAAACCCTAATTATTATTTTATGCTGATAATTAGGAAAAGCCCTAATTATTTATTTGAAAACCCTAATTGCAAATTTCAGAAACCCTAATTATTATTTTGTGAATTATAAAGATAATTAGGAAATCCTAATTAATTTGGGAACCCTAATAATATTTAGGAAACCTAATTTAAAAACCCTAATTTCTATTAAAAACCCTAATTTAATTAGTATGTTTTAAATTAAAATTGTATTACACTTTAAATTTTAAATTGTTCAAACCCTATAAATTATTTGGAAAATTGTAAGATTTTCAATCTAGTGAATAAACCCTAGATTTAATCACCTTGTACAAGAATGCCCTTGAAATTATATGAGAAATTACCAAAATGCCCTTTTTGTCTCTTTAGTGTATTATTAGTGAATTATTGTGCATTATTGCTATCAAAGCATGGCAAACATCCTACCCTACCAATTTAGCATCCAAGACTCAATTACATTCAGATTCAATCAGCTATTTTGAGCATTCAATGCATCTAATTTGGTTTATATATAGATTAGAGAGAGAATTAAGGCATTTTGTACACTAAAAATTGCCCAACTCTCATCCTTGAGCTTCTCTCTCCAAAACCTACGAATTATTATAGTATTTCAGTCCCAAAACAAAGCCCTACTACCAATCATAACAAATCATAAGCCAAGAATCAAGAATCAAAGCTTAGAAAAGGTATAAACTCTAGCTTGATTTTTTTAAAATTTTTGGTGTTAGATGTTATGTTTAAATGTTAGAACATGTTGATTATAGTGTCTAAGGATGATCTGGGTTGCTAGATGTTGGATCCATAACATTTAGAAGCTCGAATTTGAAGATTTTCAAAATCTAGAAATTTCATTTTCTGTGATTTTTTGGCAAATGTCAAGCCTTATATCTCTGTGATCTTTAATGTGTTTTGTGTTCTAAAAAGTTGATATGTGTAGCTTGTTATGTGGTCTTTAATCTCCAACACGAATCAGGTCCATATCTATTTTGGATCAAAAGTTATTTAAGGTCAAAGTGGGTTGACCGGCATTGACCGGCTGTTCTTCAAACCTAGAAAATATTCTAAGTGTCCAGAAAATATTTTTTTGGCAAATGTCAGAGCTTATAAATCTTTGCTCGATCATGATTTTTGTTGTTTAAAAGTTGTTATGTGTAGTCGGATATGTGGTCTTTAATATGCAAAAAGAATCAAGTTCATAGCTTTTGTAGATCGGGAGTTATTCATGGTCAAAACCCGTTGACGGAAAACGCTGAAGAACACAAACTCAGAATTTTTTGAGCAGATTCCGTGTTGAAGTTAGACCAGCTAGATCTTGCTCATGTTATGATGTTAATGTGTTATGATGCTTTGTAGTTGTAGTCCTACATGTTTTCTACACACTCCACTTGATAGATCACACAAACAATACACAGATTGGAAGTTATAAGGATCCAAAGTAGGCACCTCGACTGTTCTTCAGTCGAAGAACAGACTTGTCAGACTTTTTGATGGCTAATAACTCTTAGATCTGATGATTTTTAGTCATGATGTTTGTTGGTAATTGTAGTATTACATGAGCACTACAAGATTCAAGTGTTAGATTTCCCAGAAACGTAATGGATTGAGAATTATAATCGGTCAAAGTAGGCACCTTGATAACTGCCTTGTCAGTGTTCTTGAGGCTCAAGAACACCTAAGGCAACAGATAAGCGTCGCTAAAGCCTTTAGCGACGGTTTTGATATATTTTAAAATTTTCAATTTCTGAAAATTCCGAAAATGATTTAAAAATTAGAAAAATTAGATTTTAATTATTAAAAATACTTAATAAATTCTGAAAAATTATTTTAAAGTCTGAAAAATAGTTTTTAACTATTTTGAGTATATTTCAAAAATATTTAGTATTTTTGGAATGTAAAAAGGTATTTATCTATTTAATTATAATATTAAATAAATTATTTTAATTCATGAAAAATTATATTATTGTGTTAGAAAATATTTTAAGTTATTTTTGATGAATTTTAATATTTTGTGATGAAATTTCATTAATTAATTAATATTAATGATGTTTAAGTTATTTAATAAATGTATGAAATAATTATGGAAAATAGAATTAATGATTTTAAAAATCATTTATAGTATCATAAAAATATTTTGAGTTATAAAATATGACTTTGGATATTTTGTCATGAAAAATATTATTAATTTAATATTAATGATATTAATCTAATATTGATGATATTTAGTTTATTTAATAATTATATTAAATAAATAGTTTAAAAATGGTTTTATTTATTTAAAAATCATTTAAAAAGGATATAAATGAATTAAAAATATTTTAAGTTATAATAAATGACTTTTAATATTTGGATAAATAGTGCATTAATATTTTAATATTAATGGTAATTATTTAAAAATAATTTTAAATATTTTAAAAATCATTTAAGAGTAATATAAATGTTTTAAAAGCATTTTGAATTATTATACATAACTTTAATATTTTGGCAACAGTTTCATTAATAATTTAATGCTGATTAAATGTTAATGATAATAGAATTATTTGATGTTTAAATCATTTAATTATGATTCTGATGTTTGAAAATTCTTGATAAATTATAATAAGTGTTTAAAAATTATTTTAAGTCAATTAAAAATAATATGACTGAGACTTATGAATATTGAGATACAGAATAGAGTCTTAGACTCAATAATTATCCAATAAAGCTGTCGGTACACCGACATATTTCAGAAATTCATCTAGACTTAGATATTTTGACTGTATTAATAATTAATTATGATTCAATGACTGTTGGATATGTGTGATAATGTGATTAGGTTATGTGCTGACTGCGAAATGCAGTACTATGTGTTATAGTATATTATTCTAATCGAACGAATGATCTTATTATTGATAGGTCGCTGTATAAAAGATTAATCTAAGTTGCGTTATTGTAAGCAGCAGCTCAGACAAGTATCCTACCTTTGTATTTCCTTTATGCAATGGACATGAGTAAGAAGTTTAAGAATTAAATTATTATTATGCTATATTATCAACTCTACTGCGACATATTCTATATCCGCTCATTGTTTATCAACATGTTAGTATATGATAATTCAGATATATATTATGTTCGTTAATTTCTATAAAATAGTTATATAAGTGTCCCTACTTGGATAATCATTGTATTTAATCACATGTTGATATACCTTTGTCAATTACCCTTATATATATAGGTTGAATTATAGATTATTGTTGAACAAGATAAAACCTTTGCTTTAGAACCCAGACAAGTATGAACATCCCTTACATAGGGAAAACTTTTATGCGCCCAAGGCGGAGAGAGTTCTTAAAATGTAGTATTGATCAATGCAGGGCACAACGGGCTGATCACCCCCGTGTCCGTAAGTTGTGACGATTTGCAGATGAATTTCTGTTTAACCTTTTCGAAAAAGAAAATAATGTTCATGATATGTCACTTAACCCTACTTATAGTCAATACGTAGTTTCAAAAATGTGAAAGAGAGTTGTTATGTTATTATTATTCTTGGTACAGCTTACTTCAGAACTGTTGATTTGTTGTAGAAGTGTCTTTCAAAGAAAACATTTAATTCTTTCAGCTAATATATATTATTGTTATTACTTGCTGGGCACTCAAATGCTCATTCTTGCTTAATTTAAATGTTTTCAGTTAAGTTTGAAGAACTAGAAAGCTCGTGCAGAAACAAAGGAAAAGGAAAGCTAACTGAATAAGATTTATGGTAGTTGCTGTAATAGTTTATATTATACAGACAATGATATATATATATATATAAATAATATCATGTATTGTATGGAATGTTCTTTAAGGTCTCGTACCTGGGGAGATAAACTCTGATAATTATGTAAATTAAGTTGTTATTCATATTATTGTTATTATTATTCGTAGAATTCCGCTCATAGAAATGGTATCGTGAAGCACCGAGTTCGGGTTTCAAGTACCCGAATTTGGGGGCGTCACAGGTTGGTATCAGAGCTTTAGGGTTAGAAACTTTAGGTGGGATCGACTTTAGGCTATAACCTTAGGACATGGGGAAACGTTAAAAATACAAATAACTCATATAGAGTTTTAAAAGGAGATGAATTGAATAAATTCATCGTTGAACAAAATAAAAGATAACTCTTATAAAACTATTGTTTGCTATGTGTATATACTATATGCTAATCAGGATAATTTATGTGTGTAGATGTCTGGTAGAAAAGGATTGTTATGGGCTTATAACTTGAAGAAGAATCAGATCCATACACCCGAGCTAATATCGAAGCCAATAGCTGAAATAAAGGCTCACAATGAAACCAACTCGGACGAGGTGGTTATTATGGAAAATGTAGTACCAGATCCAAAAATGGTGGAACTGACAGATAGTGATTCAGACACTAAAGTTGAAGCTGATCAAGCATCAACGGAGGTGCAGGATTTGAGGAACAAGGTTTCTTCTTTAAAAAAAGCTGTGGGAAATAGAAAAGCTGTTGAATATTCAACTGCGTCAGGCGTTAATAGAAACAATGGAAGAGCAGGATAAGCTTAAAATCCAAATTGATCAGATAGGAGCCTCAAGCAACACATCATGTGCAGCTCCGAGAGATAAGGGAAAAAGAAAGATAGAAGACCATGATTTAGGAAAACCTGATAAGAAGAAAGAGAAAAAGATATGTTACAATTGCAGACATGAGGGACATACCTCTCATCATTGTCCCGACTTTAATCTAGGCGTACGTTTTGTTTGTGGGATGGAAGGTCATCGATCAAAAGATTGTCCGAGAGAGAGGCTTAGTAAATAGGTAGTATAGGTTCTGTTGTGTAGGTATGTTTAAGGTAATATGTGTAATAAGTATGTTTGTGTAATAAAATATTTTTAACTTTTGTGTTGGTCAATGTTGTAAATCCCGACTTTTGTAGTCACAAAGGGATAGCTGGTGTGTAAAGTAGTATGTGCTATGCTATGTAAAATATTCGATGAATGAATATGAATCTAAGTTTGAGAAATGAAACAAGTTTAATATATTAATCTTATGCAATAAGGTTTAGAATGTAAGTTAATAAAGTATAATTTATGGTTTTACTTAACCAGATAATGCCGCCAAGACGTCAAACTCGAAACCAAATGGTAGAAGAATCTCTCAACAATACTGAGGAACAACAACAAGACCCGATGCAAAACTTTGCAAACATGGTAGCTCAGGCTATGCAGCAGGGAATACCAGCCGCAGGAAACCAGCCAGATAATCGCTTGGCAAAATTTAAAGACTTCAAAGCAGTAGGACTACCAGAATTCAGAGGATCAGCTGACCCTATAGAAGCCCAGACATGGGTTAATGAAATAGAAAAGGCGTTCGTAATTGCTAGGGTAGATGAGGGGCAAAAGACTGCTTTTGCCACTTATATGATGAAAGGGGAAGCCAACTTTTGGTGGGAGGCAAATAAAACTAGGGCAGGAGAAGGAGTAGTTACTTGGGATATGTTTAAGACTTTATTTTTTGAAAACTATCTATCAGCTAGTATGCAAGCTAGGATGGAGGTGAAATTTCTAGAGTTAAAGCAGGAGAACATGACTGTTGCGGAGTATGTCACAAAGTTTAATGAGTTGGCTAGGTTTGCTCCACATCAAGTTGATACGGAGGCTAGAAAGGCAAGGAGGTTTGAGCTGGGCTTAAAACCCTGACTCTAAAATAAGGTGGCAGTATTGCAAATCAATACTTTTGCAGCACTCATGGAGAAGGCTATCATAGCTGAGGAGGGGAGTGAGGCCATGAGCCTCTACAACAAGGAGAAGAAGAACAGAAGCAAGGCAGAAGGATCTTTGAAGGTGGAAGAAAATAGTGGAAATAGGGGTGAGAAAAGAAAGGGGAATTTTTTTGGGAATATTCAGGTGAAACAGGAAGGTGTGAAGAAGCAGGTAGTACAGTACAAGAATTGCGGGAAGAATCACTCTGGTGAGTGCCTGAAGGGTAAGTTTGTATGTTACAAGTGCGGGCAGGAGGGTCATATCTCTCCCAACTGCCCCAACCCAAGGATGAACATTGGGTGTTTTATATGTGGATCGATTGAACATAAGGTGAAGGATTGTCCAAAGAGGAGAATGGAGGCAGGAAATGTAACCACGGGGAAAGGCAGTGGGACTTTAGCAATCACAGGACCGACCTCAACCAATAACCCAACAAAAGCAACTCCGAGGGTCTTCAACATAACGGTCCAGGATACTGTGACAGCTGGAAATGGAACTCCAGGTGTTATTCGAATAACTTATATATCTTATATGATTTTCTTATATATATAGTAAATTAATTTATAAAGAAATTTTGAATGAAGAATTTGAGTCCTTTTAGAAATCAAACTTCTGTTTAATCAGGTAGACAAGCGTTATGCTGAATAGTAAAAGATCAATTTGATCAATTATGATCGAGGTCTACTTGCAATGATTATATATGCTATGTACCCTTGTATATATGAGTTTTAAAACGGTGATTCCGGGGATGGAATCCTTATAAGGGAGGGTGAATGTAATAACCCGATATTTTTTATATAAATAGATAAGAAATTTTGCATATAATTTTTTTTTCAATGAAAATAAGTGTCAAGTATCGTGATGTTAAATGCGAATATATTTATTACTTGAAAAATTAGAAATAATTTTAGAATTATTAATTACTACAAATTATATTCTTATGGTAATTAATTTTTTTAAGCAGAAATGTTTTTATTATTTATTTTCCATGAAAATATAATTTATATATTATTTAAATAATATATGAAGTGACAATTAGAATTATAATAATAAATATGTTATTATATGAATTTGTTCAGAATATTTAAGTTAATTATTTTAACTTGATTATTGATGTTGTGTACGAAGGATAAGTCAGATATGGAATCCAAACCCTAAACTTGGATTTTTATTCAGGAATGAGAATAATAATGTAATATTAATTATATTTTAATTTTCAGTGCTTAAATATATACCGTATATCTGTAGACTGTTAATGTTGGTCAATTGTGGTAAATTGGGTCATAACCTAATATTGTGTTGTGAAACCCTAATTGTTAAACTCAATTATGAGTTAAGACTGAGTAGTAATTGTGTTATATGAATTCTTTTGCGTATTAAAATTTCTGTAATTAGAAGAAACCCTAATTATTATTTTATGCTGATAATTAGGAAAAGCCCTAATTATTTATTTGAAAACCCTAATTGCAAATTTCAGAAACCCTAATTATTATTTTGTGAATTATAAAGATAATTAGGAAATCCTAATTAATTTGGGAACCCTAATAATATTTAGGAAACCTAATTTAAAAACCCTAATTTCTATTAAAAACCCTAATTTAATTAGTATGTTTTAAATTAAAATTGTATTACACTTTAAATTTTAAATTGTTCAAACCCTATAAATTATTTGGAAAATTGTAAGATTTTCAATCTAGTGAATAAACCCTAGATTTAATCACCTTGTACAAGAATGCCCTTGAAATTATATGAGAAATTACCAAAATGCCCTTTTTGTCTCTTTAGTGTATTATTAGTGAATTATTGTGCATTATTGCTATCAAAGCATGGCAAACATCCTACCCTACCAATTTAGCATCCAAGACTCAATTACATTCAGATTCAATCAGCTATTTTGAGCATTCAATGCATCTAATTTGGTTTATATATAGATTAGAGAGAGAATTAAGGCATTTTGTACACTAAAAATTGCCCAACTCTCATCCTTGAGCTTCTCTCTCCAAAACCTACGAATTATTATAGTATTTCAGTCCCAAAACAAAGCCCTACTACCAATCATAACAAATCATAAGCCAAGAATCAAGAATCAAAGCTTAGAAAAGGTATAAACTCTAGCTTGATTTTTTTAAAATTTTTGGTGTTAGATGTTATGTTTAAATGTTAGAACATGTTGATTATAGTGTCTAAGGATGATCTGGGTTGCTAGATGTTGTATCCATAACATTTAGAAGCTCGAATTTGAAGATTTTCAAAATCTAGAAATTTCATTTTATGTGATTTGTTGGCAAATGTCAAGCCTTATATCTCTGTGATCTTTAATGTGTTTTGTGTTCTAAAAGTTGATATGTGTAGCTTGTTATGTGGTCTTTAATCTCCAAAATGAATCAGGTCCATATCTATTTTGGATCAAAAGTTATTTAAGGTCAAAGTGGGTTGACCGGCATTGACCGGCTGTTCTTCAAACCTAGAAAATATTCTAAGTGTCCAGAAAATATTTTTTTGGCAAATGTCAGAGCTTATAAATCTTTGCTCGATCATGATTTTTGTTGTTTAAAAGTTGTTATGTGTAGTCGGATATGTGGTCTTTAATATGCAAAAAGAATCAAGTTCATAGCTTTTGTAGATCGGGAGTTATTCATGGTCAAAACCCGTTGACGGAAAACGCTGAAGAACACAAACTCAGAATTTTTTGAGCAGATTCCGTGTTGAAGTTAGACCAGCTAGATCTTGCTCATGTTATGATGTTAATGTGTTATGATGCTTTGTAGTTGTAGTCCTACATGTTTTCTACACACTCCACTTGATAGATCACACAAACAATACACAGATTGGAAGTTATAAGGATCCAAAGTAGGCACCTCGACTGTTCTTCAGTCGAAGAACAGACTTGTCAGACTTTTTGATGGCTAATAACTCTTAGATCTGATGATTTTTAGTCATGATGTTTGTTGGTAATTGTAGTATTACATGAGCACTACAAGATTCAAGTGTTAGATTTCCCAGAAACGTAATGGATTGAGAATTATAATCGGTCAAAGTAGGCACCTTGATAACTGCCTTGTCAGTGTTCTTGAGGCTCAAGAACACCTAAGGCAACAGATAAGCGTCGCTAAAGCCTTTAGCGACGGTTTTGATATATTTTAAAATTTTTAATTTCTGAAAATTCCGAAAATGATTTAAAAATTAGAAAAATTAGATTTTAATTATTAAAAATACTTAATAAATTCTGAAAAATTATTTTAAAGTCTGAAAAATAGTTTTTAACTATTTTGAGTATATTTCAAAAATATTTAGTATTTTTGGAATGTAAAAAGGTATTTATCTATTTAATTATAATATTAAATAAATTATTTTAATTCATGAAAAATTATATTATTGTGTTAGAAAATATTTTAAGTTATTTTTGATGAATTTTAATATTTTGTGATGAAATTTCATTAATTAATTAATATTAATGATGTTTAAGTTATTTAATAAATGTATGAAATAATTATGGAAAATAGAATTAATGATTTTAAAAATCATTTATAGTATCATAAAAATATTTTGAGTTATAAAATATGACTTTGGATATTTTGTCATGAAAAATATTATTAATTTAATATTAATGATATTAATCTAATATTGATGATATTTAGTTTATTTAATAATTATATTAAATAAATAGTTTAAAAATGGTTTTATTTATTTAAAAATCATTTAAAAAGGATATAAATGAATTAAAAATATTTTAAGTTATAATAAATGACTTTTAATATTTGGATAAATAGTGCATTAATATTTTAATATTAATGGTAATTATTTAAAAATAATTTTAAATATTTTAAAAATCATTTAAGAGTAATATAAATGTTTTAAAAGCATTTTGAATTATTATACATAACTTTAATATTTTGGCAACAGTTTCATTAATAATTTAATGCTGATTAAATGTTAATGATAATAGAATTATTTGATGTTTAAATCATTTAATTATGATTCTGATGTTTGAAAATTCTTGATAAATTATAATAAGTGTTTAAAAATTATTTTAAGTCAATTAAAAATAATATGACTGAGACTTATGAATATTGAGATACAGAATAGAGTCTCAGACTCAATAATTATCCAATAAAGCTGTCGGTACACCGACATATTTCAGAAATTCATCTAGACTTAGATATTTTGACTGTATTAATAATTAATTATGATTCAATGACTGTTGGATATGTGTGATAATGTGATTAGGTTATGTGCTGACTGCGAAATGCAGTACTACGTGTTATAGTATATTATTCTAATCGAACGAATGATCTTATTATTGATAGGTCGCTGTATAAAAGATTAATCTAAGTTGCGTTATTGTAAGCAGCAGCTCAGACAAGTATCCTACCTTTGTATTTCCTTTATGCAATGGACATGAGTAAGAAGTTTAAGAATTAAATTATTATTATGCTATATTATCAACTCTACTGCGACATATTCTATATCCGCTCATTGTTTATCAACATGTTAGTATATGATAATTCAGATATATATTATGTTCGTTAATTTCTATAAAATAGTTATATAAGTGTCCCCACTTGGATAATCATTGTATTTAATCACATGTTGATATACCTTTGTCAATTACCCTTATATATATAGGTTGAATTATAGATTATTGTTGAACAAGATAAAACCTTTGCTTTAGAACCCAGACAAGTATGAACATCCCTTACATAGGGAAAACTTTTATGCGCCCAAGGCGGAGAGAGTTCTTAAAATGTAGTATTGATCAATGCAGGGCACAACGGGCTGATCACCCCCGTGTCCGTAAGTTGTGACGATTTGCAGATGAATTTCTGTTTAACCTTTTCGAAAAAGAAAATAATGTTCATGATATGTCACTTAACCCTACTTATAGTCAATACGTAGTTTCAAAAATGTGAAAGAGAGTTGTTATGTTATTATTATTCTTGGTACAGCTTACTTCAGAACTGTTGATTTGTTGTAGAAGTGTCTTTCAAAGAAAACATTTAATTCTTTCAGCTAATATATATTATTGTTATTACTTGCTGGGCACTCAAATGCTCATTCTTGCTTAATTTAAATGTTTTCAGTTAAGTTTGAAGAACTAGAAAGCTCGTGCAGAAACAAAGGAAAAGGAAAGCTAACTGAATAAGATTTATGGTAGTTGCTGTAATAGTTTATATTATACAGACAATGATATATATATATATATATAAATAATATCATGTATTGTATGGAATGTTCTTTAAGGTCTCGTACCTGGGGAGATAAACTCTGATAATTATGTAAATTAAGTTGTTATTCATATTATTGTTATTATTATTCGTAGAATTCCGCTCATAGAAATGGTATCGTGAAGCACCGAGTTCGGGTTTCAAGTACCCGAATTTGGGGGCGTCACAGGTTGGTATCAGAGCTTTAGGGTTAGAAACTTTAGGTGGGATCGACTTTAGGCTATAACCTTAGGACATGGGGAAACGTTAAAAATACAAATAACTCATATAGAGTTTTAAAAGGAGATGAATTGAATAAATTCATCGTTGAACAAAATAAAAGATAACTCTTATAAAACTATTGTTTGCTATGTGTATATACTATATGCTAATCAGGATAATTTATGTGTGTAGATGTCTGGTAGAAAAGGATTGTTATGGGCTTATAACTTGAAGAAGAATCAGATCCATACACCCGAGCTAATATCGAAGCCAATAGCTGAAATAAAGGCTCACAATGAAACCAACTCGGACGAGGTGGTTATTATGGAAAATGTAGTACCAGATCCAAAAATGGTGGAACTGACAGATAGTGATTCAGACACTAAAGTTGAAGCTGATCAAGCATCAACGGAGGTGCAGGATTTGAGGAACAAGGTTTCTTCTTTAAAAAAAGCTGTGGGAAATAGAAAAGCTGTTGAATATTCAACTGCGTCAGGCGTTAATAGAAACAATGGAAGAGCAGGATAAGCTTAAAATCCAAATTGATCAGATAGGAGCCTCAAGCAACACATCATGTGCAGCTCCGAGAGATAAGGGAAAAAGAAAGATAGAAGACCATGATTTAGGAAAACCTGATAAGAAGAAAGAGAAAAAGATATGTTACAATTGCAGACATGAGGGACATACCTCTCATCATTGTCCCGACTTTAATCTAGGCGTACGTTTTGTTTGTGGGATGGAAGGTCATCGATCAAAAGATTGTCCGAGAGAGAGGCTTAGTAAATAGGTAGTATAGGTTCTGTTGTGTAGGTATGTTTAAGGTAATATGTGTAATAAGTATGTTTGTGTAATAAAATATTTTTAACTTTTGTGTTGGTCAATGTTGTAAATCCCGACTTTTGTAGTCACAAAGGGATAGCTGGTGTGTAAAGTAGTATGTGCTATGCTATGTAAAATATTCGATGAATGAATATGAATCTAAGTTTGAGAAATGAAACAAGTTTAATATATTAATCTTATGCAATAAGGTTTAGAATGTAAGTTAATAAAGTATAATTTATGGTTTTACTTAACCAGATAATGCCGCCAAGACGTCAAAACTCGAAACCAAATGGTAGAAGAATCTCTCAACAATACTGAGGAACAACAACAAGACCCGATGCAAAACTTTGCAAACATGGTAGCTCAGGCTATGCAGCAGGGAATACCAGCCGCAGGAAACCAGCCAGATAATCGCTTGGCAAAATTTAAAGACTTCAAAGCAGTAGGACTACCAGAATTCAGAGGATCAGCTGACCCTATAGAAGCCCAGACATGGGTTAATGAAATAGAAAAGGCGTTCGTAATTGCTAGGGTAGATGAGGGGCAAAAGACTGCTTTTGCCACTTATATGATGAAAGGGGAAGCCAACTTTTGGTGGGAGGCAAATAAAACTAGGGCAGGAGAAGGAGTAGTTACTTGGGATATGTTTAAGACTTTATTTTTTGAAAACTATCTATCAGCTAGTATGCAAGCTAGGATGGAGGTGAAATTTCTAGAGTTAAAGCAGGAGAACATGACTGTTGCGGAGTATGTCACAAAGTTTAATGAGTTGGCTAGGTTTGCTCCACATCAAGTTGATACGGAGGCTAGAAAGGCAAGGAGGTTTGAGCTGGGCTTAAAACCCTGACTCTAAAATAAGGTGGCAGTATTGCAAATCAATACTTTTGCAGCACTCATGGAGAAGGCTATCATAGCTGAGGAGGGGAGTGAGGCCATGAGCCTCTACAACAAGGAGAAGAAGAACAGAAGCAAGGCAGAAGGATCTTTGAAGGTGGAAGAAAATAGTGGAAATAGGGGTGAGAAAAGAAAGGGGAATTTTTTTGGGAATATTCAGGTGAAACAGGAAGGTGTGAAGAAGCAGGTAGTACAGTACAAGAATTGCGGGAAGAATCACTCTGGTGAGTGCCTGAAGGGTAAGTTTGTATGTTACAAGTGCGGGCAGGAGGGTCATATCTCTCCCAACTGCCCCAACCCAAGGATGAACATTGGGTGTTTTATATGTGGATCGATTGAACATAAGGTGAAGGATTGTCCAAAGAGGAGAATGGAGGCAGGAAATGTAACCACGGGGAAAGGCAGTGGGACTTTAGCAATCACAGGACCGACCTCAACCAATAACCCAACAAAAGCAACTCCGAGGGTCTTCAACATAACGGTCCAGGATACTGTGACAGCTGGAAATGGAACTCCAGGTGTTATTCGAATAACTTATATATCTTATATGATTTTCTTATATATATAGTAAATTAATTTATAAAGAAATTTTGAATGAAGAATTTGAGTCCTTTTAGAAATCAAACTTCTGTTTAATCAGGTAGACAAGCGTTATGCTGAATAGTAAAAGATCAATTTGATCAATTATGATCGAGGTCTACTTGCAATGATTATATATGCTATGTACCCTTGTATATATGAGTTTTAAAACGGTGATTCCGGGGATGGAATCCTTATAAGGGAGGGTGAATGTAATAACCCGATATTTTTTATATAAATAGATAAGAAATTTTGCATATAATTTTTTTTTTCAATGAAAATAAGTGTCAAGTATCGTGATGTTAAATGCGAATATATTTATTACTTGAAAAATT
The DNA here is from genome assembly GCA_016801055.1 of Panax notoginseng. NCBI lineage: Eukaryota > Viridiplantae > Streptophyta > Magnoliopsida > Apiales > Araliaceae > Panax > Panax notoginseng. Next base: position 77,003,004 of record CM029017.1, on the reverse strand, counting down.
AGAAATAATTTTAGAATTATTAATTACTACAAATTATATTCTTATGGTAATTAATTTTTTTAAGCAGAAATGTTTTTATTATTTATTTTCCATGAAAATATAATTTATATATTATTTAAATAATATATGAAGTGACAATTAGAATTATAATAATAAATATGTTATTATATGAATTTGTTCAGAATATTTAAGTTAATTATTTTAACTTGATTATTGATGTTGTGTACGAAGGATAAGTCAGATATGGAATCCAAACCCTAAACTTGGATTTTTATTCAGGAATGAGAATAATAATGTAATATTAATTATATTTTAATTTTCAGTGCTTAAATATATACCGTATATCTGTAGACTGTTAATGTTGGTCAATTGTGGTAAATTGGGTCATAACCTAATATTGTGTTGTGAAACCCTAATTGTTAAACTCAATTATGAGTTAAGACTGAGTAGTAATTGTGTTATATGAATTCTTTTGCGTATTAAAATTTCTGTAATTAGAAGAAACCCTAATTATTATTTTATGCTGATAATTAGGAAAAGCCCTAATTATTTATTTGAAAACCCTAATTGCAAATTTCAGAAACCCTAATTATTATTTTGTGAATTATAAAGATAATTAGGAAATCCTAATTAATTTGGGAACCCTAATAATATTTAGGAAACCTAATTTAAAAACCCTAATTTCTATTAAAAACCCTAATTTAATTAGTATGTTTTAAATTAAAATTGTATTACACTTTAAATTTTAAATTGTCCAAACCCTATAAATTATTTGGAAAATTGTAAGATTTTCAATCTAGTGAATAAACCCTAGATTTAATCACCTTGTACAAGAATGCCCTTGAAATTATATGAGAAATTACCAAAATGCCCTTTTTGTCTCTTTAGTGTATTATTAGTGAATTATTGTGCATTATTGCTATCAAAGCATGGCAAACATCCTACCCTACCAATTTAGCATCCAAGACTCAATTACATTCAGATTCAATCAGCTATTTTGAGCATTCAATGCATCTAATTTGGTTTATATATAGATTAGAGAGAGAATTAAGGCATTTTGTACACTAAAAATTGCCCAACTCTCATCCTTGAGCTTCTCTCTCCAAAACCTACGAATTATTATAGTATTTCAGTCCCAAAACAAAGCCCTACTACCAATCATAACAAATCATAAGCCAAGAATCAAGAATCAAAGCTTAGAAAAGGTATAAACTATTCACGAAGTATTATTCACGGGGTACTATTCACAGGATACTATTCACGACGACAAAATTGATTCTTTTATGTCCAAATTATTTTTGATACGTGAATATTATTCTTGAATTTTACTCTACAGAGCAGTTATCATGTTGACAATTTGGATATTTTTTTAAACTCTGGATAAATTAAAAATCTTTAATATTTATCCTTGATTTCGTTTAATTAATGCTTATGTAAGACCCCAACTTTTATAAATAAAGATGAATTTTCTATAAATATCATTTTTGAATATTATGGAGTTAATTTGATATAATGTTATAGTTGTGAGTAATATTTATAAATTTTACAAAGTAAGCAAGTTGTTTTAAAATATTCGTTTGGTCGGGGAATATTCTTTTTGTCGGAGAATATTTGTACGACGGCACAATCATTGGTGGACCCCACAACAGAAGTATAGTCGTAGTTAGAAAACGACAAAATTATCTTTCTATAAAAATAACGGCTGAGGTGTTACCGTTAAAACCGTTAAAACTGTTGAACTACCCGGTAGTAAAAGTACAGTAATACGCGTGGTTGCATAGTAGCACACGGTATTGATTATTGATGCTTACGTGAAAATTCACTCAGCTATACTCAATTATTGCTACAGTAATTGCTGCATCATATCTCTTAAATTATTGTCATAGTATCATCTATATAATATGTTATATTATTAAATCAATAATTGAGACGTTGTGGTAAGTTTGGTTATTTTTTTATGGGGGGCCCATATGTCATCATCTAAGAGTCTCTTCGTCAATAGTAATTACCGTCGTCAATAGTATTTACCTTGGTCAATAGTAATTATCGTCGTCAATAGTATTTACCTTGGTCAATAGTAATTACCTTCGTTAATAGTATTTACCTTGGTCAATAGTATTTACCTTGGTCAACAGTAATTACCTTCGTCAATAGTATTTACCTTGGTCAATAGTAATTACTTTCGTCAATAGTAGTTGTCCCTTCAATATTACCAAGAGTCATTTGACCCTTCGTTAAGGCCAAGAGTCATTTGACCCTTCGTTAAGACCAAGAGCCACCCTCAGTTTTTCTATAAATAGAGGCCTAGGGCTTCATTATTTTTCACGAATTCATTCAAGCTATAGAGAGAGAAAGTATAGAGAGAATAAGAGAGAGAGAATAAAAGTATTCTGCTACTTCACTTTTTCAATATCCAGTTCTTTTAAGGTAGGGAATATTATTTCTTTTATATTCATGAAGAGAACTTCTGTTATTCCATTCTTTATTATTCTATTGGAATAACCAGTATACGCGGTCTACCCTATACTTGGTGATATTCTTCTATTATTCTGTTGGAATATCCTGTCTGTGTGTTTTACACCGGACCTGGTTCGGTCTTGTTATTATTCTGTTGGAACATCCTGTCTGTGTGTTTTACACCGGACCTGGTTCTATTATTTATTAATCTGTCGGAATATCCTGTCTGTGCGTTTATGCCGGACCTGGTTCCATTATTTATTATTCTGTCGGAATATCCTGTCTGTGCGTTTACGCCGGACCTGGTTCCATTATTTATGATTCTGTTGGAATAACCTGTCTGTGCGGTCTATCGCATGCATGGTGATTTCTTTTGTTATTCCATTCTTTATTATACTCAGTTGGTTAAGTTTTGACTTCTATACTCCATGAAATTTGCGGAATATCCTTGACATTTGCGCTTCATCTAGTATCTATTCATGAAAATATTCTCCTGATCATTCTTGAATTTTACTCCACAAAGTAGTGTCATGTTGACAATTTGGACGTTGTTAATTCCTGGATAAATTAATTCTTGAACTTGTTTTATTGAATTCTTATATCATTGTCATCATCCTCATGTTTATGTTCTGTTGAAAGTCATCTGTGGCCTGTAGTGCATAGATGGACTTGGTATGATTATGACCAGGGATTATTCGGTGTAATCATGACCGTAATGTTACGAATGATGTGGTAAAAGTCCTCATTGGCCCGTAGTGCATTGATGGACAGTTGTTGGCATGATCATGACCATTAATGAATATACGAATATCCTTGGCCGTAGTGCAGGGGTGATTCGATGATGTGTATTATTTTATTAAGCTGAGTCTCAGCGATCACAGTGTTGGAAAATCTTTTAAATCATAAAAGATAGTAGAGTTTATTTTCTACTTGACTCTCTTAATGGATTGCTTGTTCCGCTACAGTTAAACTTGATGTCTATTATATTTTGTCAGTTTAACATTGTTGAAGGCTAATGATAATTTATTCTGCATTATCTTAGTCATAATATTTCTTACTGGGCTAGTTGAGCTCACCCTTTCTTTCACTGTTCTCTTCAGGAAATGAGAACGTAGCTGGGGCAAGTCGGGAAACGGAGTGATGGTCCGAATGATAGTATTAGTTAGTCGTCCTCACTATTCTATGTAATGGTGTGTTAATAAATGTAATGAGGACTCCTTTTGAGTATGAATACTCTCTAGAAGATAATATTTGTATTCAAACTCACAGTTTATGTTTTGTCGTATTGTACACGACAGTTGTATTAGTAAGTTGTATTTGTATTCTGTACTATGTATCTGACGACCCAAGATGAGTGATGTATACCTAATTTTGGGGGCGTCACAGTTGGTATCAGAGCTTAGGGATATGATCCCTGGCTAAGATGTGAGAATAGAACTAGGAGGGGAGAGACGGGGAATTCCTTCGCTAGTATGACCTACCTAAGTTTATTTGCATGGTATTTAATTGGTCGGTCATAATATAAGGATAATATATGACATATCAATTACCTTTTATTTTGTGGCAGTATCTGAAAATGGCATCTGAGAATGTTGAGAATAGCAATGGAGCACAGGCGACTGTTGATTCACCACATATCAATAATCAGGATAATGTGCATCAGGAAGGTGACAATCCTCATGCAAACAACAACACTGACCAAATGATGAATGATCAAATGTTCAAAGGCTTTATGCAATTCATGCAACAACAGGTGAAAGCGGCTCCTGTCCACAACGTAGGTGGAAATACTGGAAACTCTCTGGCGGTCACCGCTAAACAGTTTAAGGAGCTGGGACCACCGGAGTTTAAGGGAGAACCCAAACCACTTGTAGCTGAAACATGGATAAAGCAGATCACCAAGATATTTGATGTCTTGGGTTGCTTCGAGGAGCAAAAGGTTCCCTTTGCCGCCTTTATGTTGCGAGGAGAGGCAGATTACTGGTGGGAATCGATAAAGCGTACTCAACCTGCCGCACTGAAGATGTCTTGGGAGAAGTTCCAAGAGCTGTTTAACGACAAATACTTTTTCAAGAGTATTCGTCACATGAAGGAGGTGGAGTTCATCAAATTGGAGCAGAATAATATGGCCGTGTCGCAGTACGAGGCAAAATTTACGGAGTTATCCCGGTTTGCGTCCCACCTGGTGGATAATGAAGAAAGAATGACGCGGATGTTTTTAAGAGGTTTGAAGCCGGAGATACGTCAACATCTTGTTTCTCATAAACTGTGTTTGTATTCAGATGTTGTAAATAGGGCTCAGTTGGTGGAGCGCGATAACGAGACAACGCAACCAAAAGAGAGCAGCCGACAAAATGATAATACCAGTGAGAGCAGTCATCGAAGCGGTGACAACAAGCGTGGAGGGAATCAACAGGCCAGAAATGGTAACCACTTCGGTGGTAATCAGGGCCAAAACAATAAGAATGGGCATTTCAAGAAGAGGAGATTCAACAATGATGGAAAGACGTCAGCACCAGCACCTGTCGTTAAGGAAGGAGAACGACCACCTATCATATGTTTCAAATGCGGAGGGGAGGGGCACATCAGTCCAAACTGCGCGATGCCGTCCAAAGCATGTTATAATTGTGGAAGAGAAGGTCATTTAGCCCGATTTTGTCGTTTACCGAAGACAAATTCAGCTAGGATGGAGGCACCAAAGGCCGTCCCAGAAAAGTCAAAACCGGTTGTGCAAGGAGAGCGTTTGTTGTGAACTCCCAGAAAGCAAGGAACCCAAATGAGGTCATCACGGGTAAGCTTATTATAAACTCTAACGAAGTCTATACTTTATTTGATACCGGTTCTACCCATTCTTTTATTTCTCCTACTTGCGCTCATCGATTAAATTTGATTCCGGAGAAATTAGACTTTGACTTAGCAGTTGAAACTCCATTGGGAGAAACCTTCATTACATCCACGGTTTATAAGTCTTGTTTGGTTCAAGTTGGTACCCACACATTACCTGTCGATCTGATTTCATTAAAAATACTTGCATTTGACGTGATTCTAGGGATTGATTGGTTAACTACTCATCATGCAAAAATTGATTGTTTTCGTAAGGTTGTTAGCTTTCATATTCCTAATCGACCTATTATGCGAATTCAAGCAACCAAACCATTAAAATCAATCGCTGTCATCTCAAGCCATAAAGCTATTCGTTTATTGAAAAACGGATGTCAAGCTTTCTTAGCTCATGTCACAGATCTAAACAAAAATACGTCAGCTTTGAATGATATTTCTGTTGTTAATAAATTTCCTGACGTATTTCCCGAAGAACTTCCTGGCCTACCCCCAGAGCGTGAAATTGAATTTTGTATCGACCTTGAACCCGGTACAAAACCCATTTCCAAAGCCCCATATCGAATGGCTCCTATTGAACTTCAGGAGTTAAAGACCCAACTGCAGGAATTGTTAGACATTGGTTTTATTCGTCCTAGTACTTCTCCTTGGGGTGCTCCTGTTCTGTTCGTGAAGAAGAAAGATGGGAGTATGCGACTTTGTATTGATTATCGGGAGTTGAATCATGTCACCATCAAAAATAGGTACCCATTGCCACGTATTGATGACCTGTTTGACCAGTTGCAAGGAGCACAATTCTTTTCAAAGATCGATCTTCGTTCTGGATATCATCAGCTGAAGGTTAGAACTGAGGATATTCCAAAGACTGCCTTCAGAACTCGGTATGGGCATTATGAATTCTTAGTTATGTCTTTTGGATTGACTAATGCTCCTGCTGCCTTCATGGATATGATGAACAGGGTATTCAAGGAATATTTGGATCACTTTGTGGTCGTCTTTATTCGATGACATCCTTGTTTATTCCAAAAGCCGTGAAGATCATGAGCAACACTTGAGGCTGGTACTCCAAAAGCTTCGTGAATACAAACTTTATGCCAAGTTGAAGAAATGCGAGTTCTGGCTGGAAGAGGTAGCATTCCTTGGGCACGTAGTATCAAGTCGTGGAATATCGGTTGACCCGGCAAAGATTGAAGCTATTCAAAGCTGGGAGCAACCTAAATCAGTGACCGAAGTACGTAGCTTTCTTGGTTTAGCTGGTTATTATCGGAGATTCGTGGAAGGATTTTCTCGAATCGCTACTCCATTAACTCAGCTGACTCGGAAAGATACAAAGTTCGGTTGGAGCGAAGAATGTGAGCAGAGTTTTCAAGAACTCAAGAGGAGACTCATTTCAGCACCTGTTCTAACAATACCATCTGGCTCGGAGGGATTTGTCATCTACAGTGATGCTTCGAGCAAAGGGTTGGGATGCGTTCTCATGCAACATGGAAAAGTCATAGCCTATGCATCAAGACAACTCAAGGAATATGAGAGGAATTATCCTACTCATGATCTAGAGTTGGCAGCTGTTGTCTTTGCACTTAAAATTTGGAGGCATTACTTGTATGGGGAGAAGGTGGAGATCTTTACGGATCATAAAAGCCTCAAATATTTCTTCACTCAAAAGGAACTCAACATGCGACAACGACGTTGGCTTGAACTGTTGAAAGATTATGATCATACCATTCAATACCATCCTGGAAAAGCGAACGTGGTAGCTGACGCATTGAGTAGAAGATCATATGCGGGTACAAGTGCAATATTAACAACGCAAAGGCCCATTTTGTGTGACTTGCAAAGGATGGAGATAGAGTTAAAGACTCCAGGGACCCATGTGATGATGGCGAATATACGAGTAGAACCGACTTTAATCGATAAAGTTAAAGCTGCTCAAGCTACAGACCTGGAGCTGATGCGTATGAGGAAGAAAGTGCAAGAAGGTGCTATGCCGGAAGCAAGAATCGATGAAGAAGGAATACTTCGAGTCAACTCCAGACTTTGTGTTCCTAACAACCCTGATTTAAAGTATGAAATCATGATGGAGGCGCACAACACACCGTTTGCAATCCATCCTGGAAGTACCAAAATGTATCATGATCTTCGTCATACATTTTGGTGGAGCAATATGAAGAGAGAGATAGCGTTGTTTATCTCAAGGTGTCTAACTTGTCAACGAGTCAAAGCGGAGCATCAAGTACCAAAAGGTCCATTGCAACCACTTGAAATTCCAGAATGGAAGTGGGAGCACATTACCATGGATTTCGTTACCGGTCTTCCTAAGGTTTCTCAAGGTATAGATGCGATTTGGGTCATTGTTGATAGATTGACCAAGTCTGCTCATTTCTTACCGATACGAGAAACTTATACACTTGAACGTCTTGCTCGTATGTACATAAACGAGATTGTAAGACTGCATGGTATGCCAGTATCCATAGTTTCTGATCGAGACCCAAGATTCACTTCACGATTTTGGGTTAGTTTACAAAAAGCTATGGGCACGGAGTTACGATTTAGTTCAGCATATCATCCTCAGACGGACGGACAATCAGAGAGGACTATTCAAACTCTAGAAGATTTATTAAGACTCTGTGTCTTTGACTTCAAGGGAAGTTGGGACAAGTTCTTACCATTGGTGGAGTTTTCCTACAACAACAGTTATCAAGCAAGTATTGGCATGGCTCCATTCGAAGCATTGTATGGAAGAAAATGTCGTTCTCCAGTATGCTGGGATGAGGTGGGTGAAGCAACGTTGTTGGGACCGGAGTTGGTACGTATGACTACAGAAAAGATTCAAACGATCCGACAACGTATAAAAACCTCACAAGATCGACAAAAGAGTTATGCTGATCTTCATCGAAAGAACGTGAAATTTGATGTAGGAGATCATGTGTTCTTACGTGTTGCTCCATGGAAAGGAGTTACGAGATTTGGAAAGAGAGGAAAGCTCAATCCTCGATTCATCGGTCCATTTTTAATCCTCGATCGAGTAGGAACTGTGGCTTATAGACTCGCTTTACCGCCAAGTATGTCTCGTGTTCATAACGTTTTTCACATATCCATGTTACGCAAATATGTGGAAGATCCGAACCACATTATTGAGTTAGAACCGGACGAAATAGCGGAGAATTTGACGTATAAAGAAGTTCCTGTTCAAATCTTGGATAAGAAGGAACATATTCTACGCTCCAAAGTTATACCTCAAATTAAAGTTTTGTGGAGAAACCACAATGTTGAGGAAATGACTTGGGAGTTAGAATCTAAAATGAAATCAAGGTATCCTTACCTCTTCGACATACCAGGTACGTACCCTAATTTGAGGGCAAAATTTCATAAGAAGGGGAGGTTGTAAGACCCCAACTTTTATAAATAAAGATGAATTTTCTATAAATATCATTTTTGAATATTATGGAGTTAATTTGATATAATGTTATAGTTGTGGGTAATATTTATAAATTTTGCAAAGTAAGCAAGTTGTTATAAAATATTCGTTTGGTCGGGAAATATTCTTTTTGTCGGGAAATATTCGTACGACGGCACAATCATTGGTGGACCCCACAACAGAATTATTGTCGGATTAGAAAACGACAAAATTATCTTTCTATAAAAATAACGGCTGAGGTGTTACCGTTAAAACCGTTAAAACTGTTGAACTACTCGGTAGTAAAAGTACAGTAATACGCGTGGTTGCATAGTAGCACACGGTATTGATTATTGATGCTTACGTGAGAAGTCACTCAGCTATACTCAATTATTGCTACAGTAATTGCTGCATCATATCTCTTAAATTATTGTCATAGTATCATCTGTATAATATGTTATATTATTAAATCAATAATTGAGACGTTGTGGTAAGTTTGGTTATTTTATGGGGGGCCATATGTCATCATCTAAGAGTCTCTTCGTCAATAGTAATTACCGTCGTCAATAGTATTTACCTTGGTCAATAGTAATTACCGTCGTCAATAGTATTTATCTTGGTCAATAGTAATTACCTTCGTCAATAGTATTTACCTTGGTCAATAGTATTTACCTTGGTCAATAGTAATTACCTTCGTCAATAGTATTTACCTTGGTCAATAGTAATTACTTTCGTCAATAGTAGTTGTCCCTTCAATATTATAAAGAGTCATTTGACCCTTCGTTAAGACCAAGAGTCATTTGACCCTTCGTTAAGACCAAGAGCCACCCTCAGTTTTTCTATAAATAGAGGCCTAGGGCTTCATTATTTTTCACGAATTCATTCAAGCTATAGAGAGAGAAAGTATAGAGAGAATAAGAGAGAGAGAATAAAAGTATTCTGCTACTTCACTTTTCCAATATCCAGTTCTTTTAAGGTAGGGAATATTATTTCTTTTATATTCATGAAGAGAACTTCTGTTATTCCATTCTTTATTATTCTGTTGGAATAACCAGTATACGCGGTCTACCCTATACTTGGTGACATTCTTCTATTATTCTGTTGGAACATCCTGTCTGTGTGTTTTACACCGGACCTGGTTCGTCTTTTATTATTCTGTTGGAACATCCTGTCTGTGTGTTTTACACCGGACCTGGTTCCATTATTTATTATTCTGTTGGAATATCCTGTCTGTGTGTTTTACACCGGACCTGGTTCCATTATTTATTATTCTGTCGGAATATCCTGTCTGTGCGTTTACGCCGGACCTGGTTCCATTATTTATTATTCTGTTGGAATAACCTGTCTGTGCGGTCTATCGCATGCATGGTGATTTCTTTTGTTATTCCATTCTTTATTATACTCAGTTGGTTAAGTTTTGACTTCTATACTCCATGAAATTTGTGGAATATCCTTGATATTTGCGTTTCATCCAGTATCTTTTCATGAAAATATTCTTCTAAGCATTCTTGAATTTTACTCCACAAAGCAGTATCATGTTGACAATTTGGACGTTGTTAATTCCTGGATAAATTAATTCTTGAACTTGTTTTATTGAATTCTTATATCATTGTCATCATCCTCATGTTTATAAAATGTTGAAAGTCATCTGTGGCCTGTAGTGCATAGATGGACTTGGTATGATTATGACCAGGGATTATTCGGTATAATCATGACCGTAATGTTACAAATGATGTGGTAAAAGTCCTCATTGGCCCGTAGTGCATTGATGGACAGTTGTTGGCATGATCATGACCATTAATGAATATACGAATATCCTTGGCCGTAGTGCAGGGGTGATTCGATGATGTGGATTATTTTATTAAGCTGAGTCTCAGCGATCACAGTGTTGGAAAATCTTTTAAATCATAAAAGATAGTAGAGTTTATTTTCTACTTGACTCTTTTAATGGATTGCTTGTTCCGCTACAGTTAAACTTGATGTCTATTATATTTTATCAGTTTAACATTGTTGAAGGCTAATGATAATTTATTCTGCATTATCTTAGTCATAATATTTCTTACTGGGCTAGTTGAGCTCACCCTTTCTTTCACTGTTCTCTTCAGGAAATGAGAACGTAGCTGGGGCAAGTCGGGGAACGGAGTGATGGTCCGAATGATAGTATTAGTTAGTAGTCCTCACTATTCTATGTAATGGTGTGTTAATAAATGTAATGAGGACTCCTTTTGAGTATGAATACTCTCTAGAAGATAATATTTGTATTCAAACTCACAGTTTATGTTTTGTCGTATTGTACACGACAGTTGTATTAGTAAGTTGTATTTGTATTCTGTACTATGTATCTGACGACCCAAGATGGGTGATGTATACCTAATTTTGGGGGCGTCACAGTTGGTATCAGAGCTTAGGGATATGATCCCTGGCTAAGATGTGAGAATAGAACTAGGAGGGGAGAGACGGGGAATTCCTTCGCTAGTATGACCTACCTAAGTTTATTTGCATGGTATTTAATTGGTCGGTCATAATATAAGGATAATATATGACATATCAATTAACTTTTATTTTGTGGCAGTATCTGAAAATGGCATCTGAGAATGTTGAGAATAGCAATGGAGCACAGGCGACTGTTGATTCACCACATATCAATAATCAGGATAATGTGCATCAGGAAGGTGACAATCCTCATGCAAACAACAACACTGACCAAATGATGAATGATCAAATGTTCAGAGGCTTTATGCAATTCATGCAACAACAGGTGAAAGCGGCTCCTGTCCACAACGTAGGTGGAAATACTGGAAACTCTCAGGCGGTCACCGCTAAACAGTTTAAGGAGCTGGGACCACCGGAGTTTAAGGGAGAACCCAAACCACTTGTAGCTGAAACATGGATAAAGCAGATCACCAAGATATTTGATGTCTTGGGTTGCTCCGAGGAGCAAAAGGTTCCCTTTGCCGCCTTTATGTTGCGAGGAGAGGCAGATTACTGGTGGGAATCGATAAAGCGTACTCAACCTGCCGCACTGAAGATGTCTTGGGAGAAGTTCCAAGAGCTGTTTAACGACAAATACTTTCCCGAGAGTATTCGTCACATGAAGGAGGTGGAGTTCATCAAATTGGAGCAGAATAATATGACCGTGTCGCAGTACGAGGCAAAATTTGCGGAGTTATCCCGGTTTGCGTCCCACCTGGTGGATAATGAAGAAAGAATGACGCGGATGTTTTTAAGAGGTTTGAAGCCGGAGATACGTCAACATCTTGTTTCTCATAAACTGTGTTTGTATTCAGATGTTGTAAATAGGGCTCAGTTGGTGGAGCGCGATAACGAGACAACGCAACCAAAAGAGAGCAGCCGGCAAAATGATAATACCAGTGAGAGCAGTCATCGAAGCGGTGACAACAAGCGTGGAGGGAATCAACAGGCCAGAAATGGTAACCACTTCGGTGGTAATCAGGGCCAAAACAATAAGAATGGGCATTTCAAGAAGAGGAGATTCAACAATGATGGAAAGACGTCAGCACCAGCACCTGTCGTTAAGGAAGGAGAACGACCACCTATCATATGTTTCAAATGCGGAGGGGAGGGGCACATCAGTCCAAACTGCGCGATGCCGTCCAAAGCATGTTATAATTGTGGAAGAGAAGGTCATTTAGCCCGATTTTGTCGTTTACCGAAGACAAATTCAGCTAGGATGGAGGCACCAAAGGCCGTCCCAGAAAAGTCAAAACCGGTTGTGCAAGGGAGAGCGTTTGTTGTGAACTCCCAGAAAGCAAGGAACCCGAATGAGGTCATCACGGGTAAGCTTATCATAAACTCTAACGAAGTCTATACTTTATTTGATACCGGTTCTACCCATTCTTTTATTTCTCCTACTTGCGCTCATCGATTAAATTTGATTCCGGAGAAATTAGACTTTGACTTAGCTGTTGAAACTCCATTGGGAGAAACCTTCATTACATCCACGGTTTATAAGTCTTGTTTGGTTCAAGTTGGTACCCACACATTACCTGTCGATCTGATTTCATTAAAAATACTTGCATTTGACGTGATTCTAGGGATTGATTGGTTAACTACTCATCATGCAAAAATTGATTGTTTTCGTAAGGTTGTTAGCTTTCATATTCCTAATCGACCTATTATGCGAATTCAAGCAACCAAACCATTAAAATCAATCGCTGTCATCTCAAGCCATAAAGCTATTCGTTTATTGAAAAACGGATGTCAAGCTTTCTTAGCTCATGTCACAGATCTAAACAAAAATACGTCAGCTTTGAATGATATTTCTGTTGTTAATAAATTTCCTGACGTATTTCCCGAAGAACTTCCTGGCCTACCCCCAGAGCGTGAAATTGAATTTTGTATCGACCTTGAACCCGGTACAAAACCCATTTCCAAAGCCCCATATCGAATGGCTCCTATTGAACTTCAGGAGTTAAAGACCCAACTGCAGGAATTGTTAGACATTGGTTTTATTCGTCCTAGTACTTCTCCTTGGGGTGCTCCTGTTCTGTTCGTGAAGAAGAAAGATGGGAGTATGCGACTTTGTATTGATTATCGGGAGTTGAATCATGTCACCATCAAAAATAGGTACCCATTGCCACGTATTGATGACCTGTTTGACCAGTTGCAAGGAGCACAATTCTTTTCAAAGATCGATCTTCGTTCTGGATATCATCAGCTGAAGGTTAGAACTGAGGATATTCCAAAGACGGCCTTCAGAACTCGGTATGGGCATTATGAATTCTTAGTTATGTCTTTGGATTGACTAATGCTCCTGCTGCCTTCATGGATATGATGAACAGGGTATTCAAGGAATATTTGGATCACTTTGTGGTCGTCTTTATCGATGACATCCTTGTTTATTCCAAAAGCCGTGAAGATCATGAGCAACACTTGAGGCTGGTACTCCAAAAGCTTCGTGAATACAAACTTTATGCCAAGTTGAAGAAATGCGAGTTCTGGCTGGAAGAGGTAGCATTCCTTGGGCACGTAGTATCAAGTCGTGGAATATCGGTTGACCCGGCAAAGATTGAAGCTATTCAAAGCTGGGAGCAACCTAAATCAGTGACCGAAGTACGTAGCTTTCTTGGTTTAGCTGGTTATTATCGGAGATTCGTGGAAGGATTTTCTCGAATCGCTACTCCATTAACTCAGCTGACTCGGAAAGATACAAAGTTCGGTTGGAGCGAAGAATGTGAGCAGAGTTTTCAAGAACTCAAGAGGAGACTCATTTCAGCACCTGTTCTAACAATACCATCTGGCTCGGAGGGATTTGTCATCTACAGTGATGCTTCGAGCAAAGGGTTGGGATGCGTTCTCATGCAACATGGAAAAGTCATAGCCTATGCATCAAGACAACTCAAGGAATATGAGAGGAATTATCCTACTCATGATCTAGAGTTGGCAGCTGTTGTCTTTGCACTTAAAATTTGGAGGCATTACTTGTATGGGGAGAAGGTGGAGATCTTTACGGATCATAAAAGCCTCAAATATTTCTTCACTCAAAAGGAACTCAACATGCGACAACGACGTTGGCTTGAACTGTTGAAAGATTATGATCATACCATTCAATACCATCCTGGAAAAGCGAACGTGGTAGCTGACGCATTGAGTAGAAGATCATATGCGGGTACAAGTGCAATATTAACAACGCAAAGGCCCATTTTGTGTGACTTGCAAAGGATGGAGATAGAGTTAAAGACTCCAGGGACCCATGTGATGATGGCGAATATACGAGTAGAACCGACTTTAATCGATAAAGTTAAAGCTGCTCAAGCTACAGACCTGGAGCTGATGCGTATGAGGAAGAAAGTGCAAGAAGGTGCTATGCCGGAAGCAAGAATCGATGAAGAAGGAATACTTCGAGTCAACTCCAGACTTTGTGTTCCTAACAACCCTGATTTAAAGTATGAAATCATGATGGAGGCGCACAACACACCGTTTGCAATCCATCCTGGAAGTACCAAAATGTATCATGATCTTCGTCATACATTTTGGTGGAGCAATATGAAGAGAGAGATAGCGTTGTTTATCTCAAGGTGTCTAACTTGTCAACGAGTCAAAGCGGAGCATCAAGTACCAAAAGGTCCATTGCAACCACTTGAAATTCCAGAATGGAAGTGGGAGCACATTACCATGGATTTCGTTACCGGTCTTCCTAAGGTTTCTCAAGGTATTGATGCGATTTGGGTCATTGTTGATAGATTGACCAAGTCTGCTCATTTCTTACCGATACGAGAAACTTATACACTTGAACGTCTTGCTCGTATGTACATAAACGAGATTGTAAGACTGCATGGTATGCCAGTATCCATAGTTTCTGATCGAGACCCAAGATTCACTTCACGATTTTGGGTTAGTTTACAAAAAGCTATGGGCACGGAGTTACGATTTAGTTCAGCATATCATCCTCAGACGGACGGACAATCAGAGAGGACTATTCAAACTCTTGAAGATCTATTAAGACTCTGTGTCTTTGACTTCAAGGGAAGTTGGGACAAGTTCTTACCATTGGTGGAGTTTTCCTACAACAACAGTTATCAAGCAAGTATTGGCATGGCTCCATTCGAAGCATTGTATGGAAGAAAATGTCGTTCTCCAGTATGCTGGGATGAGGTGGGTGAAGCAACGTTGTTGGGACCGGAGTTGGTACGTATGACTACAGAAAAGATTCAAACGATCCGACAACGTATAAAAACCTCACAAGATCGACAAAAGAGTTATGCTGATCTTCATCGAAAGGACGTGGAATTTGATGTAGGAGATCATGTGTTCTTACGTGTTGCTCCATGGAAAGGAGTTACGAGATTTGGAAAGAGGAAAGCTCAATCCTCGATTCATCGGTCCATTTTTAATCCTCGATCGAGTAGGAACTGTGGCTTATAGACTCGCTTTACCGCCAAGTATGTCTCGTGTTCATAACGTTTTTCACATATCCATGTTACGCAAATATGTGGAAGACCCGAACCACATTATTGAGTTAGAACCGGACGAAATAGCGGAGGATTTGACGTATGAAGAAGTTCCTGTTCAAATCTTGGATAAGAAGGAACATATTCTACGCTCCAAGGTTATACCTCAAGTCAAAGTTTTGTGGAGAAACCACGATGTTGAGGAAATGACTTGGGAGTTAGAATCTGAAATGAAATCAAGGTATCCTTACCTCTTCGACATACCAGGTACGTACCCTAATTTCGAGGGCGAAATTTCATAAGAAGGGGAGGTTGTAAGACCCCAACTTTTATAAATAAAGATGAATTTTCTATAAATATCATTTTTGAATATTATGGAGTTAATTTGATATAATGTTATAGTTGTGGGTAATATTTATAAATTTTGCAAAGTAAGCAAGTTGTTATAAAATATTCGTTTGGTCGGGGAATATTCTTTTTGTCGGGGAATATTCGTACGACGGCACAATCATTGGTGGACCCCACAACGGAATTATTGTCGGATTGAGAAAACGACAAAATTATCTTTCTATAAAAATAACGGCTGAGGTGTTACCGTTAAAACCGTTAAAACTGTTGAACTACTCGGTAGTAAAAGTACAGTAATACGCGTGGTTGCATAGTAGCACACGGTATTGATTATTGATGCTTACGTGAGAAGTCACTCAGCTATACTCAATTATTGCTACAGTAATTGCTGCATCATATCTCTTAAATTATTGTCATAGTATCATCTGTATATATGTTATATTATTAAATCAATAATTGAGACGTTGTGGTAAGTTTGGTTATTTTTATGGGGGGCCATATGTCATCATCTAAGAGTCTCTTTGTCAATAGTAATTACCGTCGTCAATAGTATTTACCTTGGTCAATAGTAATTACCGTCGTCAATAGTATTTACCTTGGTCAATAGTAATTACCTTCGTCAATAGTATTTACCTTGGTCAATAGTAATTACCTTCGTCAATAGTATTTACCTTGGTCAATAGTAATTACTTTCGTCAATAGTAGTTGTCCCTTCAATATTATCAAGAGTCATTTGACCCTTCGTTAAGACCAAGAGTCATTTGACCCTTCGTTAAGACCAAGAGCCACCCTTAGTTTTTCTATAAATAGAGGCCTAGGGCTTCATTATTTTTCACGAATTCATTCAAGCTATAGAGAGAGAAAGTATAGAGAGAATAAGAGAGAGATAGAATAAAAGTATTCTGCTACTTCACTTTTTCAATATCCAGTTCTTTTAAGGTAGGGAATATTATTTCTTTTATATTCATGAAGAGAACTTCTGTTATTCCATTCTTTATTATTCTGTTGGAATAACCAGTATACGCGGTCTACCCTATACTTGGTGACATTCTTCTATTATTCTGTTGGAACATCCTGTCTGTGTGTTTTACACCGGACCTGGTTCGGTCTTGTTATTATTCTGTTGGAACATCCTGTCTGTGTGTTTTACACCGGACCTGGTTCCATTATTTATTATTCTGTCGGAATATCCTGTCTGTGTGTTTACACCGGACCTGGTTCCATTATTTATTATTCTGTCGGAATATCCTGTCTGTGCGTTTACGCCGGACCTGGTTCCATTATTTATTATTCTGTTGGAATAACCTGTCTGTGCGGTCTATCGCATGCATGGTGATTTCTTTTGTTATTCCATTCTTTATTATACTCAGTTGGTTAAGTTTTGACTTCTATACTCCATGAAATTTGTGGAATATCCTTGATATTTGCGTTTCATCCAGTATCTTTTCATGAAAATATTCTCCTGATCATTCTTGAATTTTACTCCACAAAGCAGTATCATGTTGACAATTTGGACGTTGTTAATTCCTGGATAAATTAATTCTTGAACTTGTTTTATTGAATTCTTATATCATTGTCATCATCCTCATGTTTATGTTCTGTTGAAAGTCATCTGTGGCCTGTAGTGCATAGATGGACTTGGTATGATTATGACCAGGGATTATTCGGTGTAATCATGACCGTAATGTTACAAATGATGTGGTAAAAGTCCTCATTGGCCCGTAGTGCATTGATGGACAGTTGTTGGCATGATCATGACCATTAATGAATATACGAATATCCTTGGCCGTAGTGCAGGGGTGATTCGATGATGTGGATTATTTTATTAAGCTGAGTCTCAGCGATCACAGTGTTGGAAAATCTTTTAAATCATAAAAGATAGTAGAGTTTATTTTCTACTTGACTCTTTTAATGGATTGCTTGTTCCGCTACAGTTAAACTTGATGTCTATTATATTTTGTCAGTTTAACATTGTTGAAGGCTAATGATAATTTATTCTGCATTATCTTAGTCTATTTCTTACTGGGCTAGTTGAGCTCACCCTTTCTTTCACTGTTCTCTTCAGGAAATGAGAACGTAGCTGGGACAAGTCGGGAAACGGAGTGATGGTCCGAATGATAGTATTAGTTAGTAGTCCTCACTATTCTATGTAATGGTGTGTTAATAAATGTAATGAGGACTCCTTTTGAGTATGAATACTCTCTAGAAGATAATATTTGTATTCAAACTCACAGTTTATGTTTTGTCGTATTGTACACGACAGTTGTATTAGTAAGTTGTATTTGTATTCTGTACTATGTATCTGACGACCCAAGATGGGTGATGTATACCTAATTTTGGGGGCGTCACAGCTTATATCATTATCATCATCCTCATGCTTATATTGTAACGAAAGTTATCGTTGACCCATAGTGGATAGATGGACTGTTGATTATTGGTTTTACAATTGTATATCTTTGGCTTACGTGCAAAGACGAACTGTTGATTGATAGCTTTGGCCCGTAGTGCAAAGATGGACAGGTGTATGACATGATCATGACCACTGATGATACTAACGAATATCCTTGGCTCGTAGTGTATGGATAATTCGATGATGTGATTGGCAGAATCATGACCATTAGTTAACAGTTAAATGTCTTTGGCCGTAGTGCACTGACAGACAATTGATTGGTATGATCATGACCATTGGTTTTATAGTTGAATATCTTTGGCCCGTAGTGCAAAGATATACAACTGATTGGTATGATCATTATTGTTATATTTGAATATCTTTAGCTTTTGGGGTAAGGATATTGAGTAAACGTTCTATTAAGCCTTTATGGCAAAGAGAAACTGTTGATTTACATGATTATAAATATGAATTGTGAACTTAACTATAATCTTTAGTGGTTCAGGTGAAGACAGGTGATAAAAGTTCTCTTTGTTTTCGGTACAATCAAGAACTGTTGATGTAAGACCCCAACTTATTAATGAATAAAATCAAATTTTCTCTAAATATTATTGTGAATAATAAGGGGTTAATTTGATATAATACTTTGGTTATGGGTGAAATGTGCAAATTTTGCAAAATAAGCAAGTGGTTATAAAATATTTATTTTTGGTCGGTGAATATTCGGTTGGTCGTGGAATATTCTTGCTGTCGGGGAATATTCGTACGACGACGCAGCCTTGTGTGGGCCCCATAACGGAAAGCGATTGGATGAAGAAAACGACAAGTATAAGTTGTTTATAAATAACGGCGTAGTTGTTACCGTTAATACTGTTGGAATACCCGGTGGTTAAAATACAGTAGCACACGGTATTGCACCAATTATTGATTCTTACGTAAGAAGGCACTACTCAATAATTGTTACAGTAGTTATTATTCAATATTTTATTTTATTGATTCAATAATTGCTGCGTTGATATTTTATATTATTGTTGTTTCAATAATTGTTGCTGCACAGTATTTTCATTTATCAGATCAATAATTCATATTATTTGAATAATATTATTAGATAACATTATTGGCAATGTCTAGAAAGTTCTGTCTAAGGAGAGGTTTGGTCATCTAATTGCGCGCCAGTAAGGAGAAATCCTTATTGGAAAGCCCCCTCTTTCCTGGGAACGGCCTGGTTGTCATAAATGTGATTCTGTAATATTATTTGTGAATAATTAATTATTGATTCATATGATAAGGAAATATTTATTTTATGTGGATATAAATGAGGGATATATTTTTGTGGTTAAAAATGAAGGAGTTAATGTTGAGGTTTTTATCAGTATTTTTGTCGGAATGGAGGTATTAAAAATCAGGGTTTTTGAGATATTTTGCGGGGGTTATAATTTTTAATCCGACCGTTGGATCGTGGTAATTTTTGGATATGTTATACATATATAAGTTGAGTATATGTCCACAAATTTTGAACCGTTAAAAATGAACGTATGATTTATTATGAATTTTACAAGATGACTGGTTCAGAAATTGTTGAATTTTCGGAGTTTATCATTTTGGTGGAAAATTCTAGAATTGGTGGGCCCCACTTGTGGTTGGTGAAGAAATGTGCTGAATTATATTTCAAATGTGGTGGGTGGGAATAGTAGCAGGTAAAGCCATCAGGTTGCAGGTCAAACCTACCAAAATTTTCCTATAAATAGAGGGCTAAGTTAGAATTGAAAATCACACCAGAAACAAGTTTTCTCTCTTTCTCTCTCTAGATTATTGAGTGTATTTTGTGAGTATTTAGATACTTTGAGAGTTTCTATTCATCAGAGCAAGTTTCTTTCAGCCTTATACCGGTATTCCGACCAGAAGTACTGATATTTTGAGGTAAGGGATATTATTTTCTTCTTAATGATATTATTTTCTTCAATATCATTATGCTGAAATATTGATATGAGTTTTTATCAAATTTGGAACTTTTTGTGTCGGGGGTTACTATTCACGTATACGGCACTATTCACGTATACGGCACTATTCACGAATACGGCACTATTCACCGAAAAATAAAATTTTCCTTTTTTGTCCAAGATGTCTATTATGGTTACTATCTTTGATTGTATCCATGTTTTGATCTTTATTTTTGAATTCTGCTTCACAATTGATTATTATGAAGTATTATTGATCTTGGATAAACTGTTATACGAATCCCTACTATTTGTCCTTCTGTCTCATTGGATTCGTTCTCTTTAAGATATTTTTCATCATCCTCAGTCCTAAATGATGATATTACTGAATATCTTTGGCCTGTAGTGCAAAGATGTATGATTACTTGATGAATATCTTTGGCCTGTAGTGCAAAGATGAACAGGTGTTGAGATGAACATGACCGACAGGTGATACAAATGAATATCTTTGGCCTGTAGTGCAAAGATGAATATTTGGATAAAGATGATTATTAATTGATGTTACAGGGATAAAATATTGATGATGGACTTTTAAATCTTAGAAGATAGTAGAATTCTTTCTCTACTTGACTCTTCTAATGGTTTGCTGTTTCCGCTGCAGTTGTTGATCTAAAACTTGTTGTCGATTATATTTTATCAGATTTTTCCCTGTTGAAGACTAACGATAATTTGTTGTATATTATCTTAGTCATAATATTCTTTACTGGGCTAGTTGAGCTCACCCTTTTCCTTTTTGTTCCATTTTTCTTCTCAGGAGGTGAGAACATAGCAGGATCTAGTCGGGGTATGGAGTGATGGTTCTAGAAAGATGTATTAGCAGTCCTCACTATTTCTGTAAAATAGTGTTTGAATAATTGTAATGAGGATTTATTTGAGTGTGGATATTGTCTAGAAGACAATATTTGTATTTAAACTCACAGTATGTGTTGTCGTATTTTGCACGACAATTGTATTATTGAAGTTGTAGTTTGCTTTCTGTACCATGTATTTGGCGACTCAGAATGGGTGTTGTATACCTATTCTGGGGGCGTCACAGTTGGTATCAGAGCTTAGGGATATGATCCCTGGCTGAGATGTGAGACAAGAACTAGGAGGGGAGAGACGGGGAATTCCTTCGCTAGTATGACCTGACTAAGTTTATTTGGTGTTTATTTGGTCGGTCAGAGTATAGGGATAATATATGACATGACTATTAACCCTTGTTTTATGGCAGTATTTAAGAATGGCAGCTGAGAACGTTAATAATGGAGTAAATCAGACCGTGGAGACACCTTTGATCACTACCCAGGGGAACGTGCAACAGGAAGGCAATATTCCTCCTGTAAACAACGTTACCGAGCAAACGATGAATGATGGAATGTTTAGGAGCTTTTTGCAGTTCATGCAAAATCAGACGAGGGAGACTCGTGTGCAGAATACGGGTGGAAATGATAACAACGCGCGGTTTGTCACAGCTAAGCAGTTCAAAGAATTGGGACCACCAGAATTTAAGGGAAAGCCGGATCCGATCATGGCGGAAACGTGGGTCAAGCAAATTACCAAGATATTTGATGTCTTGGGATGCACGGAGGAACAGAAGGTTCCATTCGCCACATTTATGTTCCGCGGTGAGGCAGACTACTGGTGGGAGTCTGTGAAGCGTACCCAGCCTGACGCACTCAACATGTCCTGGGAAACATTTCAAAAACTGTTCAATGACAAGTACTTTCCTGAAAGTATTCGTCATATGAAGGAGGTTGAGTTTATTAGACTGGAACAAAACAACATGACGGTGTCCCAGTACGAGGCGAAGTTTGCAGAGTTATCCAGGTTTGCACCTCATTTGGTCGAAAATGAGGAACGAATGACAAGGATGTTTCTGAGAGGTCTAAAACCCGAGATTCGGCAATATCTTATCTCTCATAAATTTTCTTTATATTCAGATGTTGTAAACAGGGCTCAATTATTAGAGCGAGATAATGAGTATGTGCAACCGAGGGACCACAACCAGGGTCATACCGGTGGCGGCAGTCATCGAAGCAATGAAAACCAGCAGGGAGGAAAACATTCGGACAAAAGCGGTAACCACTCTGGTGGTAATCGTGGTCGTGATAATAGAAGGAGCGAGTCGGGAGGAGATTTCAAGAAGAGAAGGTACAACAATGATAACGTGAAGACGTCAGCACAAACATCAACTGTTTCTAGGGGAGGAGAACGACCACCGGTCGTATGTTACAAATGTGGGAAAGAGGGACATATCAGCCCAAACTGCCCACAACAATCCAAGGTATGTTATAACTGTGGAAAGGAAGGTCATATAGCTCGAGAGTGTTCTGTAGCAAAACCAAGTTCAGCGGGGATGGTGACTCCAAAAGCTGTCCCGGATAAGTCGAAATCAGCGGTTCCTGGAAGGGCGTTTGTCGTTACTGGCCAAAACGCGAGAAACCCGAACGAGGTGATCACGGGTAAGCTAATCTTGAATTCTTGCGAAGTTTATACTTTACTAGATACCGGTTCTACCCATTCTTTTATCTCTCCTGCTTGTGCTCAACGTTTAAACTTGACTCCGGAGAAATTGGACTTTAACTTATCTGTTGAAACTCCGTTGGGTGAAACCTTCGTTACATCTACAGTTTATAAATCTTGCATGATCCAAGTTGGCACTATCACATTACCTGTTGATCTTATCTCTTTAAAGATACTTGCTTTTGATGTGATTTTAGGAATTGATTGGTTAACCACTCATCATGCTAAAATTGATTGTTTTCGTAAGGTTGTTAGTTTTCATATTCCTAACCAACCTGTCATACGAATTCAAACTACTAAACCACTAAAATCAGTCACTGTCATATCAAGCCGTAAAGTCATTCGTTTATTAAAAAAACGGATGTCAAGCTTTCTTAGCCATGTTATGGACTTGAACAAAAATACGTCAGATTTGAGTGATATTTCTGTTGTTTGTTTCCTGACGTATTTCCTGAAAAATTTCTTGGCTTACTTCCAAAGTGTGATATTGAATTTTGTATCGACTTTGAACCCAGTACAAAACTCATTTCTAAAATCTCATATTGAATAGCTCCTATTGAACTTCAGGAGTTAAAAACCCAACTATAGAAGTTGGTACCTGAGCCTATATCTGGTGACTTCCTTTGCGGAATGCACTGAAGCCAAACTCTCCGTAGGGGACGCCATATTCGTGCGATAGTAAACTGATAGGTGTCATTGTGACGTGCTATCCAAGGTTGGGATATGAGTCACAGTTGAGAGCAATCGAAGTCGGTAACCGAAGTACGTAGCTTTCTGGGCTTAGCTGGTTATTATCGGAGATTTGTGGAAGGATTTTCTCGAATCGCTACTCCGTTAACTCAGCTGACTCGGAAAGATACAAAATTCGTATGGAGTGAGGAATGCGAGAAGAGTTTCCAAGAACTCAAGAGGAGACTCATTTCGGCACCTGTTCTGACAATACCATCTGGTTCGGATGGATTTGTTATCTACAGCGATGCTTCAGGCAAAGGGTTAGGATGTGTTCTCATGCAACATGGGAAAGTCATAGCCTATGCCTCACGACAACTCAAAGAATATGAGAGGAATTATCCTACTCATGATTTGGAGTTGGCAGCAGTCGTTTTTGCGTTGAAGATCTGGAGACACTACCTGTATGGGGAGAAAGTGGAGATCTATACAGATCATAAAAGCCTCAAATATTTCTTCACCCAAAAGGAACTCAACATGCGGCAGCGACGTTGGCTCGAGCTGTTGAAAGATTACGATCATACCATCCAATATCATCCTGGAAAAGCAAACGTAGTAGCTGACGCATTGAGTAGAAGATCATATGCGGGTACGAGTGCAATGTTGTTAACACAAAGGCCCATTTTGTATGACTTGCAAAGGATGGAGATAGAGATGAAGGCTCCAAGTACCCACATGATGATATCAAATATACGAGTAGAACCGACTTTAATCGATAAAGTTAAAGCTGCTCAAGCTACGGACATGGAGCTGATGCGTATGAAGAAGAAAGTGCAAGAAGGTGCTATTCCAGAAGCAAGAATCGATGAAGAAGGAATACTTCGAGTCAACTCCAGACTTTGTGTTCCTAACGATTTTGACTTGAAGCATAGAATAATGATGGAGGCACACAACACACCGTTTGCAATCCATCCTGGGAGTACCAAAATGTATCACGATCTTCGACATACATTTTGGTGGAGCAATATGAAAAGAGAGATCGCGGAGTTTATCTCGAGATGTTTAACTTGTCAACGTGTAAAAGCGGAGCATCAAGTACCAAAGGGTCCATTGCAACCACTTGAGATTCCGAAATGGAAGTGGGAACACATTACTATGGATTTTGTTACGGGTCTTCCCAAGGTTTCTCAAGGCATAGATGCGATTTGGGTTATTGTTGATAGATTAACCAAGTCCGCTCATTTCTTGCCGATACGTGAGACTTATTCCCTTGAACGTCTTGCTAGTATGTACGTGAACGAGATTGTGAGATTGCATGGCATGCCAGTATCCATAGTTTCGGATCGTGACCCAAGATTCACTTCACGATTTTGGGTTAGCTTGCAGAAAGCTATGGGCACGGATTTACGATTCAGTTCAGCATACCATCCTCAAACGGACGGACAATCAGAGAGGACTATTCAAACTCTTGAAGATCTATTAAGACTTTGTGTCTTAGATCTCAAAGGGAGTTGGGATAAGTACCTACCATTGGTGGAATTCTCCTACAACAACAGTTATCAGGCGAGCATAGGTGTGGCTCCATTTGAGGCGTTGTATGGAAGAAAATGTCGTTCTCCAGTATGCTGGGACGAGGTGGGTGAAGCAACATTGTTGGGACCAGAGTTGGTACGCATTACTACAGAGAAGATCCAAACGATTCGACAACGTATACAAACGGCACAGGATCGACAAAAGAGTTATGCGGATCTTCATCGGAAGGACGTGGAATTTAATATTGGGGATCATGTATTGTTACGTGTTGCACCATGGAAGGGAGTTACAAGATTTGGGAAGAGAGGAAAGCTCAATCCAAGATTTGTTGGTCCATTTGAGATTCTTGAGCGAATAGGAAATGTGGCATATAGACTCGCATTACCTCCAAGCATGTCTCGTGTTCATAATGTTTTTCACATATCTATGCTTCGTAAATATGTTAAAGACCCGAACCACATTATTGAGTTAGAACCAGACGAGATAGCTGAAGATTTAACGTACGAGGAGGTACCTGTTAAGATCTTGGATAGGAAAGAGCATGTCCTACGCACGAAGGTTATACCACAAGTTAAGGTTTTGTGGAGAAACCATGCTATTGAAGAAATGACCTGGGAGTTGGAATCAGAAATGAAAGCGAGGTATCCTCACCTTTTTGAAACATCAGGTACGTACGTCAATTTCGAGGACGAAATTTCATAAGGAGGGGAGGTTGTAAGACCCCAACTTATTAATGAATAAAATCAAATTTTCTCTAAATATTATTGTGAATAATAAGGGGTTAATTTGATATAATACTTTGGTTATGGGTGAAATGTGCAAATTTTGCAAAATAAGCAAGTGGTTATAAAATATTTATTTTGGTCGGTGAATATTCGGTTGGTCGTGGAATATTCTTGCTGTCGGGGAATATTCGTACGACGACGCAGCCTTGTGTGGGCCCCATAACGGAAAGCGATTGGATGAAGAAAACGACAAGTATAAGTTGTTTATAAATAACGGCGTAGTTGTTACCGTTAATACTGTTGGAATACCCGGTGGTTAAAATACAGTAGCACACGGTATTGCACCAATTATTGATTCTTACGTAAGAAGGCACTACTCAATAATTGTTACAGTAGTTATTATTCAATATTTTATTTTATTGATTCAATAATTGCTGCGTTGATATTTTATATTATTGTTGTTTCAATAATTGTTGCTGCACAGTATTTTCATTTATCAGATCAATAATTCATATTATTTGAATAATATTATTAGATAACATTATTGGCAATGTCTAGAAAGTTCTGTCTAAGGAGAGGTTTGGTCATCTAATTGCGCGCCAGTAAGGAGAAATCCTTATTGGAAAGCCCCCTCTTTCCTGGGAACGGCCTGGTTGTCATAAATGTGATTCTGTAATATTATTTGTGAATAATTAATTATTGATTCATATGATAAGGAAATATTTATTTTATGTGGATATAAATGAGGGATATATTTTTGTGGTTAAAAATGAAGGAGTTAATGTTGAGGTTTTTATCAGTATTTTTGTCGGAATGGAGGTATTAAAAATCAGGGTTTTTGAGATATTTTGCGGGGGTTATAATTTTTAATCCGACCGTTGGATCGTGGTAATTTTTGGATATGTTATACATATATAAGTTGAGTATATGTCCACAAATTTTGAACCGTTAAAAATGAACGTATGATTTATTATGAATTTTACAAGATGACTGGTTCAGAAATTGTTGAATTTTCGGAGTTTATCATTTTGGTGGAAAATTCTAGAATTGGTGGGCCCCACTTGTGGTTGGTGAAGAAATGTGCTGAATTATATTTCAAATGTGGTGGGTGGGAATAGTAGCAGGTAAAGCCATCAGGTTGCAGGTCAAACCTACCAAAATTTTCCTATAAATAGAGGGCTAAGTTAGAATTGAAAATCACACCAGAAACAAGTTTTCTCTCTTTCTCTCTCTAGATTATTGAGTGTATTTTGTGAGTATTTAGATACTTTGAGAGTTTCTATTCATCAGAGCAAGTTTCTTTCAGCCTTATACCGGTATTCCGACCAGAAGTACTGATATTTTGAGGTAAGGGATATTATTTTCTTCTTAATGATATTATTTTCTTCAATATCATTATGCTGAAATATTGATATGAGTTTTTATCAAATTTGGAACTTTTTGTGTCGGGGGTTACTATTCACGTATACGGCACTATTCACGTATACGGCACTATTCACGAATACGGCACTATTCACCGAAAAATAAAATTTTCCTTTTTGTCCAAGATGTCTATTATGGTTACTATCTTTGATTGTATCCATGTTTTGATCTTTATTTTTGAATTCTGCTTCACAATTGATTATTATGAAGTATTATTGATCTTGGATAAACTGTTATACGAATCCCTACTATTTGTCCTTCTGTCTCACTGGATTCGTTCTCTTTAAGATATTTTTCATCATCCTCAGTCCTAAATGATGATATTACTGAATATCTTTGGCCTGTAGTGCAAAGATGTATGATTACTTGATGAATATCTTTGGCCTGTAGTGCAAAGATGAACAGGTGTTGAGATGAACATGACCGACAGGTGATACAAATGAATATCTTTGGCCTGTAGTGCAAAGATGAATATTTGGATAAAGATGATTATTAATTGATGTTACAGGGATAAAATATTGATGATGGACTTTTAAATCTTAGAAGATAGTAGAATTCTTTCTCTACTTGACTCTTCTAATGGTTTGCTGTTTCCGCTGCAGTTGTTGATCTAAAACTTGTTGTCGATTATATTTTATCAGATTTTTCCCTGTTGAAGACTAACGATAATTTGTTGTATATTATCTTAGTCATAATATTCTTTACTGGGCTAGTTGAGCTCACCCTTTTCCTTTTTGTTCCATTTTTCTTCTCAGGAGGTGAGAACATAGCAGGATCTAGTCGGGGTATGGAGTGATGGTTCTAGAAAGATGTTTTAGCAGTCCTCACTATTTCTGTAAAATAGTGTTTGAATAATTGTAATGAGGATTTATTTGAGTGTGGATATTGTCTAGAAGACAATATTTGTATTTAAACTCACAGTATGTGTTGTCGTATTTTGCACGACAATTGTATTATTGAAGTTGTAGTTTGCTTTCTGTACCATGTATTTGGCGACTCAGAATGGGGGTTGTATACCTATTCTGGGGGCGTCACAGTTGATGAGTATTACAGGAATAAAATATTAACGATGAACCTTTAATTTGGAGAAGATAGTAGACATTATGTTCTACTCGACTCTTCTAATGGATTTGTTGATTCTGCTTCAATTATGGTTGAAAACTTTTATTATCTAGCATATGTTCTAAATCTCTGATTTATTATTGATGAAGGCTATTGATAATGTAATTATCTTTAGTCATAATATTCTTTACTGGGCTTATTCCTTTCAGGTATTAAGAGTGTAGCTAGGTCGAACGGGGATAATAGGGGGAATAGTGTGATGGTCCGAGACTGTGGAAGTTTCCCAATACATTATAAAATTGCATAACGTGAAATATATAATTGTATTAAGGACCTAAGATGGGCGTGTCTTATATGATACGTCACTTAATAATTGATTTTGGTGAACAACAATAGGGTGATGAGAACCCGACTTTGAAAGCGTCAAAAGTGCACCTCGTTAGAATGAACATGATAGTAATCTTCTCGTTCTTCTTTGGGGTCTTGAAATATTTGTTGCTGTATTTTATATGGCATTGTAATAATTTGAGTTTGAACTGTCTACGAGATAATATTTATATTAAAACTCATAGCATATGTGTTGTCGTATTTTGCACGACAATTGTAATAATGAAGTTTATAGTTGCTTTCTGTATCATGTATTTGGCGACCCAGAATGGGTTAGGTGGATTGGACCTATTTTGGGGGCGTCACATATGGGACTAATTAAAATTTTCAAAGTGTTCAACATGCTCAAAAATACACAAATAAATGAAAGATTTGGATAAAGAAAACTCTTTTTGTGAAGTTTTCTGGCTCCAAGTCTTCTCTTTTCCGTGTAGAGTCCGAACTATGAAGGATGCAATGAGCTTTGATTCCTTGAAGACCAACTTCTTTCTCTTCTAAGCTAAAAAGCTTTAAAAACTACTCCTAATCTCTCTCCACTAATGTTGGAGGCTACTACTGATTAATGATCAGGATTCCTTAGCTTTTTAGGTCATTAAGACCTAATTTCTGCCTTGGCACCGGAGGTGGCGCTGCAGCGCCAAGTTTAAGCAATATCAATTACGAAGAATAAGCAACTTCTTAAGCAATAAAAGATCCGATTCACGGGTATAAATCCCACTCATCACCTCTTATGGAAGACCTATCATTAATAAGATTGATCTTTCAATTAACATAACATATCTTAACTCAAAACATTATTACTCCATATTAAATTATCTAACAGTAATCACATAAAAAAATCAATAAATAGTACCTTAAACTATTAGTAAATATTATCATCCCTTGATAATATTGCTATCACATAATCATCATTTTAAAATCTCGTATAATATTATTAATCATTTAATAATATTTCATTCACTTCTTAATAATATTCTAATCATTTACCTCGAATAATACCTTAATCAATTATTAACCTTTAATAATATTTTAATCATTCAATATTATTAGTCATCTAATAATATTTTAATCACTTACTAATATTATTAATCATTTCATAATATTTTAATCACTTACTAATATTATTAATCTTTTAATCATCTATTATTATTATTAATCATTTAATAATATTTTATTTACTTACTACTATTATTAATCATTTAATAATATCTTAATCTCTTACAAATATTATTAATCTTGTAATAATATTCTAATCTCTTACTAATATTATTAATTTTTTAATAATATTTTAATCTAATATTATTAATCATTTAATAATATTTTAATTATATTAATCTAATATTTTTAATCATTTAATAATATTTTTATATAATATTATTAATTATTTAATAATATTGTAATCCCTTACTAATATTATTAATCATTTAATAATATTTTAATCACTTATAAATATTATTAATCACTTATTAATATTATTAATAATATTTTAATCACTTATAAATATTTTAATTATTTATTAATATTATTAATAATTTAATATTATTTTAATTATTTATAAACAGTTTGATTTAATTGTTTTATCTCTTACTATTTAATTTATTTAACACACATATCATGCCATTCATATAACATATTATTAAAATTAACCAAAATACCCTTATAAAATCTTAATACATCATATTAAGGGTTATTAGTTAATAAAATTACATTAAGAAGTTTTACAACTCAATATAGCTTAATTTTCTAATTTATTCTTAACTTAAACATATGCATGAAAAATATCAAAACAACTTATTATATTTTTTATCTTCTGGTAAAACTTAATATATGATATTTTAGTGATAAAATAAATTTTCTACAATTTTTCAATTTTGTTTGCTATTTTTAAATAGGCTAAAACGATCCAAAATTGTAACATTTATTTAAAATTATCCTTTTTTCCAAAATTTTTGAAATTTACACAGTAGAATCCTGTTATCATAGAATAACTCCTGCAAAAATTTCACATTTTTCTGGGCTATACAATCTGAGTTATTACAGTTTACTTTTAAAATCACACTTTCTTGTAAAAGCCATAATTTCACTTCTGGACATCCAAAAATTCCCATCTTTGGACAGGAACTAGTTAACTTGATATACTATAATACCAAAAAAAATCAAAATTTTTAGAGAATCATAAGTGGCCGAAACAGCCCTTGCTAAAACTGGGCAGTATGCAAAAAGGGTTATCCATATTTTTTTTGTTTGGACAGTTTTGCCAAATCTTATGCCACAGTTTGTTCGTTTAACCTTTTTGAGTGATACCACTTGGGTTTAACGGATAACTCATGAATCTAACACACCCCTTTTTCAGATCACAAAAATAATTTGTAGATTTCAAATGGTAGATGTGCAAAGTAGACGAAAATTAGGGTTTTTAAAGCTTAAAAACTGTTTTGGTTTCTTTTTAAAATCCAAGCTTTTTAACACTTAAAATGGTATGATCTAAACATGAAACACCATAAAACATGTAGATCTAGTGTTCTAGGGTTTACAATTGTCGACGCCGCAAATTTTTCTTAAGTGGTTGTTCTTACCCTTTATTGTGTTCTATGTTGATTTTATCTTTCAGGGGTGTGTTTTTAGAAAAGACCAACATACAATGTCAACGATTTGAAAATATTAATTTTAATGATTGGGCTGAATTAGATAGAGTTTCCAGTTGGTATGAGTTTAAATGGTTGTACCAACTCAACCAGAGTTTTGAAAAGGTTTTCTCAATATGGCCCAATATGTGACTCCATTTAATTGGTCTAGAACTCGAGATTCATAGAGTTCGGGGGCTTGCTTAAACGAGGGAAATGTGTTAGGCATCCCCTGACTTTCGTAAAACATGGTTACCGCGACTTTTTCATTCCCTATACATTTAATGTGTGTGTGTGTTGAAAGTTTTTATTTTGAAAAGGTATTTAGTGCTTTATCTGAAAGTAGTGCGGTGCCTCTTTGGACCTATGTACAAAGGATTTGATTTATACAGAAGTTCTTTTTCATTTAAAGCATATGAAAGTGAGGTTTTGAAAGCTAATTTTTAAACCCTTTTGCCATATAGGAATCAAGACCCTTTGATACCTTCGTTTTAGCTAGATTCGACTTGATTTTATTTTATTGAGATGCGAAGCAGCTTTGACATTAAATTAAAACTATTTACAAGTGACGGGCTCTTTATGGGCATGAAAGCCATCGAAGTAGCCCGAGCACCACATACATTATTTTCACACTTTTGGGGCCTTAAATTCGAATGACCGTTTTAAGGCCCAAGGATTACATTTACAAGGGGTTGCAAGCTGGCTGTACAACTTAAACACGTCCATTATTGGAACCGAGTTTCAGATTCATTGATTGAATCTTTACCTGAATGGTTCCTAGGCTCACATCATATCATTTAAAAGCTTTCATGTAATAGATATCGAAATAAAATGTGATGCCCCAAAAATAGGTATACATCACCCATTCTGAGTCGCCAAATACATGGTACAGAATACAAATACAAACTTAATTATACAATATGAGCTGAGAGTTTCAACACAAATATTGTCTCATAGACAGTATCCAAACTCAAATGGAGTCATCATTACAATTATTATCACACTATTTTATAAAATAGTGAGGACTACTACAGCCACCATCTCGGACCGTCACTCCATTCCCCGGCTAGTCCCGACTACGTTCTTATTTCCTGAAGAGAACAATGAAAGCAAAAGAGTGAGCTCAACTAGCCCAATATGAAATATTATGACTAAGATAATGCAAAATAAATTATCGTTAGCCTTCAACAATGTTAAACTGATAGAATACAATAAACAACAAGTTTAACTATAGCGGAA
This sequence comes from Panax notoginseng, assembly GCA_016801055.1. Classification (NCBI taxonomy): domain Eukaryota; kingdom Viridiplantae; phylum Streptophyta; class Magnoliopsida; order Apiales; family Araliaceae; genus Panax; species Panax notoginseng. The sequence goes on along the minus strand of CM029017.1, from coordinate 76,970,501 downwards.
CAAACAATCCATTAGAAGAGTTAAGTAGAGCATGATATCTACAATTTTCTATGATTTAAAAAGTTTATCATCAATTTTATCGCTGAGACACAACTCAATAAATAATCCACATTACTGAATTATCCATGCACTATGGGCCAATGATATTCATTAGTATCACATCCATGAATTATCCATGCACTACGTGCCAAGGATATTCGTGTTATCACTAATGGTCATGATCATGCCAACAACTGTCTATCAATGCACTACGGGCCAATGAGGACTTTTACCACATCATTTGTAATATTACAGGTTATTATTATACCAAATAATCCTTGGTCATAAGCATACCAATCAACAGTCCTATCTATGCACTACGGGCCAAATATGACTTTAATCATAATATAAGCATAATGATGATGACAATGATATAAGAATTTAATTAAATGAGAGCAAGGATAAATTTTAAAGATTTATAAGTCAATTTATCCAGAATTCAATAATGCCCAAATTGTCAACATGATACTGCTTTGGGGAGTAAAATTCAAGAATAATATCGTATCAAAAATAATTTGGACAGAAAAGGAATCAACTTTTATCATGAATAGTACCCTAGGTGAATAGTACCCGAGTGAATAGTATCCCGTGAATAGTACTCGTGAATAGTTCCCCGTGAATAGTACTCCGACATAAAAAAATTAAACTTTAACAAGAATGTTCAGAAAAATATCTTTGTGAAACGATACTAGATGAAGCGCAAATTTCAAGGATATTCTACTAATTTCAAGGAGTGTAAAAGCAATACTTAACAAAATGAGTGTAGAATTCGGAATCTGAAACGAAATAATATTACTTACATACTACAGGGTATGGAAGAAAATATTATTTCATACGAATATTGAACAAAAATAATATCCCTTACCTTAAAAAGAGAGTACTTCTAACTAGTATGGCGGGGATATTCTTGAAGAAAACTTATACTATTTTCTACGCTCAAAGCTTCCTTAAACTCTAAAGAAATACGCTCAATATTATAGAAGAAGAATTCTCTGATTCTGGTGTGATTTTCAATTATAAACTAAGCATCCTATTTATAGGAGAATGGAAGGATACTATTTGGATTTAGAAATCACGGACCAACAGTAAATTTTTCACGGGCGAAATTCGGCGAGAAATCTAATTTATACTATTCATTACTGTGCAATAAAATATTCTAATAAAACATAAACTTTAAATAAAATATAATATATTCTATTTATAATCTAATAAAACAAAACTTATAAATATATATATATATATATATATATATATATATATATATATATATTCGGTCCGAATCTTAAGCTCACCCCTTATTCAACTCACCCGAACTCACTCACCCTTTAGCGACGGACCCGGCGACGGTTCGGTCATACAACCGTCGGTTATACTTTTAGCGACGCTATATTTTGTCCATCGCTAAAAGTATAGACGACGATTGGATGACTGAACAGTCGTCCGGTCCGTCGCTAAAAGGGGATAAGTTCGGGTGAGTTAGATAAGGGGTGAGCTTAAGATCCGGACTATATATATACACACACACACACACACACACACACACACACACACATATATATATATATATATATATATATATATATATATATATATATACATCACCATCACTTTTTTTTCCACCACCACCACATTCACAGGCACACACATATTTACACATCACACACACTCCCACTCCCACATCACATGCACACACTTTATAAAATATACACTCCCTCCCATCTAAGGCGTCTATCCCTACCCCCTTTCTTTTTTTCTTATATATATATATATATATATATATATATACGGTTCGTCTCTAAATCGAACCTTAAAGAGCGAACCAAAGAAGAACTGTCGTCTTTGGTGTCTATGGCGACGGTTCGATCCGTCGTTATAGCCATGTAGTCTTTGGCGATGGGTCGAACCGTCACTATAGACACCAAAGACGACGGTTCATCTTTGGTTCGCTTTTTAAAGTTCGCTTTAGAGACTCTCCGTATATATATATATATATATAGATTCCCATAACAACCGGTTGTTGGGAGCAACCCAAAAAATTAAGGCACAACAGCTTGTTGTGTCTGGGACAATTAAAATGGGACGTCCTATTTTAATTGTTCCAGACACAACAGCTTGTAGCGGCTGGAGTTTCTTAACCCTAAAAGTCAAGGCACAACAGTTTGTTGTGTATGGGACAATTAAAATGGGATCCCATTTTAATTGTCCCAGGCACAACAACTTGTAGCGGCTGGAGTTTCATTTTGGCACTTGTCTTCTTTTACCACTTTGATTATTAATACTATTATTAATATTTTGTAATATTAGTATTTATAATATTAATATTAATAATATTTTGTAATATTATTAATATAATATTACAAAATATTATTATTAATATTAATATTAATATTAAATATTACAAATATTATAATATTAAAATTAAGTATTAATAATATTACAAAATATTATTATTTATATTTAGTAATACTTATAATATTATTACAAAATATTAATACTTAAAAATAAGTATTATAAATAATTATAAAATATTAATATTAATACTTATAATATAATATTAAGTATTATAAATATTACAAAATATTATTATTTATATTTAGTAATACTTATAATATTATTACAAAGTATTAATACTTATAATATTAAGTATTAATAATAATTATAAAATATTAATATTAATACTTATAATATAATATTAAGTATTATAAATATTACAAAATATTATAATATTAATATTAAGTATTAATAATATTACAAAATATTATTATTAATATTAATATTATAAATATAAATATTATAAATACTAATATTATAAAATATTAATATAATAGTATTAATAATCAAAGTGGTAAAAGAAGACAAGTGCCAAAAAGAAACTCCAACCGCTACAAGCTGTTGTGTCTGGGACAATTAAAATGGGACATCCCATTTTAATTGTCCCAGACACAACAAGCTGTTGTGCCTTGACTTTTTGGGTTGCTCCCAACAACCGGTTGTCATGGATGAATATTTATATATAAAATACTTATTATATATATATATATATATATATATATATATATATATATATAACAAAATTGAGATAACTTTCTCCGACGATTTTGAAAAATGGGTAAGTGGGGGTCCAAATAATACACCAAACTTACAACAAATACTTCATAAAAAAATCCCCTCTATATTTTTAACAACATTTATTCATCAATAATATAACTTATAATATTAACAACCAGATCATTCTCAGGAAAGAGGGGGATTTTCGATAAGGATTTCTCCCTATTGACGCGCAATTAGGTGACCAAACCCCTTTCCTCGATAGAAGTTTCTAGACATTGTCAATAATGTAAATAATAATATGAATAACTTGTCATCTCAATTATTGATTTAATAATATAAAAATATTGTGACAATAATATAATCAACAACGTGAGATACTATGCAGCAATTACTGTGGCAATAATTGAAATAAACTGAGTGACGTCTTACGTAAGTATCAATAATCAATACCGTGTGCTACTATGCAACCACGCGTATTACTTTACTTTTATTACCGGGTATTTCAACAGTTAATGGTAAAATTTTCGTCGTTACTTTCATAAAAAGATATTTCTGTTATTTTCTAACTCCGACATTAGTTCCGTTGTGGGGTCCATCAATGATTGTGCTGTCGTACGAAAATTCCCTGTAAAAATTAATATTCCCCGACCAATCGAATATTTTATAACAACTTGCTTACTATGCAAAATTTTTAAATATTACCCACAACTATAACATTATATCAAATCCATACCATAATATTAAAAAATATATATTTTGAGAAATATTCATCTTTATACATAAAAGTTGGGGTCTTACGACCTCCTCTTCTTATGAAATTTCGTCATCAAAATTGGTGTACGTACCTGGTATGACGAAGAGGTGAGGATACCTTGATTTTATTTCAGATTCTAACTCCCAGGTCATTTCCTCAACATCGTGGTTTCTCCACAAAACTTTGACTTGAGGTATAACCTTGGAGCGTTAAATATGTTCCTTCTTATCCAAGATTTTAATAGGTACCTCTTCATACGTTAAATCTTCCACTATATCGTCCGGTTCTAACTCAACAATGTGGTTCGGGTCTTCCACATATTTACGTAACATGGATATATGAAAAATGTTATGAACATGAGACATACTTGGCGGTAAAGCGAGTCTATAAGCCACAGTTCCTACTCGATCGAGGATTTCAAATGGGCTAATGAATCGAGGATTGAGCTTTCCTCTCTTTTCAAATCTCGCAACTCCTTCCCATGGAGCAACACGTAACAACACATGATCTCCAACATTGAATTTCACGTCCTTTCGATGAAGATCAACATAACTCTTTTGTCGATCTTGTGAGGTCTTTATACGTTGTCGGATCATTTGAATCTTTTTCGTTGTCATGCGTACCAATTTCGGTCCCAACAATGTTACTTCACCCACCTCGTCCCAACATATTGGAGAGCAACACTTGCATCCATACAACGCCTCGAATGGAGCCATGCCGATACTTACTTAATAACTGTTGTTGTAGGAGAATTCTACCAATGACAAGAACTTGTCCCAAATTCCTTTGAAGTCTAGGACACAGAGTCTTAATAAATCTTCAAGAGTTTGAATAATTCTCTCCGACTGCCCATCTATTGGAGGATGATATGCCGAACTGAATCGTAAATTCGTGCCCATAGCTTTTTCCAAACTAACCCAAAATCGTGAAGTGAATCTTGGGTCTCAATCAGAAACTATGGATACTGGCATACCATGCAATCTTACAATCTCATTTATGTATATACGTGCAAGACGTTCAAGTGAAAAAGTTTCTCGTATAGGTAAGAAATGAGCAGACTTGGTCAATCTATCGACAATGACCTAAATCGCATCTATGCCTTGAGAAACCTTGGGAAGACCAGTAACAAAATCTATGGTAATGTGTTCCCACTTTCATTCTAAAATTTCAAGCGGTTGCAATGGACCTTTTGGTAGTTGATGTTCCGCCTTGACACGTTGACAAGTTAAACACCTCGAGATAAACTCCGCGATCTCTGTCTTCATATTGCTCCACCAAAATGTATGTCGAAGATCATGATACATTTTGGTACTTCTAGGATGGATTGCAAACGGTGTGTTGTGTGCCTCCATCATGATTTTATACTTTAAATCAGAGTCGTTAGGAACACAAAGTTTGGAGTTGACTCGAACTATTCCTTCTTCATCGATTCTTCCGAAATAGCACCTTTTTATACTTTCTTCCTCATACCGTGTCATTTCCAGGTCTGTAGCTTGAGCAACTTTAACTTTATCGATTAAAGTCGGTTCTATTCGTATATTTTCCATCATCACGTGGGTCCCTGAAGTCTTTAACTATATCTCCGTCCTTTACAAGTCATATAAAATGGGCCCTTATATTGACAATATCGCACTCGTACCCACATATGATCTTCAACTCAATGCGTCAGCTACTACGCTCACTTTTCCAAGATGGTATTGAATGGTATGATCGTAATCTTTCAATAGCTCGAGCCAACGTCGTTGTCGCATGTTGAGTTCCTTTTGGGTGAATAAATATTTGAGGCTTTTATGATCGGTATAGATCTCCACCTTCTCCCCATACAGGTAATGCCTCCAAATTTTAAGCGTAAAAACGACTGCTACCAACTCTAGATCATGAGTAGGATAATTCCTCTTATATTCTTTGAGTTGCCGTGAGGCATAGACTATGACTTTCTCATATTGCATGAGAACACATCCTAACCCTCTGCCTGAAGCATAGCTATAGATGAAAAATCCCTCCGAACTAGATGGTATTATCAAAACAGGTGCTGAAATGAGTCTCGTCTTGAGTTCTTGAAAACTCTTCTCACATTCCTTGCTCCAACTGAATTTTGTATCTTTTCTAGTCAGCTGAGTTAATGGAGTAGCGATTCGAGAAAATCCTTCCACGAATCTCCGATAATAACCAGCTAAGCCCAGAAAGCTACGTACTTCGGTCACTGACTTAGGTTACTCCCAGATTTGTATTGCTTCAATCTTTGCTGGGTCAATAGATATTCTGTGATTTGATATCATGTGCCCAAGGAATGCTACTTCCTCAAGCTAGAACTCGTATTTCTTCAACTTGGCATATAGCTTATTTTCACGAAGCTTTTGGAGAATCATTCTCAAGTGTTGCTTATGATCTTCATGGCTTTTGGAGTATATGAGGATGTCATCAATAAAGATAACCACAAAATGATCCAAATATTTCTTGAATACTCGGTTTATCATATCCATGAAGGCAGCAACAACATTAGTCAATCCAAAAGATATGACTAGGAATTCATAATCCGTACCGAGTTCTGAAAGCAGTCTTTGGAATGTCATCGATTTTAATCTTTAACTGATGATATCCAAAATGAAGATCGATTTTTGAAAAGAATTTAGCACCTTGTAACTGGTCAAATAGGTCATCAATGCGAGGCAACAGGTACCAATTTTTGACGGTGACATGATTCAACTCCTGATAATCAATACAAAGTCGCACACTCTCATCTTTCTTTACGAATAGAACAGGAGCACCCCAATGAGACGTACTAGGACGAATGAAACCAATGTCTTACAATTCCTGCAGTTGAATTTTTAACTCCTGAAGTTCAATAGGAGCCATTTGATATGGGGCTTTGGAAATAGATTTTGTATAGGGTTCAAGGTCAATACAGAATTTGATTTCACGCTTTGGGGATAGACCAGGAAGTTCTTCAGGGAATACGTCAGGAAATTTTTTAACAATAGAAATATCATTCAAATCTGACGTATTTTTATTTAAATTCGTGACATGGGCTAAGAAAACTTGACATCCATATTTCAGTAAACGAATGGCTTTATGGCTTGATATGATAGTGATTGACTTTAGTGGTTTGGTTGCTTGAATTCGCATAATAGGTTGGTTAGGAATATGAAAGCTAACAACTTTATGAAAATAATCAATTTTAGCATGATGACTAGTTAACTAATCAATCCCTAAAATCACATCAAATGCAAGTATTTTCAAAGAAATAAGATCGACAAGTAATGTGAGGGTGCCGATTTGAATCAAACAAGACTTATAAATAGTGAATGTAATGAAGGTTTCTCCCAACGGAGTTTTAACAGATATCTAATTTCTCCGAAGTCAAATTTAAACGTTGAGCGCAAGTAGGAGAAATAAAAGAATGGATAGAACCGATATCAAATAAGGTATAGACTTAGCAAGAGTTTATGATTAGCTTACCAGTGATAACTTCATTCGGGTTTCTTACTTTTTGGGAGGTCACGATAAATGCTCTCCCTTGAACTACCGACTTTAACTTGTCTGGGACGACCTTTGGTGTCTCCATCCTAGCTGGACTTGACTTCACTCCACGACAAAATCGAGCTAGGTGACCTTCTCTTCCATAATTATAACACGTTTTGGACTGCTGCGTACAGTTTGGACTGATGTGTCCCTCCCCTCCATATTTGTAGCATACGATCGGTGGTCGTTCTCCTTCCTTAACAACGGGTGCTGGTGCTGATGTCTTTCTATCATTATTGAATCTCCTCTTCATGAAACTTCCACTTTTATTATCTTGGCCATGATTACCACCAAAGTGGTTACCATTTCTGGCATGTTGATTTCCACCATGTTTGTTGTCACCGCTTCGATGACTGCTACCACTGGTATTATCGATTTGTTGGCTGCTCTCTTTTGGTTGGGTTGACTCATTATCACGCTCCAATAACTGAGTCCTATTCATAACATCTGAATACAAGTAAAGTTTGTGAGAAATAAGGTATTAACATATTTCGGGTTTCAAACCTCGCAGAAACATTCGCGTCATTCTCTCCTCATTATCAACCAAATGGGATCCAAACCAGGAAAACTCCGTAAACTTAGCCTCGTATTGCGATACTGTCATATTATTTTGCTCCAGCTTGATGAACTCTACCTCCTTCATATGATGAATACTTTCGGGAAAGTACTTGTCGTTGAAAAATTCTTGGAACTTCTCCCAACACATCTTGAGTGCGGCAGGCTGAGTACGTTTTATAGATTCCCACCAATAATCTGCCACTCCTCGCAATATGAAGGTGGCAAATGGAACCTTTTGCTTCTCAGAGCATCCCAAGATATCAAATATCTTAGTGATCTGCTTTGTCCACGTCTCTGCCTTAAGTGGTTCTAGCTATCCCAAAAATTCTGGTGGTCCCAGATCCTTGAACTGCTTAGTGGTAAGCATCCATGAGTTGCCAGTGTTTCCACCTGCATTTAGCACAGGAGTCTCTCTCGCCTGATGTTGCATGAATTGCAAAAAGCCTTTAAACATCCCATCGTTCATCATTTGGTCGGTGTTGTTGTTTACCTGAGGATTATTGCCTTCCTGATGCACATTATCTTGGTTATTAATTTGTGGTGACTCAACGGTCTCCTGTGCTCCATTGCTTATCTCAATATTTTTAGATGTCATTTTCAAACACTACCACAAAATAAGGGTTAATTGACATACCACATATTGTCCCTATATTCTGACCGACCAATTAAATATAACAAATAAACTTAGGTAGGTCATACTAGCGTAGGAATTATCTGTCTCTCCCCTCCTAGTTCTAGTCTCACATCTCAGTCAGGGATCATATCCCTAATATTTGATACCAACTGTGACGCCCCCAAAATAGGTATACATCACCCATTCTGAGTCGCCGAATACATGGTACAGAATACAAATACAAACTAAATTATACAACATGAGCTGAGAGTTTCGACACGAATATTGTCTCATAGACAGTATCCAAACTCAAATGGAGTCCACATTACAATTATTATCACACTATTTTATAAAATAGTGAGGACTACTACATCCACCATCTTGGATCGTCACTCCATTCCTCGACTAGTCCCGGCTACGTTCTCATTTCCTGAAGAGAACAATGAAAGCAAAAGGGTGAGCTTAACTAGCCCAGTAAGAAATATTATGAATAAGATAATGCAGAAAAAATTATCGTTAGCCTTCAACATTGTTAAACTGATAGAATACAATAAACAACAAGTTTAACTGCAGCAGAACAAGCAATTCATTAGAAGAGTCAAGTGGAGCATGATATCTACGATCTTTTATGATTTAAAAAGTTTATCATCAATTTTATCGCTGAGACTCATCTCAATAAATAATCCACATCACTGAATTATCCATGCACTACGGGCCAAGGATATTCATTAGTATCACATCCACGAATTATCCATGCACTACGGGCCAAGGATATTCGTGTTATCATTAATGGTCATGATTATGCCAACAACTGTCCATCAATGCACTACAGGCCAATGAGGACTTTTACCCCATCATTTGTAACAGTACATGTCATGATTATACCGAATAATCTATGATCATAATCATAGTAATCAATAGTCCATCTATGCACTACGAGCCAAAGATGACTTTCATCACAATATAAGCATGATGATGATGACAATGATATAAGAACTCAATTAAATGAGAGCAATGATAAATTTTAAAGATTTATAATTCAATTTATCTATAATTCAATAATATCCAAATTGTCAACATGATACTACTTTGTGGAGTAAAATTCAAGAATAATATCGTATCAAAAATGATTTGGACAGAAAAGAAATCAATTTTTATCATGAATAGTACCCCATGAATAGATGAAGTGCAAATTTCAAGGATATTATACTAATTTTAAAGAGTATAAAAGCAATACTTAACAAAATGAGTGTAGAATTAGGAATCTGAAACGAAATAATATATCTTACATACTACAGAGTATGGAAAAAAATATTATTTCATACGAATATTGAACAAAAATAATATCCCTTACCTCAAAAAGAGAGTACTTCTAACTGGTAGGGCGGGGATATTCTTGAAGAAAACTTATACTGTTTTCTACGCTCAAAACTTCCTTAAACTTTAAAGAAATATGCTTAATATTATAGAAGAAGAATTCTCTGATTCTGGTGTGATTTTTAATTCTAAACTAAGCATCCTATTTATAGGAGAATGGAATGATACTATTTGGATTTAGAAATCACAGACCAACAGTAAATTTTTCACGGGCGAAATTCAACGAGAAATCTGATTTTTACTATTCATTACTGTGCAATAAAATATTTTAATAAAACAAAAACTTTAAATAAAATATAATATATTTTATTTATAATCCAATAAAATAAAACTTATATATATATATATATATATATATATATATATATATATATATATATATATATATATCACCATCACTTTTTTTTCCATCACCACCACAATCACGGGCACACACATATTTACACATCACACACACTCCCACTCCCACATCATACACACTGCCACATCACATGCACACAATTTATAAAATATACACTCCCTCCCTTCCAAGGCGTCTATCCTCATCCCCCACTTACCCATTTGGGGGCGGAAGGAGAGATTAGTAAAAGAAGAACAAGAGAGAATGCTGTTTTGTACCTATCCAAATGGAGTGGTGAATGCTGTTTTGTACCTATCATCTGGGTGGATGGCAACTTGCCAGAAACCTAATTTTAGGTCAAATTTACTAAAAATGGTGGTCGAGCTTAACCTATTAAGGATATCTTCATTATTGGGTAAGGGATACCTAATCCATTCAAGAACTTTATTCAGTGGTTTGTAATTATTAACTAGGCGGGGAACACCTCTTTCCTTTTCTACTTCATTATTGACATAAAATGCAGGACAGGACCAAGGGAATTTACTATGTCTAATTAGACCTTTATTAAGTAGATCATTAATCTCTTTTTTACATAATTCCATTTGTTCATGACTCATTTGTATAGGTCTGGCTTTAGTAGGAATTAAATGTTCTTTAAACTCTTTAGCATAAGGGAGTCTAACTATATGCTTCTTCCGATACCAGAAGGCGTTAGGAGAATCAGAACATAAATTATCATTTAAATAGCCTTTTAAATCAGCTATTTTTTCTTGAATTCTTTTACTCTTAAGCTGTTCTTCAACTTGCTTATATTTAATTTCTTCTTTTAGAAAGTTTAAATGAGTAAATTTGCAATTCAACAGATTTAAAGACTTAGAAATTGATTCTTCTTGAATAAATTTTAAATCTCTTTCTTTCGGTTTAATATGAAACTAAAATGTTATCTTCTTACCTAAATGCTCACAGCTTAATCCTTTATTACTGGTAGTGAATGGGTATAATAAATAGATAAATGGTAATCCTAAGATGATCTTATCTGTAAGATTGAGAATTAAAATAAATTTAGTTTTAAAACACATATTATCTTGACAAATATGAACTTTAGGCAATTTGTATTTTATTTCCATCTGGCTATCATTGGCTGAATTGAGTTTTTCAATAATTTTCTTATAATACCTAGTGGGAATGAGACCTTCTTGAATACAATTCAGATATGCTCCAGTATCAACTAAAGTAGGGAGTTATATTGAGAAAGTTTTATCAACGACTAAATTAACAGAGATATACCATTTTTGTATGGTGATATCTTTAATTCTTCTAAGGGAGAGACCTTGAATAAAAAGATCAGTCTCTTCTTTAGTACATGATGATTCTGATTCATTATGATATTCATCACTAGAAGAAGAATCGTGTACTTGAAGATCATATTTTTTATCTTCAATCTCTTTTCTTAAATTAGAAACATCTAATTTTAAATTAGAGATTTCTCTTTTGAGTTTATTAACTTCTTGATTTAATTCTGGAAGGGTTATTTCTTGAACTGGCAATTTAAATCTTTCGAGAGTTTTATTGAGGCTAAATATGGGTTTTTCTTTGGCCCTAAATATCTTGTCTTTAACTCTTCTATCTTTGGTTAACAATTCCTTTAACTATTTTGTATATTGGATTTTTAACTCAGGGTCAGTAATTTTACTAATTAACTCAATTAACAAAGAGCTTTGTTCATCCTCTTTAGTAATTACATTTAATTTTTTATCACAACAGTTGTTATTGCAATTCTCAGCAAATATGGTAACTTCATTATCACTATTTGATTTATCGTTACTAGTGCTGCTACTAGAAGGATCAGGAATGTCAGAACCTTCATCATTACTAACGTTATTGTCTATTCTTATTAATTCTAACAACTGCTCAGTGTCCTCAGTTGAAATATTCAGCTGAGCTAGTTTTTGCTTAACCCTGCACTCATTTTTGTAGTGCCCTTTTTGTCCACAGTTGTGGCAAATAATTTTACTTTTATCAAACTTCTTAGATTTCTTAGTTGATTTATTATGAGATGACTTAGGTTTAGTATAATAGTGGTCTTGATTTTTATTTTTGTCTTGACTGCGTTTCTTATGATATTTGTGACTTTTACGGGACTCAATATGTTTATGCCTGTGCTTTCTTCTAGAGGGAGCAACAGGGGGTAAACCATATTGTTCGCAAAACGTTCCTAACTCATATTTGGCTTTATTCTTGTCTTTACCAGCTTGTTTAGCCAATTTAAAATCAATACATATTTTTAAACCAATCTTTTGAATATTACTTATAATATCACCGTAGGTTAAATTATCATAATCAATATATCCTAAATTTTTGCTTAACTCTTCACGGACCTTATGAGCGAATAATGATGGTAAACCATTAACGAATTTTTCCTTCCAAAATGGCTTGTTACTATCATTACACATCATAACCCTAGAAGTAAACACATCTTTATACCATCTAAAATCACTTAGAGTAGGACAAGTAAGGTTACTTAACTGGTCGTGAATTCTTTCAGTAATGTTACTAGGAGTTCCGACGAAGTGTTTAATAATTGTGAATATTAATGTATTAACACCATCAGGCGGACCAATACCAACATCTTCATCAAAGATGGGATTGCCTGTGACACCCCCGAATCCGGGTCCTCTGACCCCGGTTCGGTTATTACGATAAAATACTAACATCCACCTCTAAAAAACACACGATAACTAAAATGCGGAATATAATAAACGTATGTCATTCATTCAAAAGGTGTTACTAGTCCCAAGATTCGATAACCTTAATACAATCATACAAACATACCCTAAAATAATAATTAGGGTTCACATTACATAACAGTAATTTAAACTAGGCATATAGTAAAGCCTGCTTCTGGCGACTATCCTACATCTTTCCTTTACCCTTGTCCTTTCCTGAGGTCTCGGGCTTAGCTGCAATATAATTCATGATATAGCAAGGATGAGCAACAAGTTTGCTCAATAAGTTTAAATATAACAATAAGGATATATCACGATGAAAGGAAAATAGCTGACAAAGAATTCAACAATATGAATATTTGAAGGATTCAACAATATGAATATTAGAAGCAAAGACACCGATTTGCTTTTAGAATAACTGCTAGTCAAGTAGACTTTGAACTATAACACTCCAATGGAATCAATAATTAATTGACCCTTTGGTTACTGGCTACAGAATAAGTAGTTGAGGGGATCAGCCTCGCGTACACCATGTATATGCATAACATTTAAATCTGCTCTGTTGTATCTTATATTAGATACCTGGGGTACTCCCCTATCATAGAAGGGGTGTTCTTTTAGTCTAAGAATCCTTACCATCAATTGGTTTGGATAGCTTTTATAAAACTTCGTATACTTGTCTGACCGAACAAAGGTTCAGACTCTATCAGACACAGTTCAAGAATTATAGAACTTTAAATGAAATACAAGTTCAAGACTGTACGACTCAAGTGCACTAAGTGCGAATAATATCGATGTGGATTAATTGTAAGGTAATTACACCACTTAATAGCATGCTTGGAAATAAAGTTCAAGCTTAAACGAATAACTTTCAATTCAACAATAACCTGCTCAATTCAATATGAGAAGGATAGAAAACTTTCACAGTCAAATAGTGAAGTTCAAGGAACTTGCATAAACATATACCTATTTGCACAAAATAAAGGTAGTGCGTAAGGTTTAGATACTTGCTTACGATATGCGTCGAATAAAGTAATGCAAGGGTTTAGGATACTTGCTCAACAATAATTGGAGTAAGTTTAGGGAACTTGCTCAATAAAAGTAGGGTTCAAAGAAACTTGCCTGTTTGCTCAACTGCAATATAATACTAGCTTTAACTAACTCGCGTTGAAACAACCTAACGTTAACAAGTCAGTCATTTCAATTAGTACGTGTAAACTAAGATGAGTCCACACTTAAAAAAATAAGTCATCACATAGCATGCTTTTCAACACATTATATGGGATATTGGTCATATATTACAAGGTAAGGAAATCATATAAGCATGCCTTAATACCTCAGACCAAAAATAGATCATCTTGGCAAGACTGCAGGACGGCGCAGCTGCGCCTGGTCTAGGCTTAGGGACGGCGCAGCTGCGCTGTCCCTTGGCCAGACCAAGGTTGAGCTTCTGCACTTCCTGACTTCAGTCGAACTCTAAAATACACCTATACATACATATTAACATACATACATGCTAGAGTCTCACATATACCACATGATTCTACTTGAGTTCATTACCATCATAAGTTTAACTTACAACTTATATGTCATTAATCATAAAAAGGTCATGTAATCATCCAGCTTAACAATCTTGGTAATACAATACTCAGTAGTCATGCTTGTATATAGACAATACATGTATACTTTACTCACATAGTTCATATCTTAGAAATTTCCTTTTTATGACTATGTGTGAACTAAGTGAAAATCATGCATTAACCAAACGATGTTCATGTCAATATGTCTATAGGCATAATGAATCCTAATACACATGCTTGTATAGTCATAACATACTTTACTCATTACTTAATGACATTAGCTTTCTCATTCTCACTTTCTTTGAATTTAACACTAAGTCAACTTAGTACATACAAGGCATATAACTCGCATGCATTTACAACATATATTAAAGTCACATATGTATGTTCAAATGGGCAGAACTTACAAGATAAAGGTCATGGTCAAGTTTACTTTGAAAAGTCTTAAGTTTTGTATCTTTGAAATAGTCTTAACTTTCAATTATGTATGCTAGTGTATTCAATCACTTTAGTCTTACATTTCATGTCAATATAAACCATATTATCATGTTTATAAAGTCAAAATGCTTACATGATGTGTTCGTGACAAAGTTCACTTTTGAAATCACAAATCTCATTTCAAGACTACAAGTGTTGTGTCAATCCTTGCTAAACTTGTTCATCCTACATTCATGTGCTTACATATGCATGTTAAAACAGTTTACAAGCTTGCTCTACCATGTACTAACAAGTTAGCATGAATCAAAAACATAACAGAACTCATCATGCCTGGTGCAGGTATGGCGCAGCTGCGTTGCACCCTAGTACAATTAGGGCGCAGCTGCGCCATGCCAGAGACAGAACTGATTTTAGGTTACGGCGCAACTGCGCTGCACCCTAATACAATTAGGGCGCAGCTGCGCCATGCCTGCATCAGAGACAGTAGCTTGCTCTGTTCGATAGAACCTTAGCCCACTTGGTTTCACTTGCTTCAAAGATGCTCCAAACCATTATTTGAGAGTTCAAACAAGTAAGTAAACTTCATAAACATATCATGGCATACCAATTCATATTGATTAACAAGAAATTCCTAAGAAATTGACAAAACCAATTTAAAGAATAAAAGTTAAGATTTTATACCTCTTGGAGCTAAATGAGCTTAGTTTCTTCCCTCTGAACTTACTAGCCTCTTCTATGGACAACCAACACTCAATCTAAAATTATCAGAGTTTCAACCAACAAATGCAACAACGTAAAAACTGAAAATGGAGCTTCCATTTATAGAAGGAGCTTGGACTGGGTATTAGTTTAGAATCTATGGTGTTGAAGGAAGACACAATGGTTAATTAAGAGTAGTTCACCTACCATTTCCCAGCCATCTCCATAGCCAATGGCTTGGTAATGATCACCTATGTTAGCCATTAATCTTTAGCTTGGAAGTTACGTAATTAGAGTGTAGGTTACTGTTTAAGTACTATGAGGTCACTCAATTTGGGACAAAAATCTCAGCACTTGCACAATGAAATGCACCAATGTAATGCAACACTTGGTTAAACTATATATACACATAATATGAACTTTGGTTATAAATATGTCTACCCAATTCATTTCACATAACATAGGTTATAATGATTTAAAAAGCATACAATGTATTTCTTAATTACAAGTATCAAGTAGTGCACATACATATAATCCATGTACATTTTCTATTACCACCAAATACCATTGTGCCTTACTTGCACAATTAATCAAGTTAATAAAATCATATTATATAAATTATTAATTAATTATTATTTATTCATAATAATTATAAATCAACATATTATCAATTAATTACTCATAATTACAATTAATCAATATAAATAAACTCTTGCCACCATATTCAAATAAATTGAATATTTAAACATTAAGAATCCTAACAATTCTTTTATATTAGAATCTTAGGGTTAGTCCACTAATTTAAATAACTATTAGTGACTCCCTTTACTCATTTCATAAAATCACATAACCACATAAGGTTTAAATAGACTCACAAAACTATCTCATTAAAAATTAAATCACATATTTAATTAATTAAGGAGTTTCAAATTCGTGGACGTTACATTGTCGTCATCGTCTAATTGGATAGCATGGATTATTGACAAATTAGAATCTCCTGTGAGATGTTTTTTCCACCAAGTCCTAAGAATACCAGTAAATCCACTAGCTATTAATTCAACTATGTCTGGTTGAGACAAGTTGTTGAATTTAGTGATATAGCTATTAGCTACCATTGACATGTGATTAAGTTTATTTAAAATTTCTTGTTCACTAAAACCATCTATGTTCCATTCATAAATCTTATTAGAGGAAACAGAAAATTATTTATCTAGATTTCTTTCCTCGAACTGTAGATCCGGAGGAGTAGGTCTAGAGTACCAATTTCTGGTGATACTAGTATTATTAACAGTTAATTTGTTCAGCTGATCATTTAGGTTTGAAACAACCTCAGACTGATCGAAAGAACTGTCACTTTCATTATCAGATTGAATATGATCAATTAGAGCTATAGTGCCGCTTGAACTGGCTTCAATTTTTAATTTTTTAAATAACTTATCAATAGCATGCGTAAGTTCACTATCAATATTATGTAGACCTAACTTACTTCTATTTCCTGGTAATTTAATTAAAGGACTTTCAATTTTTGAATCTAGTTTTTTAATAACTGACTCATCAAATTTTTCTTCAATCTTATTTAGCTGTTTTTCGATGGTAGCTAGATACTGATTTGTGAAATTATTTTGTTCAATAATTTTTTTATAATCTTTATTGCCATCAGAAATCTTAAAAGGACTAGCAATAACTGAAGTGTTTTTAACTGGAATAAGAACAGTCTCTAAAAGAGGATGACTAGAAGAAACCTTATATTTATCTTCTTTAATCCATTGGGTTTTAGTTATAACATTGCATTTACTTTGATATTGATCATACCAATCGTAAAAAGTAATGTTTATCTGTTCATTTTTTATAAATCTTTTCCATCTATTGACTATTTTATCACGTTCTTTCTCAGTAGGGTGATTATTTTGGTATAAATGTCTTTTATCTTTGTTAGATTTAGAATTGAAATCATTAACAAGAGAATCCCAATCTAAAACAAACTCCTTTTTAATGACTCTTAGTTGTTTATTAATAGGGGCTTCAAATTCAGATTGAGTAGGATACTCAGAAGACGTTGGAGAGGAAGAACTTTCTTCTTCAACAGTATCTTTTTGAGTATAACAAGGATGACTAGCTTGACCTTGATTAATGATACCTTTTAATTTTATATCCCTAACAGAAGGGCTACTAAGTACTTCAGTATCTCTTCGAGTGTGAACTGAAGGTGCTGAAGAACTAGTAAAATCTTCTATAATAACTGGCCGTCTAGTGCATTCAAAACTTATTTTAACTGTTCCATCAGAAAATTGTCTAATATTTTCTACATTTAATAAGTTATTAACTACAGGTTGTTGAGGTATTTCACTGGGTAAAGTCTCCATTGACTAGGTAGCGTAATGTCTTTCCAGAGGATGGTTCTCGGGATCTGAACATTAGCGTCACTAGTTAAACTTTGAATTAAAACAGTTTGATCTTTAGGACTTTTATTAAGAGCATGAACATTCAAATTTGTTTTCATGGTTTTGTAATAAATTCTATAAATCAAAGCAAGTGGTTGAGAACCCTCAATCATCTGAGTAATTTCACCAGCAGTTTTAATATTTAATGTTAAAGCTTTTAATAAATTATGATCACTAAGGCTTAATGTGAAATCAGGAAAACAATTGAAATGGATTGGTCCATTATGTAGACTTGATTCCATTATGCTAATGATACTGGGGTGATAATTCAAAAATCTAGCATCTCTGAGACAGAGGTAGATCCTTAAATTAATTCCTTTAATGTTAAGAGGTTTAACTGCAACTTGAACAAGACTTATATGAATAAAGTTGTAACCTTTCTTCCTATGTTTTTTAATGACATTAGGAGATAACAGACTACAATTTTTATATTCTTTGTTAATTGCACAAACTTTTTCAACTGTTTTAACAATATAACCAGTTTTGAAGTTATCCAAAAAGGTTGACTGGTAAATTTCTCTAGGAGAGACTCTGGGTATGTTCCAATCATGTAGAACTTGACTAAGATTTTCATAACTATGTTCTTCTTGGTTGACTATGTCTGGAACAGGAGGCAAATCTGACCGGTTACTAACTGAAGAGCTGGATCTAAATAATCTACTCATCTTTACTAATTTCAAAAATAATTCTTACTCATTATTCATCCATTCATACCCTCATATCCTAAGTAGACTCATACCTATGTTCTAAAACCCGACACTGCTCACCCAAGAGACTTAATAAAACTATATTTAAAGAAATAACCCTTCTAGAATTAAATCAATATTTAGCCTCAATAAAACTCTCGAAAGATTTAAATCGCCAGTTAAAGAAATAACCCTTCCAGAATTAAATCAAGAAGTTAATAAACTCAAAAGAGAAATCTCTAATTTAAAATTAGATGTTTCTAATTTAAGAAAAGAGATTGAAGATAAAAAATCTGATCTTCAAGTACACGATTCTCTTCTAGTGATGAAGATCATAATGAACCAAAATCATCAGGTACTAAAGAAGAGACTGATATTTTTATTCAAGGTCTCTCCCTTAGAAGAATTAAAGATATCACCATACAAAAATGGTATATCTCCGTTAATTTAGTCGTTGATAAAACTTTCTCAATACAACTCCCTGCTTTAGTTGATACTGGAGCAGATCTGAATTGTATTCAAGAAGGTCTCATTCCCACTAGGTATTATAAGAAAACTAGTAAAAAACTCAATTCAGCCAACGGTAGCCAGATGGAAATAAAATGTAAATTGCCTAAAGTTCATATTTGTCAAGATAATATGTGTTTTAAAACTTTACTTGTTTTAATTCACAGTCTTACAGATAAGATCATCTTAGGATTACCATTTATCTATTTATTATACCCATTCACTACCAGTAATAAAGGATTAAGCTATGAGCATTTAGTTAAGAAGATAACATTTAAGTTTCTTATTAAACCGAAAGAGAGAGATTTAAAATTTATTCAAGAAGAATCAATTTCTAAGTCTTTAAATATGTTGAATTTCAAATTTACTCATTTATACTTTCTAAAAAGAAGAAATTAAATATAAGCAAGTTGAAGAACAACTTAAGAGTAAAAGAATTTAAGAAAAAATAGCTGATTTAAAAGGCTATTTAAATGATAATTTATGTTCTGATTCTCCTAACGCCTTCTGGTATCGAAAGAAGCATATAGTTAGACTCCTTTATGCTAAAGAGTTTAAAGAACATTTAATTTCTACTAAAGCCAGACCTATATATATGAGTCACGAACAAATGGAATTATGTAAAAAAGAGATTAATGATCTACTTAATAAAGGTCTAATTAGGCATAATAAATCCCTTTGATCCTGTCCTTCATTTTATGTCAATAATGAAGCAAAAAAGGAAAGAGGTGTTCTCCGCCTAGTTATTAATTACAAACTATTGAATAAAGTTCTTGAATGGATTAGGTATCCCTTACCCAATAAGGAAGATCTCCTTAATAGGTTAAGCTCGACCACCATTTTTAGTAAATTTGACCTAAAATCAAGTTTTTGGCAAGTTGCCATCCACCCAGATGATAAGTACAAAACAACATTTACCACTCCATTTGGACATTACGAATGGAATGTTCAGTCATTTGGTTTGAAAATGCCCCTAGTGAATTTCAGAATATCCTCAATAATATTTTAAATCCTTTCAGTCATTTTATCACTGTTTATATCGATGATATCCTAGTATACTCCAAGACCATTGACGAACATTTTAAGCATTTGAATTCATTCTTCAAAACTGTTAAAACCAATGGCCTTCTTCTTTCTCCTTCCAAGTGCAGTCTGTTTCTGACAAAAGTCAAGTTTCTTGGTCTAATCCTCTATTGTGGACTCACTCGACCTATTGACAGAGCTATTCAATTTGCCGACCGATTTCCATATAAGATTACCAACAAAACTCAGCTGCAGAGATTTCTGGGCTCGCTCAATTATATTGGCAAGTTTTACCAAAATCTCAGAAAGATTTGCAAACCTCTTTTTTAGCGTTTGCAAAACAATCCTCCACCTTGGACGGACATTCATACTTCTGTCGTCCAACAAATTAAAAAGTACTTCAAGGTTTTGCCTTGCCTTGGCATTTCAAATGATTCAGCATTCAAAATAGTTGAAACGGATGCCTCAGATATTGGATTTGGAGGCATTCTCAAACAAAAGTTAACTCCTACATCTCCTGAACAAATTGTCCGATTTTATTCCGACGCATGGAATCCCACAGAGTTAAATTACAGTACTATTAAAAAAGAAATCCTTTCTTTAGTATTATGTATTAATAAATTTCAGAGTGACTTATTAAATCAAAAGTTTCTAGTTAGGATAGATTGCAAATCTGCAAAATTTATTCTTGAGAAAGATGTTGAGAATATTGCATCTAAGCATTCTTTCGCTAGATGGCAAGCGCTATTAAGCATCTTTGATTTTGATATTGAATTCATTAAAGGAAGTAATAATTTTGTCCCATAATTTCTTACTTGTGAATTTATTAACACAGGTACCATATCATCACCATGAGTATGCGAGGAGGATCTTCTTCTCGAGGTTAGGGCTGCCCTTCCGGCCCAAGTAATCAATCAAAAGGAACTCTTGTTCCTCACCCAGTTAATTCGATTCCTCAACCCAACCCAGTTAACAAATTCCAGGTCCTTGGTACAGTTCCAAATCCCTATTCGTCTGTCTTAGCCAGTCAGCCTAAATCGGTTGATCCTTTTTGCAATCAAACGAGGGCAACCTCTTCCAAACCCAGTTATCCCGCTTCTGAGTATATTCTTAAATAGGAACAACATTTATTCCATTTAGAACTACATATGAAGCCCAAAGATGACCCCATTAAGCTTGCTGCCCAATATTTCCCTACTGGATGGCATTTTACCCCTTGGGCTCCTTATAAATCCCTTGCGTATTATAAGGACATCCTTCTTGAAACTGAGTCAATATTCATTAAACCCATTTATGCCAAAGATAATGAATCTAGAATTCTTTATTGTTCTCTCTATATTAAACATATTCTTAATTTTTCCAATTGGGGGAATCATCCTTCGGATCTTAGACAGCTTTCTAATCAAACCAACTCTTATTGTTATTTTGATTACATTGAAGCATGGAATAAGATCTTTTTCCATTAAAATGAGGACCATAGTCATTCGTGGTTCCTACAATTCGACCACAAATTCAAAAGTCAAATCCCTTTCTGGTTTACCCTTTGGTGGTCTAGATTTGGGTCTTGTTTTGAGCTTCTTCCTGATCCTCTTAAAGCTCAACTCAGTCATTTTAGCAATCATAATAAGTGTCATCCCAAGTATGAGGGAATCTCAATTTTCCTTCAGTTCATTAGTAAATATAAGATTCCTTGGATTCTTAAGTGGTAGTACATCGTTCTCACTCCCTATGAAGTTACCACATTTCAGTCCCCGTCGTTCACTAATCCGACGACTCAGACTACTGTATCCCTAATTACCTAGAGAAGAAGATCCTCCCCGCATACTTATGGTGATGATATGGTACCTGTGACAGAATTATTACTTCCTTTAATGTATTCAATATCAAAATCAAAGATGCTTAATAACGCTTGCCATCTAGCGAAAGAATGCTTAGATGCAATAATACTTACAACAAATACTTCATAAATATTTTTAAAAATACTTCACAAAATAGAATTCACAATACCATTCTCCGACGATTTTGAAAAATGGGTAAGTGGGGGTCCAAATAATACGCCAAACTTACAACAAATACTTCATAAAAAATCCCCTCTATATTTTTAACAACATTTATTCATCAGTAATATAACTTGTAATATTAACTGTGACGCCCCCAAAATAGGTATACATCACCTATTTTGAGTCGCCAAATACATGGTACAGAAACAAATACAACTTTATTGATACAATTATCGTGCAAAACATGTCAACACAACACTATGAGTTTAAATACAAATATTGTCTAATAAACAGTATTCAAACTCAAAAGGAGTCCTCATTACAATTATTGATACACTATTTTACAAAATAGTGAGGACTACTATAACAACTGCCTTGGACCATCACTCCTTACCCTGGCTAGTTCCTGCTAAATTTTCACCTCTTGAGAAAAAAAATGGAACAAAAAGAAAAAGGGTGAGCTCAACTAGCCCAGTAAAGAATATTATGACTAAGATAATATACAACAAATTATCCTTAGTCTTCAACAGGAAAAAATTTAATAGAATATAATAGACAACAAGTTTTAGATCAACAACTACAGCGGAAACAACAATTCATTAAAAGAGTTAAGTAGAGAATGAAATCTACTAACATCTATGAATTTAAGAGTCCATTATTAATATTTTATCCCTGTAACATCAATCAATATACATCTTGAATCAAATATTCATCTTTGCACTACGGGCCAAAGATATTCATTTGTATCACCAGTTGGTCATGTTCATCTCAACACCTATTCATCTTTGCACTACGGGCCAAAGATATTCATCAGATAATCATTCATCTTTGCACTACAGGGCAAAGATATTCATTAAGTATCACCACTAAGGACTGAGGATGATGAAAAATATTTAAGAAAACGAATCCAGTAAGACAAAAGGACAAATATTAGAGATTCGTACTTTAGATAATTCAAGTTTAATAATACTCCATAATAAATCATAATGGAGTAAAATTCAAGAATGACGATCAAAACATGGATACAATCAAAGATAGTAACCATACTAAACATCTGGGATGAAAAAGAGAAATTTTTTTTTCCGGTGAATAATGTCGTATTTGTGAATAGTGTCGTATACGTGAATAGTAACCCCGAAATAAAAAGGTAGAAATTCCACAATAAAACTTATATCAATAATTTGGCTTAATGATATTGAAGAAAATAATATCATATAAGAAGAAAATAACATCCCTTACCTCAAAAGAACATTATTTTTGAATGGAATATCGGATAGGATGCTGAAGGAAACTTGCACTGAATAATAACTCTCAAAGTATCTAAATACTTACAAAATACGCTAGATAATTAGAGAGAAAGAGAGTGAAAACTTGTTTCTGGTGTGATTTTCAATTCTAACTAAGCACCCTATTTATAGGAAAATATTAGAACGCCGAAACAGACTTAACCTACTACCTGATGGCTTTACCTATTACTATTCATACCCACCACATTTGAAATAAAATTTTAGCACATATCTCACCAACCAAAAATGGGGCCCACCAATTCTAGGAATTTCTGAAATATTTAATTATTTAAACAATAATCAAAAACTTCAATAATTTATAATAAATAGTCATTTTATCAGAAAAATATGAATTTCATGTGCTTTTCATAGGAAATTTAATTCTCTACAACTTTGTAGAAGAAAGTTTTTTCAAATTCTAAACAGAAAATGTCCGAAATCCACATACGGACGATTTTTAATACCTCCATTCCGATAAAATACTGATAAAACACCTCAGTATTAATTCCTCCATTTATAACCACAATAAATATATCCAACATTTATATCCAAATAAAATAATTTTTTTTATCATATAAATCAATAATTAATTATTCACAAATAATATTACAGAATCACAATTATGACAACCAGGTCGTTCCTAGGAAAGAGGGGGCTTTCCAATAAGGATTTCTCCTTACTGGCGCGCAATTAGGTGACCAAACCTCTCCTTAGACAGAACTTCCTTAGACATTGCCAATAATACTATCTAATAATATTATTCAAATAATATGAATTATTGATCTGATAATGGAGATACTGTGCAATGACAATTATTGAAATAACAATAATATAAAATATCAACGCAACAATTATTGAATCAATAAAATAAAATATTGAACAGTAATTACTGTAACAATTATTGAGTAGTGCCTTCTTACGTAAGAATCAATAATTCAAAAATACTGTGAAAAACACGACCTAACTTATCTTAAGTTATCCGAACCATTAAACTATAACGTTCATTAAGTCAACTTCTTATTCCTTACAGATTTTTGGCAACTAAATGTCATACCTCAGGATTCATTCTTTATCGTCCAAGTTGTACAGTCTTTTGTATACTTAGAGCGATCATTCCATATTAATTCTACGTATTTATAGCGTTAAGAATTTTACATTACCTTATTCTTATCTTACAACGTCCGGTTCACTCAACTCGGAACGTCATCCAAGTTATAAACATTAACTCAGCTTCTTTACGTTATACGTACTTGTATTTAATTCAACTTCTTCACCGTTCACAGGTTTAATCATTGGTCTTCACTACCTTACGGTCAAACCATACACGGGGTGTATGTTTTACCCATTTAATATTCGCGTACACTCAACCCTCACGTCAGTTAAAGTGTTTAACGCTTACATTTCATTCTAACATTCTCTATTCGACTTACATTCGACTTTCATTACTTTTATTACCGTTTGATACGGCTTTCTTGATAAATCATATCTTACTTACTACCTTCGTCAACGTTTAAGTCATACAATCATTTTACACTTAGAACTTTCGTCCGACGCGAATACGATTCACAAAAATCGTTTACGTATTCAACGTTTACGTTGTTTGTCTCTAAATCTCTCATTCAACCTTTACTCAAGGTTTTAATCACTTTCCATCGTTATTCACCCCATGAACCCCATGTTCATTATTCTTTCTTAATGTCGAAGTCATACGGTTCGTTGTATGCTAAGACCTATCGTTTATCGCAACTGCATTGCGTTCACAGCATCTATAAGTTTTACATATAAATCTCATTATGACATCATAACATCGAAATGTTATACATCGTCCTTATCACTCAACGTCTAAGAAATCACCATCATAGCAATCCCATACGTTCGATTCATCGCGACTACGGTCCCCGGACATCGGTTCTGTAATCCGCGTTTACATTCTTTGTCTTTTAATCTCGTTTAATCTTCCCTTTCAACCTTTACTAAAGTTTTAAATCACTTGCTTAAGTGTTATTTTAGGTGAACTACATGTTCATATTTCTTTCTTGCACATCCCCCAGTAATTGAGCACTAAAAATCTCATTTATGGGCATTGCCCTGCATCGACGATGCGGCGTCGGGTCCTTCCCTTTTCTTCACACTACGGTGCCATTCAACAGTAGCTGATGGCCCGAGCTCGCATTGTGGCACCGCCTCTCAAGGCACAGCTGGCGTTGCGGCGCCGAGCACAAAACATAGAAAATTTTTCTAAGTCTTGAATCAAGTTTGAGACGCGTACTTTGAAATCCCATAACTTCTTCATTATAACTCGGAATGGGGTCGTTCTAAAGCAATTATTTTTCTTATCTTACGTACTTCAATACCCCTTGGATAGAATTTCGTTCTGAATCTGATAACGTGCCATTCAATTGGCATAATCTTCACCCTTCGTTCATTTTTACGCTTTTAACGTTCTTCGTTCGTTCGTCCGTAATTCGGCCATCCGAACTCAGAACACGTTTGTTCTTGAGTCCACGACTCACATTTTCTACGTTCTCTTACAATCTTATGAAACCCTACATGTTCAGGTTCATTTACTAACTTTCTAATTCTCGTTTGTCTTTTACAAAATTTTCGTCATAACTTCGTTATAGCTAAGTTTTAATCCATTCTTCATGAACGTTTCTACCGTTCTTAACCAAGCAATAAGAAACTAACTTATACGCAATGGTTTTAAACTTGTCCATCAACAACAATTATCCTATGATGGTTTTAAATTTGTCCATCAATAACGTTCTTCGTGTTCTTCGCGTTCTTCGCGTTCTTCGTTCGTTCTTCATTTTTAATCGATATTTTGAATTACAATTTCACTTTTTGTTGGATTTTGATGTTATAGAACACCATTCCTTACTTATTTCACCTACTCATTCATATAATCCACTCGGATTGTTCTAATTCAGTACAAATCTTACACTTCCTTAAGAAATTTATAAACTAAATTTATATTTTCTTATTTCTTCTTTTCTCATGATTTCAACCATATGAAATCATTTCTAACATATTTTACTCCTTATTCTCATTAAGCTAAGTTTTTAATGTAGAAAACTTAAAGAAAAATTATAAGAGACAAGGTTTCGGATTACCTTTCTCCTTTAATCTCCTTCCGTCGGACAAAGGATGCTCACGAGCAAGCTTTTCCTCTTCCTCTTCCTCTTCCTCTTCCTCTTCTTTCTCCCATCCAAACTCTCTCTCTCTCTCTCTCTCTCTCTCACAAAGTGTAGGATTTTCAAAATCCCAAAACAATGAACTTAAGCTTCCTATTTATAGAAAACCAAGGCTAGGGGCAAAATAGTCATTTCGCCCTCCAAACCTCCTTACTATTCATGGCTTAAGCACTAAGTTTGCCATTACTTAACTTATCTTTACCATTCCACCTCCTTACTATTTACGTAGCTTCCCTTGGAAGCTTCGTGATTCCGTCTTTCGGGTTTCGTCCGACAGTTTGAAAAATTATGATTATCGGAATCCAAATATTTTTGTATATTTCGTCTTTCCTTTACCGATTAACTTTTACGTATTCTTCGAATTTCTAAAAAATTGAAAAACACTTTTTGGCGTTAAGCATTTTCCTTCACGTTTTCCCCTAACGTATCTAAACGAATGAAAAGTACATAACAGTACTTTTCGTCATTTTTATTTCGTCCGATTTTTACACATTTTTTGAGAAAAACTTTTATCATCTTACTTAACTTTTCACGATATATTATCGTCAAATCTTTCGACGGAATGTCATTTCGACATACTGAACTCTCGAAAAGGCTTAGGTTATTCAAACTTGATGGCCCGAGCTCGCATTGTGGCACCGCCTCTCAAGGCACAGCTGGCGTTGCGGCGCCGAGCACAAAACATAGAAAATTTTTCTAAGTCTTGAATCAAGTTTGAGACGCGTACTTTGAAATCCCATAACTTCTTCATTATAACTCGGAATGGGGTCGTTCTAAAGTAATTATTTTTCTTATCTTACGTACTTCAATACCCCTTGGATAGAATTTCGTTCTGAATCTGATAACGTGCCATTCAATTGGCTTGATCTTCACCCTTCGTTCATTTTTACGCTTTTAACGTTCTTCGTTCGTTCGTCCGTAATTCGGCCATCCGAACTCAGAACACGTTTGTTCTTGAGTCCACGACTCACATTTTCTACGTTCTCTTACAATCTTATGAAACCCTACATGTTCAGGTTCATTTACTAACTTTCTAATTCTCGTTTGTCTTTTACAAAATTTTCGTCATAACTTCGTTATAGCTAAGTTTTAATCCATTCTTCATGAACGTTTCTACCGTTCTTAACCAAGCAATAAGAAACTAACTTATACGCAATGGTTTTAAACTTGTCCATCAACAACAATTATCCTATGATGGTTTTAAATTTGTCCATCAATAACGTTCTTCGTGTTCTTCGTGTTCTTCGCGTTCTTCGCGTTCTTCGTTCGTTCTTCATTTTTAATCGATATTTTGAATTACAATTTCACTTTTTGTTGGATTTTGATGTTATAGAACACCATTTCTTACTTATTTCACCTACTCATTCATATAATCCACTCGGATTGTTCTAATTCAGTACGAATCTTACACTTCCTTAAGAAATTTATAAACTAAATTTATATTTTCTTATTTCTTCTTTTCTCATGATTTCAACCATATGAAATCATTTCTAACATGTTTTACTCCTTATTCTCATTAAGCTAAGTTTTTAATGTAGAAAACTTAAAGAAAAATTATAAGAGACAAGGTTTCGGATTACCTTTCTCCTTTAATCTCCTTCCGTCGGACAAAGGATGCTCACGAGCAAGCTTTTCCTCTTCCTCTTCCTCTTCCTCTTCCTCTTCCTCTTCTTTCTCCCATCCAAACTCTCTCTCTCTCTCTCTCTCTCTCTCTCTCTCTCACAAAGTGTAGGATTTTCAAAATCCCAAAATAATGAACTTAAGCTTCCTATTTATAGAAAACCAAGGCTAGGGGCAAAATAGTCATTTCGCTCTCCAAACCTCCTTACTATTCATGGCTTAAGCACTAAGTTTGCCATTACTTAACTTATCTTTACCATTCCACCTCCTTACTATTTACGTAGCTTCCCTTAGAAGCTTCGTGATTCCGTCTTTCGGGTTTCGTCCGACAGTTTGAAAAATTATGATTATCGGAATCCAAATATTTTTGTATATTTCGTCTTTCCTTTACCGATTAACTTTTACGTATTCTTCGGATTTCTAAAAAATTGAAAAACACTTTTTGGCGTTAAGCATTTTCCTTCACGTTTTCCCCTAACGTATCTAAACGAATGAAAAGTACATAACAGTACTTTTCGTCATTTTTATTTCGTCCGATTTTTACACATTTTTCGAGAAAAACTTTTATCATCTTACTTAACTTTTCACGATATATTATCGTCAAATCTTTCGACGGAATGTCATTTCGACATACTGAACTCTTGAAAAGGCTTAGGTTATTCAAACCCTAACCCTTAGGGTTTCATCGGGTGAATAGTTCCTATTTTGTCTTTTTCCCCAGAAACATTTTGTTCCCGAAAATTTTTTATTTTCGTCTTGAAAATTCTTACTCGTTCAGTCCAACTCGTACCCAGAATCCTCCCGATTAATAATCATCCTAAATTCTAGAATGATTAATAAACACATAGCACATAATAGTATTAATAAAAATTCATTTTATTATTAACTAATTTTTTAAATCTTAAATTCTGGACAATTCGATTTTCCGGGTTGTCACATTCTTCCCTCCTTATAAAAATTCTATCCTCAGAATTTCTAAAACCACACCCCTACCCGGGTCATCACATTCACCCCTTCTTCACAGAATTTTGTCCTCGAAATTTTAGCTTACCCTTCTCAACTTCTCTTCAAAGAAGTTCTTATCAATCAATCATTCCCTAACCTTCATAACTTATCAAGAATCATGAAGTAGAAGTAATAAAATAGGAATATAAAGAATCCTTTAAAACATTTCATACTTTTGTTGAGGGGTCAAATCGACCATGAACTCTTACTTGGTTTAACAATATTTTACCGTAAACCCTTCTCTCACGGTCAGTTTACAATCTCAAAGAAAGTAACTACCTCTTTCGTATATAGGTGATTAACCCATCGTATAACCCCATTTCGGGGTATGTTCACCTCAGACTTATTCATCAGCTTCCGCACCAAAATAATTTGGTTTAGCACAAGTTCTCAAAGAAAGCTCAATTTTTTTATAACATAACATACCATTTGTCTTAGTCAAATTAATTAGCTTAGACCATACCAATAAGTTGGACATCAACTTGAAACATTCGTCTAGTCAAATCAATTGACATTGACTACTTCTTTTAAATTCTTTTACAATACATCAAAACGTTTCATGACGTCATGATACCGTACTTTTCACAGTACGTTGAGGACTTCGTCAGTTTATGACTTCATCATTATACATCATACCATAGCGGGTTGTTGATCCTAAGATCACATCCAACACTAGGTTCAATTGCATTAATAACTTCATCTTTTTACCATCCTTGCATCAAATGCACTGATGATATAAAATTTATTTTGATATTTCAAATCAATTTCTGTCTACCCACAATAATTAGCATAGACATACAAAGAATAGCTCTTTTAAAATCCGTTTGTTCCAAAAGTTGAACCAATTCTTTGCTTTTCAAAATGTACATATCAACACGATTTTAATAAATTTCAAAATCTAGAATAGCTAGATGACTTGGAATATCCTATTTCTCCATCTTCCTTCATTGTCTTACTTGTGACAATACTTAATCTTCTCTAGTACCTTCAATACTAAGCCTACTAAAAATAACTCATTTTTAGTCTAAACATTCCTATATCTTAGTACAGTCCATCAACTTACCACACATTTTGAGTTCAAGAACATTTCACAATAATATGAGTTTAAGAACTATCCAGTCAGACCATAGGCGTCCATTCACTGAGACGTTCAAAAATATACCATATTATTATGAGTCACAAACTTACCATAAGTATGAGTTTCAAGAACTCGCACCTACCTTATCGTTCTCTACCTATCAAGTATATACATGAGAAAAGATTCACCTTCTCGTCATATACATCTTAATAGCGCGACCAATTCCAATGATTATCACTGTAATAAACTGAGTAGTTGTTACACCAAAGCACAAACCTCTGCCCATAACAAAGGTTTATACAACTCAGCCATCACATGAGTACTCAATTAAAATCTTACAACTTCTAAATTCTCTTTACTTAATATGAATTTTCTTTAATTCGTATGTTATCCTTTACAACTCAATCTGAGTTCTTCTTCCCGTACTACTTCGTAGTACCATTCATTCATAGCATTAGCTATAAATCATTCATCGTTTAACAGCTCATCTGTTACAACGATTTACTATGATCACGTGGTGATCTTCTTATCCTTCTTTCTACGATTATAGTCTTAGGTACTCATTGTGACGCCCCCAAATTCAAGTACTTGAAACCCGAACTCAGTGCTTCACGATACCATTTCTATGAGCGGAATAATACTAATAATAATAACAATAATATAAATATTAAACTTAATTTACATATATCAAAGTCAAATCCCAGGTACGCGACTTTTAAACATTCATTACATCATAGATAATAAATATCATTATCTTAATAAAGTTTAACTATTACACAGAATATCATAAAACTCATTCAAACAGCTTTTCTTTTCCCTTGTTCTTGCCTGATTCTTCGGGTTGATCATACTTAGCTGAAAACATTTACATTTTAAAGCAAGAATGAGCATTTAGGTGCCCAACAAGTAATAACAACAATACATATTAGCTGAAAGGATTAAATGTTATCTTTGAATAATACTTCTACAACGAATCAACAATTGTGAAGTAAGCTGAACCAATAATAACAACATATCACTTCTATATCAAATTTTAAAACTACGTACTGACTATAATTGGAGATCAGTCGACAGACTATGAACATTGTTTTCTATTTTGAAAAAGGTAAACAGAAATTCATTTGCAGACCGTCATAACTTATAGGCACGGGGGGTGATCAGCCTGTTATGCCCTGTATTGATCAATATTACATACAAGAACGATATTATCGTTCATCTTATCCACCTTAGGTGCACAAAAGTTTTCCTATATTCAAGATGTTCATACTTAGTCGGGAATCCGAACCAAAATAGTCTGGTTGGATACAATAAAGTTCTATCTTGTCCAATAATATTTTTAAGTTTATGTCTAGCTGAATCAAATAGCTTAGACGATTTTTGAGTCATCATATACATACTAGAAATAAATAAGTATTTATCAACATGTGATTAAATACAATGATTATCCAAGTGAGGACACTTGTATAACCATATTTACAAATTAATGAATAGAATAAATATCTGGCACAATAATAATAAAATTCTGAAATATTCTTACTCATGTCCATTGCATAAAGTAAATGCAAATGTAGGATACTTATCTGAGCTGCTGCTTACGATAACACGACTTAGTTTTATCTTTTATACCGAAACTTATCATTAATAAGATCATTCGTTCGATTAGAATAATATATCATATCGCATAATGCTGCTATTTGCAGTCAACACATAACCTAATCACCTTGTCACATAGTTATATCAGTCATTAGATCACAAACAAATTCTAATTCCGTCAAACTATCTAAGTCCAGATCAATTTCTAAAATATGTTGGTGTACCGACGGTTTTATCGGGAAATTATCGAGTCTAAAACTCTATTCTGTAGTTCAATATTCATTTAGATAATTTAAATATCAATCGAATTATTTTTCATAGCCTTATAATAATTTTTAAATAATTATTATAATTTGTCATGAATATTCAAAATCGGTATCATTATTAAATGATTTAAATATTAAATAATTCTATTATCATTAATATTTAATTAATATTAAATTATTAATGAAACCATTGCCAAAATATTAAAGTTATTTATAATAACTTAAAATACTTTTAAAGTATTAATATTACCCTTAAATGATTTTTAAAATATTTAAAATTATTTTTAAATAATTACCATTAATATTTAAATATTAATATATTATTTATCAAAATATTAAAAGTCATTAATTATAACTTAAAATATTTTTAATTCCTTTATATCCTTTTTAAATAATTTTTAATTCAATAAATTTTTTTTAAATTATTTATTTAATATAATTATAAATAACTCTAATATCATTTAACATTAAATTATTAAAGAAATTTACGTTTAAATATTAAAAGTTATATTTTATAACTTAAGTTGTTTTTAAACTATTTATTTTCATTTAAAATGATTTTTATAATATTAAAATAATTTTTAATTAATTTATTTAATGCATTTATTAAATAAAGAAAATATCAATAATATCCAATTAAATATTAATATTTATTTAAAATATGTCAAATTATTAAATGTTAAATTTTTATAACTTAAAATAATTTTTAAAACTATTTTTGAAATTTTTAATAATTAATTTCTATTTTTAAATGATTTTTGGAAAATAAATTAAATAAAATTAGTAAGTCTGTCGCTAAAGCTTTTGGCGACAGAAACTTTCGCCAAAGGTGTTCTTGAGAAACCCAAATCATCAAAGTCGGTGTTTGAGTAGCCTACTTTGACCAATGATAATTGTCAGATCTAAATGTTTCTGGGTTTGAAATTTAGTTAATGTTGTAGTACGGATGTAGTACTACAACTCTAAACAAGTTCTATGACCAAATCACAACAAAAAGATCTAAGCTTCAGAAAAGCTTGTCAGAGTTGTTCATCAAGTTTCTAGGCTGCCCTGAAAATAAGGTCATGGTCAGTCAACGGTATTGATGGCCTTATTGCAGTCAATCTGTTCATGTTATGGGTGGTATATACGTCGGGCTGTGTAGAAAAACTAACATAGAACATGTGTTGAACAATAGTCAAGTCTATACATCCTTAGCCAGAAAGATCTAAGCCTTAGAAAATCGTGTTAGAGACTGTTCTTCATTTCTGGGTTTTCTAGAAATGAAGAACAGTTCGAGTGTGCTACTTTGGATCCTTATATCTTGAGTTCTGGGTTTGTTTTATATGATCTAATGGATTAAGTGTGTAGCTAGGATGTAGGGGTACATCTCTATTACAAACAACACATATAACAACAATATATCAAGCAGCTATTGTCTGGTCAAGCTGTGTTAGAGACAGTGTTCTTGACTTTCTGGAATTTCCAAAAAACAGATTCCGTGATCATTCTAGCTAGTTTGACCATCCACTGTGTTCAACCTACTTGATGTTTAGGAGACTTTAAAGCATAAACATGTAGTCTAAACAACATACTATAACTTAGATGCAACAACAATAACAGATCATCAACAATCAGTAAGATCAGAGTCCACAAAGTTCTTGTCAGACCGTTCTGGGCAAGATCTGGGTTACCCAGATTTTGTCCAGTCATGGTCGATCAATGGGGTTTGACCACCCATATCTTAAGTTCTAGACCTAATCTGACCGTGATTCAAGTTCCAGATCAAAGTCCTCATGGCAAATTACAAGTCCAAAACATAAAACACACAAAATCATAAACAGAGAGAGATCTACAGCTGTAGATACTCAAAATTTTCTGTACACCTGTCACTAATATTGCAGGAGGACATATTCATCTTCCAAGAAGGAACCCTGGAAGACAATTCATATACGTTCCGGATACTACCGGAAGTTCAGCATCAACCCCGGAACACACACCGGGAGTAACAATTCCAACCTCGGAGATAACCCCGAGGCGCGCAGATCCAATATCGGAACACACACCGAAGAAGACCGATTTATCTCGGAGATAACCCCGAGGTATCCAGTCTCAGTCCCAATCATGGGAATAGCTACCAACCTTGGTGATCACCCCAAGGAATGCAGTTCCGCCGATAACCCCGAAAATATTTGTTTCAAATGTAATCAGCTTCAATCTCGACGCTCATAACGAGACACCCAGTACCAACCCAGAGATAACACCGGGAGGACAGGCACACCTCAGAGTTGACACTGAGGATCTTCAACATTTGCAGCAGTCCAATCTCTGTAATAACCCTGAGCAATGTCTGCTTTATCAGCCCAAACTGGCGATAACTCCGGTGAGGGGCCAATGCATCATCTCGCCACTCTAAAGCCACATCATGTCGTCTAAACATTTCATACACACATCTCTACACAACGATGTCCCACAAGAATCAAGGAAAATCAATCCCAGGTAACTATTGTGCAAGATAACAGATAGAATTTTGAAGATTGAAGACCGAAGGGCATCGTCCCATCTTCAATGACTTCGCATAAACTCTAATCCCATGCCATTGAATAACTCTCGACAATGGCGGTCCGAAATAGGTCCTATATACCTCAGTCGGATGCCCGAATTGTAATTCTGAAAGTTCGAGCGGACATTAAAGTGCCTAAGTGCACGTACTACGAGACGACCCAACCCGAGAAACCCGGGGCAACCCGGGCAGCCTCAGGTACACTTGCGGCTAGCCGCAGGTACCTGCGGCTCCCCCCTCTATAAATAGAGGGCTTGGGTTGCCATTTTGAACAGAGGAAGAGCGAAGAAGCCCTGTCAAATTTGCTCCGTACTTGCAATATACTGAGTGCTTTCCCATTTTAAACACTTGTGAGTTCACATATAGTTTCTTTTGTTTCGGCGGGAGACGAGTTTCATCCACTTTAAATATATAGAA
Organism: Panax notoginseng; assembly: GCA_016801055.1. Classification (NCBI taxonomy): domain Eukaryota; kingdom Viridiplantae; phylum Streptophyta; class Magnoliopsida; order Apiales; family Araliaceae; genus Panax; species Panax notoginseng. Next base: position 76,935,146 of record CM029017.1, on the reverse strand, counting down.
GTCTTCTTTGGCAACCCACTGTAAGCCTTCTCACACACTTTAAAGCCTTTCTCTCCATCTTTGCACACACCCTTCTTCACGTTGAGAGTCGTGTTGTGTGTGTTCGCCCGGACTTCGGTCCGTGGTTTTATTTCAGTTTATATATATATATATATATATATATATTTATATATATGGACTAACATTATCGAGTTATGCCTCGATTGAGCCTGTGTGTCGAACTTTGTTCGATGAACCTGGATTTTACATCCGGTGCATTTACTCGCTTTTATATATATATATATATATATATATATATATACATTTTCATCCCACCTGGAGTTTACTTCATGGTGGTTGATCGCTTTTACAGCTTTCTTTACGTTTCGTCCTGCCTGGAGTTCACTTCGTGGCAGTTGATTGCTTTGTACAACTTTATTTATGTTTCGTCCCGCCTGGAGTTTCCTCCGTGGCGGTTGATAGCTTTTACAACTTTATTTACATTTCTGATCCCCCATGGAGGTGCTTCGTGGTTGGTGATCATGTCTGTATATATATATATATATATATATATATATATATATATATATATAACTTTTATATATATACCTGCTTACTGCTTTTATACAAATTGCAGTATCATGTGCGCCTAGGAATCATGTGATCACAGATTCAGCCTATTGGATCTAGATTCGGTTCCCGTGATGGACATTTTCAACTGTAAGCAGCTTGTAAATTATTCTGCGGTGTCTGAATTTCCTCAGATGGTTTTCATACCCACGAGGAAGTCAGAATTTTTTGTACATTATTTTCTTATAGATGCTTCGCATCTCGAAAATAAAATCAATCAAGCCGAACACTTAATAAAATGGAAGTGTAAAAGGTCTCAATTACTATTGAGCATCAGGGTTTGAAAAAACCTCTTTTATAAAACATCATTGCTATATCTCGTTAAAAACTGAATTTTTACATAAATTCAAACCTTGTGTATATAGGTGCAAACGAGGCCTCACACTACTTCCAAATAACAACACATTGACCCGTACACACACATATTTAGATAACAGTTTCTTGAAAAGAAGCGGTCACCGTGGTAACACGGATGTCGGGGGGTGCCTAACACCTTCCCTCTGCATAATCAAGTCCCCGGACCCTAATGAATCTCGGTTTCACCGACCCGTTTAGCAGTGTCACATCACTGGGTCAATGTGCAAACCTTTTTTCGGTTGTGTTGGTACAACCATTTAAAAAACCAACTGGCGACTCTTAACAGTCCATCGTCGACATTATACATGTCGGACCTTTTTCACTTATTTTTTCAAACAAATCTCACCTAAAATGAGAACACCAAAGAACAAGTAACGGAAAGGGACATTTAAAAATTCTGACGTCAACAGGTGGCGACTCTGCTGGGGACACCAGTAAGAGGACTTAAGCAGCTATTACAATCTTTTCAAAACTGTTATCTGCTTGTGTGTGGATGTTGCATTTACATTTATGATGAATGTGTACGAATGCATTTATTTATTGCACTTAGTGCCTCGCACCATATCTGCTTATGAAATTAGTGCTTCACACATGTCATCATTTCCATACGGTAAGACGCGATGTATGTGAATATATTTTGTGTGGTCCCTCCACCAGGAGGCTATCTTGTCGATGTTTGATTACTGGACTCGTAGGAAGACTAATTCCCACGAGGCTTAGGAAAAGCACCACCTAAATTCGCTCCAGTTGAAAGACCGAATTAATTTCCCGTTGAGTAAATTGTGATGATTTGGGAACCTTCATGCCAAAAGCCGCGAGAGTAACCTAAGATAGGTCAGCCTCTGATAAACCCAAAACGGAGGAAAGTCTCTTCATGCTTTCTCATTACTTGTAAGCACAATTACTTGTAATTTCATCCATATCTATCTCCATGTAATGAGAAATATGAAGAAATGTGTACACATACATATTTAAATTGACATGCTACAAACAGCTGACATCCGTTTTGCAGGATAAAATTCCTAAAATGGACACATCACATAGCATGTTATTATACACATACCCTAAAGACTAAACTATGCAAGTCTTTCACAGGGAACCAATTGGACCTACTACCCGGTCAAAATCCAAAAAGGCTGCAGGCCTACAGTCAATCATGTCGTCATCTGACTAGACTGACCTTAATCCAGTTTCTCGCAAAGAATTTGACGGATTAAGCAAACAAATTACAGATTTGGCTGTTCTACTCAAAGAACTACACCAGTCTACTCAGGGTCCAAAGATACCCGTACATGCTGAATCCTCTACACAAGGGGGAGCCCAGGTCATTACAATACCTGAACTGCAGTTGGATATGACCAACAAAACTCACGATGCCACCCATCTCACAGGAGATCAAGACACCAGCGACATCAAAAAGAAAGTCCTCCAAATGGAAGAGACCCTTCGTGCTATCAAAGGAATTGGAACACACGGGAGTGTTTCATAAGCTGACCTTTGCACTTTCCATGGTGTTCATTATCCAAAAAAGTTTAAAACTCCTGACTTTGAAAAATATGACGGGTTAGGAGATCCTTACACACATTTGAAGGTGTTTATTAGAGAACTTGAATCTTATGCAGAGGACGAGAAACTCAGAATGCAGCTGTTCCAGAAGAGTCTGACTGGAGATGGCCGTTCATGGTATACCAAATTAGACAATTCAAAGGTCCATAGTTGGGAATAGCTAGCACATGCCTTCCTCACACAATACAACTTTCCGTCTCAGATGGCTCCTGATCGGTATCAAATTACCAAGATCAAGAAACAATCTAATGAGTCTTTCAGAGAGTATACTCAAAGGTGGAGACGCCTGACTACCCAAGTTATTCCTTCCATGACAGAATCAGAGATGGTCATGACTTTCATAGACATACAAGAAGCTCCTTTCTATGAAAGAGTTTTAGCCGGAATCGGTAAACCATTTTCTGAAATGGTCAAACATGGGGAGATGGCTGAGATGGGATTGAAGTCTGGAAAAATTCAAGACCTAACTGCCCTTAAAGCTGTTGCTGATCACATCCAATCCGGAAATTATGGAAACAACCCCCGGAGGGTCCATAAAAAGAAAGAGGAAGATGTTTCCCTGATACTACAGGGTCAAAAAGGTAATCAGAACATGCCTATTCAAAGGAGAAACTACACTCCCTTTCAAGCACAGTCTTCGAACCCTCCAATACCAAAAGGTGGAGAAGTCAAACGCCCTCAAGTGTTTTCACCCTTAGGGGACACACTCGAGAATATTCTCACTCTTCTGACAACACAGAAGAAAATTACGCATCTTCTTCCACCAGCTAACCCTAATGGACGGTGTCTCAATGCTGCTCGAAAAAGTGCTTATCATGCCGGGGCACCTGGACATGATACTCAGGATTGTTGGGCCTTGAAACACAAGATCCAAGACCTGATAGACAACGGTGAGATCGTGGTCACCAAACCAGATCAGCCTCACGTTCAAGACAACCCTCTTCCTTAACACAAAGAAGAAGAGGTCAACATGATCAATTGGAGCAATGGACAGAGTTCCAATATCAACTGCGAATCCTCCCAGACCACTAAAGATGGTCTTGACAAGTGGGATTATGCCAAGTTTCAGTTCGCAATGGAACGTAAAATGAAAGCTCTATGCAAGCAAATTGAGCAATTGGCAGAATTGGTGACTTATCAGCATCAAGTCACATGCCAGTTAGTCAGCCAAGAGCATGCCAGTCTCTTGCCTCTTGTCATGAATATTCCCTCGTCACTTTCAAAAAATGAAATGCTGGAAGACAAAGTGACAAAGAGAGTGAATGCTAAAGCCCGTCGGGATTTTGCCAACAGAAGGGAATTCACATATCTGGGCCAACCTATGGAGGAAATCCTTTAGATGCTAATCAATGAAGGAAGAATCACTTCCCTTCTACCTCCAATCAATCCCCGTTCAGGATGGTACAATTCTGATGGAGTATGTCAATATCACTTCCATTCTAGCGGTCACAGCACAGAAGAATGTTGGGCACTCCGCCACCTTGTCCAGAATCTCATTGACAGTAGTGTCCTGCAACTAACAGGCGATGGTACTGTGCTACGTGGGAGTGAGAATACATGTCCTACTAAGTGAAAGGGATTGGTAGAAGTTATATCTGCTGAGGCTGATGACATTGTCAAGCCGCTCACAATACCAACAGTTCAACTCAGAGGAAGCAACAATCCTTTGAAACTGGTCGTTTCCGAGCCAATCAACTTACCATGCAGAGCGTAATACCCTATTGTTAGCTTGCGCAAAGTTCCATGGAATTATGGAGAAGGTGAAGGATCCACCTCACATACAACTGCTACAGTGTTGAAGGAAAATCCACTGTATCTTCCCCAACGGGTGATGAAGTCTACCATAAAGTTAAAGGGGAAAATACCCATGGAGAAGATTGAAAAATTCCTCCGCACTATGGGTCATAACGAAGCCAAGGTGGTTTTAAGCTTAAGAGAAGCTCCACACTAAATTTCAGTTTTGGACTTGGTCCTAACTTTCGAGGATCACCGGACGATCTTGCTGAAGGTTTTAGAAGAAGCATATCTACCAGAAACAGTGGATACAGAAAAATTTCAACACTTGGTTGATCACATCTTCAACAACAATGTGATATCCTTCACTGATGATGACATATATTATCAACAATAGCCTAGTAACGGTCAACGCTGAACCAGAGTGTCCTCAACACGGGGACATGCCATTCATCAATGCTAATGCATATGCTGAACCGGTCAGTTTTCATGCCTTAGAAGTAAGCAATACCCAATACCATGCTATTGGAATGCCATATCCCGAACCCAAGATTTCTGCCAAGATAATGTCGGCTACTCAAGAAATGATGTCATTGGGTCATCAGCCGGGACAAGGGCTGGGTAAAGATCGACAGGGTATCAAGTACCCAATTCAATTAACCAAGCAAACTGGAATAGCTGGACTAGGCTATTCTGCCAGTTCTAGTCATAGGAATCCTCATAAGCATCAATAGATTCCTTCAGCTTCAAACGCGCGGCGTTTATCTTCACCTTCAAACTCTGAGTCTGCACAACCTCCTGTAAAGGTGCCAGCCAGTATCATGGCTATGTTATTTTCCAAGCCGGTACCGGTGAAGGAGAAAGAAGTCTTTGTTCCAAATCCAGCAGTGGAACATGAGGAACGAAGAATCAAGCAAGACGTCATCTGGATGATGTCAGGTATACACATCATCGTTCATGATGAACATACAAACAGATACATCCCAAATGATAATTGCCCAGACGTAATGGCCATCATTCGGGAAAAGGAGGATGATGACAGCCCCTCCATCACTGCAGTCCACCCTGACTTTGCCCTTGCCAATTGGAGCAACACTCCTTGTATTGATCGATAAGGGTAAAACGGGCAAAAACTCTTTCTGCCCTATAGATATCATAACTGCTTACTTTTATGTACAGTATTAGCAGTTTATTTTGTCAGTATATGCTAACACTGTGTATGATCAAAACGTTTCATATATACTAAGTGAAAGCATATTTTGTTTCAGGACCTTGAATTTAGATGTGCCTGTACTTGCTGATACAGTGCCTCTTCTCCACAAGGATTGTACCTTTGATGTAGAGATGAATTCAGCCTTGATGGAAGTACATGAGAACATTGAGGTGCCCCCAGAAATTCAAGAATGGGTCAAAGACAAACCTAAACCCAACCTTGACCAAACCACTTCCTTTAATCTCGGAACCTTAGAAAGCCATAGGTTAATCCAAATTGGTTCAGACCTTACCATAAACTAGAGGAATGACATGGTTACGCTATTAACCCAATTCCAGGATGTATTTGCAACGTCTTATGAAGACATGGTGGGTTTGTCCACTGACATTGTTCTTCATCACCTTCACATTAAAGAGGGATTTAAGCCAGTTAAGCAAAAGCTCAGGAGATTGAAACCTGAGTGGAGTTTAAAGGTGAAAGAAGAAATTGTGAAACAATTTCAAGCTGACATCATCATGGTGTCCACATATCTTGAGTGGATATCCAACATTGTTCCCGTGCCTAAACCCGGAGGGAAGGTGCGAGTATACGTGGATTACCGGGACTTGAACAAAGCTTGCTTAAAAGATAGCTTTCCTATGCCATTTATCCACATTCTCATTAATAATACTGCTCAATGCTGCATTTACTCCTTTACTGATTGCTTTGCGGGGTACCATCAAATCATGGTTGCTGAGGAAGATCGTGAGAAAACTGCTTTCATCATGCCTTGGGGAAGCTTTTGCTATAGACGGTTGTCATTCAACCTTATCAATGTCGGAGCCACCTATCAACGAGCCATGATGACTCTCTTCCACGATTTAATGCACAAAGAGATAGAGATCTACGTGGATGACATCATTGTCAAGTCCGAAAGGGAAGAGGACCACTTAGACCATCTCAGAAAACTTTTCAACAGGTTGCGTAAGTACAACTTGAAGTTGAATCTAGCCAAGTGCGCCTTCGGCGTTAAATCAGGCAAGTTACTAGGATTTCTAGTCAGCCACAAAGGGATTGAGCTGGATCCTACCAAAATCTAGGCCATCATGAAAATGCCCATTCCTTAGACAGAGAAGGAAATACAGGGATTTTTGGGAAGAATTAACTTCATTAGCAGGTTTATCTCTCAACTCACAGCAACCTGTTAGCCAATGTTCAAGCTGTTAAGGAAGAACTCCTCTATAAAATGGAATGATGAGTGCCAAAATGCCTTCCTCACGATTAAAGAACAGCTAGTCAAAGCTCCCATTTTGGTACCACCCAGGGATGATGTTCCCCTGTTCATGTACCTGTCCGTAAGTGACAATGCCATGGGCCGTATGCTGGGACAGAAAGACAATAGAGGACAAGGACGAGCTATCTATTACCTCAACAAAAGATTCAGCAACAGTGAACACAAGTACACTCTGATTGAGAAGACTTGTTATGCTTTAGCATGGGCGTCCATGAGGTTACAACATTACCTCCATGGTCACACAACCCATCTCATATCTCGCGTGGATCCTCTCAAGTACGTGTTCAATAAACCCATATTAAATTGTCGGCTGTCCAGATGGCAGTTGATCCTACAACAATTTGACATCGTATATGTGACTCAAAATTCCATCAAAGGTCAAGAAATTGCGGATCAACTGGCCGCTGGACCTTCAGGGGATTTCAACCCCTTGGACACATACTTCCCCGATGAAGGAGTAATGACAGTTCAGCAACACCATCAGTACGATACACGCCAAGCATGGAAGATGTATTTCGATGGAGCTGTTAATATGGAAGGTGCTGGAGCTGGAGCAGTTCTAGTATCTGGTACGGGGGAGCAGTATCCCGTCGCCGTCAAATTACAGTTTATCAGCACCAACAACACAACTGAGTATGAAGGCTATCTCATGGGGCTAAAACTTTCCTGTTCAATGGGCATCAGGTGGTTAACTGTCTTTGGAGATTTAGAGTTGGTAATCAGACAATCCACCAGAATCTATCAAACTAAAGAGCTACATTTGCTGCCTTACCATTGGCAAGTTTTACAGATAGTTTTGGAGTTCGAAGAAATCTCCTTTCTACACGTTCCTCGTAATAGGAATGACTTTGCAGACGCATTAGCGACTTTGGCCTCCTTAATTCGCATATCAGACAAAGGACACTTTCCAAGCGTCATAATTTCTCTGTACAAGGCCCCAACCTATGGGAATTATGTTGGAGAAGTATCGGATGTGCTACCTCCCATCAAACATCCTTGGTATCAATATATCAAGGAATATCTACAAGATGGATCTACACTCGCTGAGGCGAGCCCTATTGAGAAAAGGCGAATCCATCGACTTGCTATAAAATTCTACCTGAGTGGAGATGCGCTCTACAAAAGAGATGCAGGACTAGGTCTCCTCAGATGTTTAGACAATGATCAAGCCTCCATGGTGGAGTCTGTGGCCCCTCCTTGTCATGAAAGTCCTCAGGACAGGACATTATTGGCTATCTCTCAAAGCTGATTGCAATGACCACGTCAGGAGATGCTATCAGTGCCAGATTCGTAGGAATGCTATCCATGCCCCTCTATGGGAACTCCACAATATGAGTTCACCTTAGCCCTTCTCAATGTGGGGAATGGACGTTATCGGGCCCATTGAGCCTAAAGCCAGTAATGGACATCGATTTATCTTCACCATGATCGACTACTTCACCAAGTGGGTAGAAGCAGCCTCTTCCCCACGGTTACCAAAGAAGTCATCATTGCTTTTATCAGAAATAATGTCATTTGTCGATATGGACAACCAGATGTGATTGTGTCAGACAATGCTAAGAACCTCAACAACAAAATTATGGAGGAATTATGCAGTAAATTCCACATCAAACATCTTAACTCTGTCATCTATCGTCCGAAGATGAATGATGTTGTTGAAGCGGCTAACAAAAACATCAAGAAGATCATGCAAAAGATGTCTGCCAATCACAAGGAATGGTCTGACTTATTGCCTCTTACTCTGTTAGCTAACAGAACCTCAATGCGCACTTCCATTGGGGCAACCCCCTACGCATTAACCTATGGGATAGAAGAACTGCTCCCCATAGAAGTTGAAATGGAATCCCTCAGAGTGTTGATAGACGCTCAGCTAGAGAAAGACCAATGGGTACAAGACATGTATCACCAATTGTCTCTAATAGACGAAAGGCGAACCGTGACTATCTTCCATGGTCAGTTATATCAACAAAGGATCGCCAGATCCTACAACAAAAAAGTCCGGCTACGGTAGTTTTAACAACATGACTTGGTTTTGAAAAAGATCATTGACAACCAAGATCAATCTATGGGAAAATTCGCTTCTAACTGGGAAGGCCCGTTTGTTGTCAATGAAGTATTGACAGGGGGTGCTTTCAGATTGCAAGAAATGGACAGCGATGAATTTCCACAACTCATCAACTCGGACACCGTGAAACGGTACTATGTTTGAAGTTACCATCAAGCAAACATCCTGGTGTTGGATAATCAGATCACCAGTCATTCTGGTTCTTTAACCCTTTACCACATACAACTCTTCCACACTTTGGCCCTCAGGGAAAACATACTTTTCAGGCTAGAAGCATGGCTTCTCCGCGTTCCTACGACTTAGGTCATCCCACTACAGATTAAACCTCTCGCATTTGCAGTTTGGCTACCCATACATGGGATCAAACTTCTCATACCTGCAGTTTATCCTCAACCTAGGATTAAACTTTCTCATCCCCGCAATCTGACCTGAACATGGGATCACACTTTTCACCTCGCCCTGAGGGGCGAACTACGTCGACCTGATCTCCTCTTCAATAGGAGTACGTAGGCAACCATTTTATATGGCCCGGTCGCAATAAAACAAAAACAACAAAAACAACAAAAACATTCCTACACTATTTATGCCATATACATCGTTAAACCTCTTACACCAGGTTCGAACTACGCAGACCTGATCTCCTCTTCAATAGGAGTACGTAGGTGGCCATTCATGGTGCGGTCTCACCCCCTACCAAAACACAAAAAACTTGTCAACAGTACTGGGATCAATCTTCAATCCACTACATTTCATTGGCTTCAGACCAAAGGGATGGAATTACCTGAACTCCTCCCAAATAGGAGATTCGGCGACCATCTAAGCTGCGGTTGTACCTTGAAGAGCAACACCAATCCATAATAGATGGAATTAACTAGGCTCCTCCTGAATAGGGGTACTGGCGACCATCTGTGGTGCGGTCAATCTCAGATAGGAAAGCCACACTCCTCTTCACATCTCCATACAGAAACCAGTCCCAAGACACTAAAGATGGTAGGGATACACACAGATCAATGATCCATTCTGAACTGTATAGAGACATCTCAATGTCCATCCTTCAAGGAGGAATTCAGAATACATCAAGATCGCAAGCCCTAAAGCAGCGGGAAAAATATCAAGCAAGTGGCAAAGCATATCTAAAAGGGAAGTGATCAAAAATATATTTCTCTGCTATATATAATGTTGTTTGATATATACAATGTAAACTGTACATGACAAAATGGCTAAGCTAGTCTGTGCAGGAAAATACAAGCTCATCTACAAGTCAGGGTATATGCGAGCTAACAAGCCCAACATGGCGTCCCTCTCAGAAGAAGGAGGCGAAACTATGGTCTCCTATACGAGAATATCCATACGACCCAACAGATTTGCAGCCATCTGCATGGTGACCATATGCTCATTGATGTAAGTGCTCATCTCTACAATCATGCCAGTGGTAAGGGACCTCACTGCAGTACTATCTGTGATGGCTACATCCCGGGTAGATATGGAACTATCCCGCTCAACTATTACTGCATCTCTGGCTAATCTAGCCTCATCTCGCTCGACAACAGCGGCGTCTCTTTGTTGGTCGGAAAACCGATCACTAAACACGCGCAACTATACGTGGTCTAACAAGTAATACAATGATAAGAAGTGTGTCGTACCCACGAGGAACTATGACTAATATTTACCAAGTACTGATTGTTTATCGCTAAAGTCTTATTCGAACAACACTAAATGGAAGTGTGATTAATCTAATTATACTACTTAACAAAGAAAGTAAATGGATAACGAATGGAAATCTATGGAATTACAAGCTAAGGTCACAACTTCACCGCCACACAGGAATTCTGTCAAACACCTGGCATGTTCTGTTTCATCAAACTAGCTACCCTTTCTCTCTTTGGTCTAATTGGTCATGACAATTTGTCGACCGAGAACACACATGTGTCTATGCACCTCTATCGAGGTATGCACAAACATATCCTCTCCAGATCCACCCAAAAGGGAATAGAACAGAAAAGAACATCCAAGCTAGATCTAATCCTACGTACGTCTATGCGAATTAATCATAACAAGGATTTAAGCATAAGTTCTCTACAGGTCGCACGTGGCACACAGAGATATGTCTATTCTACGCACAACTTATGCAGTCGAAACCTACAATCACATGTTAATATATTTAGGTGTAAATTTATAATTCTTCTGTCGATATCATGCAGATTACCAAAATCATCACTAATGTCTTAGCGAGAATTATAAAGCACAAATATATTAAACCAAATCATATGGTGCCAACCAAAGAGATAAAGACAGTCAATTTAAATAACAAAGGGATCCATTATAACCTTAGAGTCAATATTCAGTACATAGTTAATAAACCAAATACAACTAGCAAATAAGACAACATTTATGTATTACAATAATAGAGGAAATAAATGGATAAGAAGGAACTCTGTCAAAGCCCTTCAGTCACCAAGCAATTCGCTCCTTTCAAGCTTTCCAATCCGTGTCAGTCGTTGCTCTTGTGCTCCAAAGAAATCTCAGACCTCTCCCTAATCTACCTAATCTATATGTACAGAGATCAGAAAGGAACTAGAGAGAGAAATACAGAAGAAAATCCTAAGCTAAGCTATCCTATTCTATTTACATGATTTGTGTTATGAGATCTATATCCCTTTCTCACTCTCTGTTCTTTTTGATGCAAGCGGCTGCTCCTCGCTTATATATTGCTTCCCTCTTCTTTTAGGTCATTAAAGACTCATTACTGCTTGGGCATCGGAGCTCGCTCTGCGGCGCGAGTAAAGGCTTAACAACCGGTGCTAGGGCGCGAGTCTGGTGCCAGCCTTGGCGCTGGGGCGCCACACATAACTCAAGCGAGGCGCCAAAAGTTAGTAGCTTTGCCTAGCATTGGCCCTGGGGCGTCGGATATGGCGCTAGGGCGCGACTTCCAAGTGTAACACTGGCGCTGCGGTGCCAGTACAGGAAAAATGGCCAATATGCCCCGTAAGCTGGAAAACAACTCTGCATTGCATCAATTAAGCTTAATAACACTACAATCATATAAAACTATATAAAATCTACGAGAACAGGCAACTATTTAAGTAATAAAATATCCGATTCGCGGGTATAAATCCCGCTCATCAAATACCCCCAAACTTAAGTCTTTGCTTGTCCTCGAGCAAACTAACTGACACAGCACTAATAATAAAACATACGCGAAAGAAAATAAAAAAAAAGTATAGTAGCATCATGGCTTCAAAGCTTGATCATAGCCACTCCCAGAGAATAGAGTAAACACAGATATGAGTAAGAGTTCATTCAATTTGAAGCATAAAACTGTATTCGATCCATTCTATGTGTGTGTGTGGAGACCAACCGTCCTAACTAATCATGGCTCACATAAGTTTGCACAGTCGATTGCTAATGCTAATATGCATACTCCGCAACTTAAGCATTCCGCAAGCATTAAGAATAAGACGTAAATGCAGGAAAAGTTCAAAAGAAACTAGCATGACGACAGCAAAATCTGACTCGGACAGTCCTTAATTACCTTAGGCTATTCAGAACTACCCATGAATGAGCTTTTGATCATTGACTCCCAAGCTAGACGACTTTAGGGTACTAGGTGTAGAACACCCCTGTGAATCTAATAACTCGATCAGTAAAGGCCACGCAATCAACATAAGCCACTGAGATTTTACAACGAAAACGAAGAATATTTAACGAGTGCATTTTATGCTCCATCTCGATATCGGTCATGCGTTTATGGGCGAGTGCGTTTTACGCTCCATCTCGACCCACCGCAAAACTTTCGATATAAACTCTTGTTTTCTCTTTTTATTCTCATTTCATTCGTTTTTTATGTCAACATGCTAGAATCCAAGATCCAAAGCTGTATAAATGTCTAAGTCTTTTATTACCTTGTACAATTGAAAGTTTATAAGAGTGATCAAATTTTCAAAGCAATAAACACGCGAACTAAATTTGAAAAATAACTAGTTAAATATAGTTGGTCGGTGCGTGCTAAGAAGGACGGATCAATAACAGTCTAAACTTATCAATTGAACAACCCCTAGCTTATACATGCTTGACACGACTCTAAGAGATAGACATAGATAGTTGACGCTTGTCATAAGCCACAATCAAAAATTACTGAAAACTATAACACCCTTGCTAAATAGCAACTCAAAATAGGGTAAAAAGGCCATTCAAATGGCACAAGCATCAAATCAGTAATAGCCCCAAAAAGATGGCTATAAACCACAAATATGCTGATAAAAATCAAAGCATTAAAAATAAAAACCAAAAACAGTTCATGGCATAATAATTAAAGCATAAACCCGCAGTTCAAAATGACTGCACCACAATACTGATGATAAAAACATAATAAGGTACTAAAGTATGCAATCTAGTCATGGTAGTACATAAATAGATAGATAATAGCTAAAAGCACCCGCAAACTTGAGGTGAGCAATGCCCTCATTGCTAAACATAAAGCAAACGATACAAGAGGGCTTCCCTGAAGTGGCTCACTCAGCAGCGGTCTCGTCCTCATCTGCCTCGGCGGGCAGTGATGGGGGAGGGTAGGGTGGGAAGACAGGAGGCTCCGGGAACCATGCCTCATCGCTAATAAATTTTGTGCTGTCCAATGGCGTTGGTGGTGTCGCGGACGATGATCCTCCCATGCTAAGGCGTTGCCTCTTTTGTGCCATTTTCTGAAATTTTTTTATATGTTATCTGCACTTGCCAAGACAAGAACAAAAACTACACTACAAAGCAAATAAGCATTATTCCAAATAATATAATAACTAACTACAAAGTGAACTAGACATATGTAAAGAAAACAGATAAAATTTATACCAAGATGGGGGTGCCTCCCCACCAAGCGCTTGTTTTAAAGTCGTCAGCTTGACTATACTGACGCCGTTCAATCCGGCTCATAAGCGAAAATGACCTTCTCATGCCGCCTATTCATCAGCTCCTTTGGATTTTTGGCAGACATGGATGATGGATCATCCTCGTTTTCTTCATCCTTCGACACAAAGAATCTTTCACCACTGGAATTATCCACTAATTCCCCTTGTTCATTAAATTGAAAGCGTTCTTTGTGCTCTATTGGGCCCTCTTTGGTTTCCACAGTCGTGAGCGTGGTTTCTAATAGTAGATCAGTCTTGACGATACCACCACTGTTGATCCTTGTGTCTCTAACTTCAGACTCAACCGGTTGGCCAGCCTGCACTACGACGTCTCCCTCAATAACTGTGTGAGACTCACTGTATTTTTCTTGCGTATCCACCATGCAATGCTCTACTGCTTCATCGTTGAGATCAATTACGACCGGGAGATTCCCTTGTGGTGGATTTATGATGGCACTGACGAGTTGCCCCAATTGCTTCTCAAGGCTGTGCAATGCGGCCTCTTGGCTTGCCATCCAAACCTCATTATTCTGAATAAAGTCGGTGAGAAGCTTCTCAAGCTGGTTCTCTTCTTCTCGTGCTGAGGTCTCATAAAAGCTCTCATTGGGTTGAGACGTCAACTCATAATACGGCGGAGACTGATAGTCAAACTGAAAGGCATGATTCAGATCATAATATTGCTCTTGATTGAAGTCCCTTGAGTTTGGATAACCCTGGCTGTTTGGATGGTAGGGAATCGGTTCAAAGTCAGCTTGATTCTGACAGTAGGCATTCTGAGTGGACTGACACTCAAGATTATCAGAAAATCTCAAGGCATTAACAGTTTGAAGTTGCAATTTCTCGAGTCCTTCTTCCGAGCTTGGTTGTGTTGTCCCCTCATAAGGCTATTGATAACATTGATAGTCCATGATCTGTAAACTTAAAAACAAAAAGAAAGGAAGATCAAACAAATAAAAGAAATAAATATATACACGTTCAAAGTAAGACTAAATTGATTTAAATCAATATTAGACAATATTAGAATAATAGTTCCCCGGCAACGACGCCAAAAACTTGTTGGTCAAAAAACCGATCACTAAACACGCGCAAGTATACGTGGTCTAACAAGTAATACAGTGATAAGAAGTGTGTCATACCCACGAGGAACTATGACTAATATTTACCAAATACCGATTGTTTATCGCTAAAGTCTTATTCGAACAGTCTAATTATACTACTTAACAAAGCAAGTAAATGGATAACGAATGGAAATCTAAGGAATTACAAGCTAAGGTCACAACTTCACCCCCACACAGGCATTCTGTCGAACACTTGGCGTGTTCTGTTTCATCAAACTAGCTACCCTTTCTCTCTTTGGTCTAATTGGTCACGACAATTTGTCGACCGAGAACATACAGGTGCCTATGCACCTCTGTCAAGGTATGCACAAACATATCCTCTCCAGATCCACCCAAAAAAGAATAGAACAGAAAAGAACGTCCAAGCTATATGCAATCCTACATACTTCTATGCGAATTAATCATAACAAGGATTTAAGCATAAGTTCTCTACAGGTCGCATGTGGCACACAGAGATATGTCTATTCTACGCACAACTTATGCAGTCGAAACCCACAATCTCATGCTAATATATTTAGGTGTAAATCTACAATTCTTCTGTCGATATCATGCAGATTACCAAAATCATCACTAATGTCTTAGCGAGAATCATAAAGTACAAATATATTAAACCAAATCATATGGTGCCAACCAAAGAGATAAAGACAGTCAATTTAAATAAGAAAGGGATCCATTATAACCTTAGAGCCAATATTCAGTTTATAGTTAATAAACCAAATACAAGTAGCAAATAAGACAACATTTATGGATTACAATAATAGAGAAAATAAATAGATAAGAAGGAACTCTGTCAAAGTCCTTCAGTCACCAAGCAATCCGCTCCTTTCAAGCTTTCCAATCCGTGTCGGTCGTTGCTCTTGTGCTCCAAAGAAATCTCAGACCTCTCCCTAATCTACCTAATCTATATGTACAGAGATGAGAAAGGAACTAGAGAGAGAAATACAGAAGAAAATCCTAATATAAGCTATCCTATTCTATTTACATGATCTGTGTTATGAGATCTATATCCCTTTTTCTCTCTCCGTTCTTTTTGATGCAAGCGGCTGCTCCTCGCTTATATATTGCTCCTCTCTTCTTTTAGGTCATTAAAGACTCATTACTGCTTGGGCACCAGAGCTCGCTCTGCGGCGCGAGCAAAGGCTTAACAACCGGTGTTGGGGCGCAAGCTGAAGCGCTGGGGCGCCGTTAATGGCATTGGGGCACGAGTCTGGCACCGGCCTTGGCGCTGGGGGGCCACACGTAACTCAAGTGAGGCGCCAAAAGTCAGTAGCTTTGCCTAGCATTGGTGCTGGGGCGCGAGCTGGGGCGCGAGCTGGGGCGTTGGGGCGCGACTTCCAAGTGTAACACTGGCGCTGCGGCGCCAGTACAGGAAAAATGGAAAATATGCCCTGTAAGCTGGAAAACAACTCTACATTGCATCAATTAAGCATAATAACACTATAATCATATAAAACTATATAAAATCTATGAGAACAGACAACTATTTAAGTCATAAAATATTCGATTCGTGGGTATAAATCCCGCTCATCACTCTGCGAGATAATGCCTCGTCTCTCTTTAACAGAGTTGCGTCTCTCCCATCAAGGGCAGTCAACATCAAGGCTCTAGCCTGGTCTCTCTCGAAGGTCATCGGATGAAGACTCTGCTCGAAGTACTGTGCCGAATGCTGTAAAACGACACTGCTGGTACTGGGAGAATCTAGAGGAAATGCTGACAACCCAACAACTGGCTCCTCCTCGATGTAGGAATCAATGTCCTCCATAGGCTCTATATCGTCTAAATCACTAATCGGTAATGTGGATATTACCACAGTCGATGCGATCTCTGTCTCCATCCATGCGGAATACTCTACAGAACAACCCGGATGGCTCACAAAAAAATTAGCTATCTCACGCTGATCCCAACAAGCATACACATGGGATCGGTCCTCGGCTAAAAGATAGTGAGAAGCTGAACGATGTCCCAACGCCCCCTCGAAAGGATGAAAGTCCTAAAACTGGTCAAACTGCGACATCACGGCCAGCGGGTGGTAAGTAGTCATGCCCCTCAAGCCTGCCAGAGGGAGATAGTCCATGCCCGGAGCATGAGTAATAAAGCTGTAAGGTGAGCTAAGCCCCGAGCATGGCAATATGCTAAACGGATCCCTGATATCCGCTAAGAACATAGACTAAGCCAAAGCGTCCGTACGCTCCGATGGCTGAAAGGAGTATGACATGGCTATGTTATGGGTGAAACAATACCCATGCCGTCTAAAGGTGCCAATCGGTCTCAAGTGTGACATAAACCACACGTATAGCATGACTGAGCTGCCCGTGAACACTCCTGTCGGATAAGTGCAGCAGTATGTAGCTGACCTCAGAGTCTCTACTATAATAATCGGTATAATGGTACGACCCTCCCTGGGAGCTCTCACTGCCATGATGACTCCAATGTCTATCTCATCCATGTACCATGGCATATAGACATACGACAGTACGTACAATAGCAGTACATCAACCATGGCTAGAAGCCAATGATCCTCCGGTGTGGTGAAATCCCTGGAATGTCATATATAACTCTCCTCAGAGCCAAATCTATCAAACAGAAAATGCTGGGATATAACGCGGCTAGATGTAAGCTCATCATGTACCACCCTACGCCTCAATCCAGTGAGGGTCATGAACTGTCGACTCCTGTCCCCCAAAGCCATATGTACGCAAGGTCTGTCTAGTGGCAGCATCGTCAACCGTGCATACTCCTCCAGAGTGGGAGTCAACTCTTGGGTCCCAAATTGGAAAACCTGCCTCTTCGATACCCAGTGCTCTAGCATGCCATCCACAAATCCTGTGGGAACCTGAAACATCAACAGGGTCATAGTATGCTGCAATAAATGATCTACGGTCACCCTGTCTGATGGTGACATGCTATCATACCACGATTGCATACCAGATGCCACCAATGATGGTGGGGTATGATTAATACGGCTAACTGTCGAGGAAGACATCTGTGCAGGCCGTGTCATAAGACCATCTAAGGGTCAATGCTGAATATCTCTGGACATACATACATATGCATAACATGATACATGCATTACAGATAATAGATGGCAATATGATATAGGGAATGAAAAAATTATGCATACATTCCTAAGTATATCAACATCTAATACATCATCTATGTACAGCTATAAATACAGGGAAATGGGGCACAACCACCCAATAGCTAACAGAGGCCTATCAAAAGAGATAACGAGAATACACATCAGAAGAAGATAATGGTGTCAATGTCTACATCATCAATCCTGTCCACCTGATGTAACTCCTCCTGAGTCACTGGATCTCTATCAACAGGGATGTCAGGCCTATACAAAGGAGGATCTGCGCCGGCAAAACCAAATGGGTCGTTTGAGGGGCCAGCACCTGAGCTGGGAGGATCAAATGAATATGCCTCTGCTGGATCTCTGCCCACATGCCGGATAAAGAAATGTGCCTGGTCTAGTCACCAGGTCAAACTATCAATCTGTGTCACATGATCACAGATCCTGGAACCATATCCCCATGAACTGAGTGGCGCGGGACTGGGCTCCAATAGTTCGAGGGAACCACCAACGCTGGAATATCTCCTGAGTACAAGGACCCTCTGATAATGCAAAGTCGTCAACCCCCAATAATGGGATATCAGCGATGGGTGACTGTGATACAGGCCAATGACGCCTGGCAGGAGGCAAGATTGGCATGCGAATCTCCCCTGTGGTGACCCTAATAGCACGCTCTCCTAAATAGAGCTCCTATAATCCATCTGTAAATAGAGGAACTCTCCGGGTAGAGATCACATACTCGATGCCAGTCGGGTACCCATCCTCAAAATCGATGGCCAAATATTCTCTAGAATAGGGAATCCATGTGATGATATCAGTTATCAATAACTCCAGCTGCATGCAGCAGTGAGTGAAACCCTCAGCTATAAGGACCTCCGCCAATATGGAATGATGCCATCGTCGTCCTCGTGGATAGGTTTCTAAACCTAACACACTCATAGGACGCAAGCATGGGAGCCTCTCATAGGCCCAAAACTGCCAACACAATGGCAAAACATCTACGGTCAGTAAACACTCTTAACCTATAAATGGGAAATGACAAGAGAAATACTCACCAGCAGGAATGGGTAGAATCCTAGCCAAGCCTCAGTCAAACTCTGTGAGCCCATACGCATGCCCCGGAGGAAATAGGCAAAGGTGTAGGAACCCCAATCATACTCTCCAATACGGTCCACATGATGAGTTGCATTGATCAAAGCGAACGACAACGTAGAAGAGTTATCTGCTATGAAGCAGCCTCTAATGATCATCAGGAATAATTGCCAAAGAATATGATCCCTGACTCTGACGTCATCAGGCATGGGCTCACTCAAAAGTCCTCTCATAGCATCTACGCTCAAAGGACCTGCATGGACAGTCTGCCCTTGAGCACCTCCGCCGGAACTCCTAATAAGGATCTGACGGTAATATGGGTAATATTCGCCATGCAAGGCACTGGTGCCCCTCCAAACTCTATACCTGTGATAAACTTCCAATCCATCGGCGTCATCATCACCTCACAGTCCAACAAATGGAGTGACTAAGTCTGATGAAACCATCGATCAGACAATGCCCTGAGGTAACCTCAGGGATAACGACAGGGAAGGATGGAGAAGAATGCCCCGAATCCCCAATCATGCACTACCGCTCTATAGTCGGGAAGAAGAGCTTGATACATGGAGTGTATGCTAAACCAATTCCCTCGAGGCTGTGTAAAGCCGGGAACCTACATGAAATGCAGATCAACATCAGAATCCTTTACTCCTCGTCAATAGGACAGAAGGAAGATCAAGATCTAACGTCATACCTCGTTAGCATGCAAGTACATCGAGGGATGTCTGCTCAAGTCACCCAGAAGCTCTGGGTTTGCCACCTGAATACAAGGGAGCTCCCTACGGGGAACATGTATAGCAGGAGCGGGGTCCTCAATCGGAATATCCTCATCCTCATCCTCGACGTCCGGCACATCAGCCCGGACTGGACGTATCACTGCCTCCACTAATCGACGAGGCTGTCTAACAGAACGGGGTCGAGGCACTTCAGAAGCCCTCCTCCGTACACCAGAAGTGGTCCTACGGGAACTACTTGGTTGATCCGGATCCATAATATCTGGACAATAAGTCTCCAAATCACCTCAGAAAGGGTATGGTATTTCCTGACTTGGAGCTTTTCAAAATGCATTTTATGACTACATGCATGCATGCATTATTTTAACATACATCTACAGTAGAGTTAAAAATGCATGACTAATTAAATGCCTACATTTTGAATTTTTTTTTGCCATAGTCCCCTTTGTAAATAGGACTATCCACATGCGCATAGGCATGACTAGGTAGTCATTCAGTAGCACACCTGTCCCAAAGTCATATACATAATATATGCATTAAAAATCAAAAACATCAATATATAAGGTTAACCTCAATACCAGGAGTACTTTGCCTTTTACCTTTTGCTCATTTGTCCTAAAATAGGATATGAAATAGTAGAAAAAGTTATCAATTTGACTGTCTCAAAAGTCAAATTTTTTCACATCATTATGTTTAGCATGGTTTAATACTAACTTTTACTATGTTGAATATTTTTTATCAAGTCATTTGAGCATACATAATCACTACTGTGTGTTTAGATGCATTTCATGCGATAACTCATTTTCTAATGGATAAAAACTGGAAAAAATACATGCATACGTTACCAGGATAGTGCAGAACACATGTACGGTGACAAAATTTACAGAAAATCACCCAAACTCAGCAGATCTGAAGGAGACCTCTGGATTTTTCTTCGTGAGACAAGTTGAAAGTGACTTGTGAGACCAACCTGCAGGATATTAATATCCACGATTGGCCGCAGGTCCATCTGCGACTGAAGTAGGTGTATCTGCAGCACCCCTATATGGGCCCCACCCATTTGGCTCGGTCCAGTTCGAGTTGCAAAGGAGTTCTTACAGACTGAAAAGGTCAAATCGGGAATAAAAACGCTACGCGATTGAGAAAAATAGCCTGCAATCCTGGTCTTCTCAGATAGAACTTTGAGTTTATACATCACTCATTGGTAGTCACCCAGACACGAGGTATACCATGCCAATGATCCCATTTGTTACAAATCACATTCGACAATATCTTGTACAGGTACAATGCCGCCAATTCCGGGTCATTACCCTAAAGATCAACGTGATCCCCGACGGGGGTTACAACGGAAACCCCGGCGAGGGTTACAACGCATGTTCATCCGTTGACACACACATCGATGAAGGTTAAGTAGCCTTGACGTTATTTTAGCTGATGGCAAGTAAACCCATCAAGGCATCAAAAGCTGTTCGATGATTGCGTACTTTGGTATTCATAAGTCCCCAGTGGATCCCCGGCGGGGGTCACAACGTAATGTTCTGTTGATTCACACGTCGGTGAAGGTCAAGCAACCTTGACAATATGCTCATAGAGTATCAGTCGTTGATTCACACGTCAGCGAAGGTCAAGCAGCCTTGACAGTCTACCCCACATGGTTTTCATCTGTTGATTCACACGTCGGTGAAGTACAAATCAACGAAGGTTAGGCAATCTTGACAGCATCTGCTGTTGGCAGTAAATCCAACAGAATCTTGACATATCCTGGCGATACAAACCAGGAAAGGTCAACATCATCAAGGAAGATCGATGATGAAATATGTTATACACATCCTCAAACAGACAAAGCTTTATCCCCACAGATCTCTTACACATAAGAGGTACCTCTTAGGGATTAAGTCGGTATCAAGGATTCAGGACTTTGGTGATAACTCCAACATCAACATCCTAACAGATTCGGATCATAAATCTGATCAGGTTATAATTGCTAATCCTCGAAAAACATTACAAGGTTTCAGCAATCATCCCCAGCATGTTGGGCAACAACCCCGCACACATGCATCATACATTTGCATCATGTTGCTACATATAGTATCATATTTGTCTTATGACATTTCAAGTGTCTAGGATTCTTTATCCTATCCATGCATTGCATTGCATGAGTATAATAAAGAGGGGCATCTGTAGACACTCAAAATTTTTTGTACACCTATCACTAATATTGCAGGCGGACAGATTCGTCTTCTAAGAGGGAACCCTGGAAGATAATTCATATCCGTTCTGGATACTACCGAAAGTTCAGCATCAAGCCCGGAACACACACCGGGAGTAACAATTCCAACCTCAGAGATAACCCCGAGGCGTTCAGATCCAGTACCGGAACACACACCGCAGAACACCGATTAATCTTGGAGATAACCCCGAGGTATCCAGTCTCAGTCCCAATCATGGGAATAGCTACCAACCTTGGTGATTACCCCAAGGAATGCAGTTCCGGCGATAACCCAGAAATGTTTATTTTAAATACAACCAGCATCAATCTTGGCGCTCACAACGAGACACCCAGTACTAACCCAGAGATAACACCGGGAGGACAGACATACCTGAAAGTTGACACTGAGGATCTTCAACATTTGTAGAAGTCCAATCTCAGCAATAACCCTGAGCAACGTCTGCTTTATCAGCCCAAACCGGCGATAACTCCGGTGAGGGGCCAAGGCATCATCTCGCCACTCTAAAGCCATATCATGTCGTCTAAACATTTTATACACATATCTCTACACAACGATGTCCCACAAGAATCAAGGAAAACCAATCCCGAGTGACTATTGTCCAGGGTAACAGATAGAATTTTAAAGATTGAAGATAGGAGGGCATCGTCCCATCTTCAATGACTTCGTACAAACTCTAATCCCATGCCATTGTACAACTCTCCACAATGGCGGTCCGAAATAGGTTCTATATACCTCAGTCGGATGCTCAGATTGCAATTCTGAAAATTCGAGCAGACATTGCAGTGCCTAAGTGCACGTACTACGTGATGACCCGACCCGAGAAACCCGGGGCAACCCGGGCAGCCTCAGGTACACCTGCGGCTGGCTGTATGTACACCTACGGCTCCCTCCCTCTATAAATAGAGGGCTTGAGGTGGCTATTTTGAAGAGAGAAAGAGCGAGGAAGCCTTGTCAAATTTGCTATGTACTTGCAATATACTGAGTGCTTTTCCATTTTAAACACTTGTGAGCTCACATATAGCTACTTTTGTACCGACGGGAGCTGAGTTTCATCCACTTTAAACATATAGAAGTTGTAAGACCCCAACTTTTATAAATAAAGATAAATTTTCTATAAATATCATTTTTGAATATTATGGAGTTAATTTGATATAATGTTATAGTTGTGGGTAATATTTATAAATTTTGCAAAGTACGCAAGTTGTTATATAATATTCGATTGGTCGGGGAATATTCGTTTTAACAGGGAATATTCGTACAACGGCATAATCATTGGTGGACCCCACAACAGAATTATTGTCGGATTGAGAAAACGACAAAAATATTTTATTAAAAATAACGACGGAAGTTTTACCATTGTTACTGTTGAACTACTCGGTAGTAAAAGTACAGTAATACGTGTGGTTGCATAGTAGCACACGTTATTGATTATTAATGCTTATGTGAGAAGTCACTCAGTTTGATTCATTTATTGTCAGTTAATAATATGAATTATTTAGCGATAATGACGTTTTGTTTTATTCGTATTATTAACGTAATAAAACAGAAACATCTTTTTATATAAAACAGAATACTTTATTAAAGTTATTCTATAAATAGAATATATTATATTTTATTTAAAAGATTTTTCTTTAAATATGGACCGTCAGATTAAAGTAATCAATCTGGACCGTTCATGGATCAGTTACTATGTATTCTATTTTTCTATAAATAGCAGCTCATTCCTTCATTATTTCTTACGAATTCACTGAACTCTAGAGAGAGAAACTATAGAGAGAGAGAAGAAGAGTATTCTGCTACTTAACTACTTCCTTATTTCAGCTCCTCTTTAAAACGGTAAGGGGTGTTATTCTTTCTTATTCATGAAGAGAACTGTTGTTATTCCATTTCTTATTATTCTGTTGGAATAACCTATATACGTGGTCTACCCTATACTTGGTGACATTCTTCTAGTATTCTGTTGGAACATCCTGTCTGTGTGTTTTACACCGGACCTGGTTCCGTTTTTATTATTATTCTGTTGGAACATCCTGTCTGTGTGTTTTACACCGGACCTGGTTCTGTCTTGTTATTATTCTGTTGGAACATCCTGTCTGTGTGTTTTACACCGGACCTGGTTCCATTATTTATTATTCTGTCGGAATATCCTGTCTGTGCGTTTACGCCGGACCTGGTTCCATTATTTATTATTCTGTCGGAATATCCTGTCTGTGCGTTTACGCCGGACGTGGTTCCATTATTTATTATTCTATTAGAATAACCTGTCTGTGCGGTCTATCGCATGCATGGTGATTTCTTTTATTATTCCATTCTTTATTATACTCAGTTGGTTAAGTTTTGACTTCTATACTCCATGAAATTTGTGGAATATCCTTGACATTAACGCTTCATCTAGTATCTATTCATGAAAATATTCTCCTGATCATTCTTGAATTTTACTCCACAAAGTAGTATCATGTTGACAATTTGGACGTTGTTAATTCTTGGATAAATTAATTCTTGAACTTGTTTTATTGAATTCTTATATCATTGTCATCATTCTCATGTTTATATTCTGTTAAAAGTCATCTTTGGCCTGTAGTGCATAGATGGACTTGGTATGATTATGACCAGGGATTATTCGGTGTAATCATGACCGTAATGTTATAAATGATGTGGTAAAAGTTCTCATTGGCCCGTAGTGCATTGATGGACAGTTGTTGGCATGATCATGACCATTAATGAATACACGAATATCCTTGGCCGTAGTGCAGGGGTGATTCGATGATGTGGATTATTTTATTAAGCTGAGTCACAGCGATAACAGTGTTGAAAAATCTTTTAAATCATAAAAGATAGTAGAGTTTATTTTCTACTTGACTCTTTTAATGGATTGCTTGTTCCACTGCAGTTAAACTTGATGTCTATTATATTTTATCAGTTTAACATTGTTGAAGGCTAATGATAATTTATTCTGCATTATCTTAGTCATAATATTTCTTACTGGGCTAGTTGAGCTCACCCTTTCTTTCACTGTTCTCTTCAGGAAATGAGAACGTAGCTGGGGCAAGTCGGGGAACGGAGTGATGGTTCGAATGATAGTATTAGTTAGTAGTCCTCACTATTCTATGTAATAGTGTGTTAATAAATTTAATGAGGACTCCTTTTGAGTATGAATACTCTCTAGAAGATAATATTTGTATTCAAACTCACAGTTTATGTTTTGTCGTATTGTACACGACAGTTGTATTAGTAAGTTGTATTTGTATTCTGTACTATGTATCTGACGACCCAAGATGGGTGATGTATACCTAATTTTGGGGGCGTCACAGTTGGTATCAAAGCTTAGGGATATGATCCCTGGCTAAGATGTGAGAATAGAACTAGGAGGGGAGAGACGGGGAATTCCTTCGCTAGTATGACCTACCAAAGTTTATTTGCATGGTATTTAATTGGTCGGTCATAATATAAGGATAATATATGACATATCAATTAACTTTTATTTTGTGGCAGTATCTGAAAATGGCATCTGAGAATGTTGAGAATAACAATGGAGCACAGGCGATTATTGATTCACCACATATCAATAATCAGGATAATGTTCATCAGGAAGGTGACAATCCTCATGCAAACAACAACACTGACCAGATGATGAATGATGGAATGTTCAGAGGTTTTATGCAATTCATGCAACAACAGGTGAAAGCGGCTCCTGTCCACAACATAGGTGGAAATACTGGAAACTCTCAGGCGGTCACCGCTAAACAGTTTAAGGAGCTGGGACCACCGGAGTTTAAGGGAGAACCCAAACCACTTGTAGCTGAAACATGGATAAAGCAGATCACCAAGATATTTGATGTCTTGGGTTGCTCTGAGGAGCAAAAGGTTCCCTTTGCCGCCTTTATGTTGCGAGGAGAGGCAGATTACTGGTGGGAATCGATAAAACGTACTCAACCTGCCGCACTGAAGATGTCTTGGGAGAAGTTCCAAGAGCTGTTTAACGACAAATACTTTCCCGAGAGTATTCGTCACATGAAGGAGGTGGAGTTCATCAAATTGGAGCAGAATAATATGACCGTGTCGCAGTACGAGGCAAAATTTACGGAGTTATCCCGGTTTGCGTCCCACCTGGTGGATAATGAAGAAAGAATGACGCGGATGTTTTTAAGAGGTTTGAAGCCGGAGATACGTCAACACTTTGTTTCTCATAAACTGTGTTTGTATTCAGATGTTGTAAATAGGGCTCAGTTGGTGGAGCGCGATAACGAGACAACGCAACCAAAAGAGAGCAGCCGACAAAATGATAATACCAGTGAAAGCAGTCATCGAAGCGGTGACAACAAGCGTGGAGGGAATCAACAGGCCAAAAATGGTAACCACTTCAGTGGTAATCAGGGCCAAAACAATAAGAATGGACATTTCACGAAGAGGAGATTCAACAATGATGGAAAGACGTCAGCACCAGCACCTGTCGTTAAGGAAGGAGAACGACCACCTATCATATGTTTCAAATGCGGAGGGGAGGGGCACATCAGTCCAAACTGCGCGATGCCGTCCAAAGCATGTTATAATTGTGGAAGAGAAGGTCATTTAGCCCGATTTTGTCGTTTACCGAAGACAAATTCAGCTAGGATGGAGGCACCAAATGCCGTCCCAGAAAAGTCAAAACCGGTTGTGCAAGGGAGAGCGTTTGTTGTGAACTCCCAGAGAGCAAGGAACCCGAATGAGGTCAGCACGGGTAAGCTTATCATAAACTCTAACGAAGTCTATACTTTATTTGATACCGGTTCTACCCATTCTTTTATTTCTCCTACTTGCGCTCATCGATTAAATTTGATTCCGGAGAAATTAGACTTTGACTTAGCAGTTGAAACTCCATTGGGAGAAACCTTCATTACATCCACGGTTTATAAGTCTTGTTTGGTTCAAGTTGGTACCCACACATTACCTGTCGATCTTATTTCATTAAAAATACTTGCATTTGACGTGATTCTAGGGATTGATTGGTTAACTACTTATCATGCAAAAATTGATTATTTTCGTAAGGTTGTTAGCTTTCATATTCCTAATCGACCTATTACGCGAATTCAAGCAACCAAACCATTAAAATCAATCGCTGTCATCTCAAGCCATAAAGCTATTCGTTTATTGAAAAATGGATGTCAAGCTTTCTTAGCTCATGTCACAGATCTAAACAAAAATACGTCAGCTTTGAATGATATTTCTGTTGTTAATAAATTTCCTGACGTATTTCCCGAAGAACTTCCTGGCCTACCCCCAGAGCGTGAAATTGAATTTTGTATCGACCTTGAACCCGGTACAAAACCCATTTCCAAAGCCCCATATCGAATGGCTCCTATTGAACTTCAGGAGTTAAAGACCCAACTGCAGGAATTGTTAGACATTGGTTTTATTCGTCCTAGTACTTCTCCTTGGGGTGCTCCTGTTCTGTTCGTGAAGAAGAAAGATGGGAGTATGCGACTTTGTATTGATTATCGGGAGTTGAATCATGTCACCATCAAAAATAGGTACCCATTGCCACGTATTGATGACCTGTTTGACCAGTTGCAAGGAGCACAATTCTTTTCAAAGATCGATCTTCGTTCTGGATATCATCAGCTGAAGGTTAGAACTGAGGATATTCCAAAGACTGCCTTCAGAACTCGGTATGGGCATTATGAATTCTTAGTTATGTCTTTTGGATTGACTAATGCTCCTGCTGCCTTCATGGATATGATGAACAGGGTATTCAAGGAATATTTGGATCACTTTGTGGTCGTCTTTATCGATGACATCCTTGTTTATTCCAAAAGCCGTGAAGATCATGAGCAACACTTAAGGTTGGTACTCCAAAAGCTTCGTGAATACAAACTTTATGCCAAGTTGAAGAAATGCGAGTTCTGGCTGGAAGAGGTAGCATTCCTTGGGCACGTAGTATCAAGTCGTGGAATATCGGTTGACCCGATAAAGATTGAAGCTATTCAAAGCTGGGAGCAACCTAAATCAGTGACCGAAGTACGTAGCTTTCTTGGTTTGGCTGGTTATTATCGGAGATTCGTGGAAGGATTTTCTCGAATCGCTACTCCATTAACTCAGCTGACTCGGAAAGATACAAAGTTCGGTTGGAGCGAATAATGTGAGCATAGTTTTCAAGAACTTAAGAGGAGACTCATTTCAGCACCTGTTCTAACAATACCATCTGGCTCGGAGGGATTTGTCATCTACAGTGATGCTTCGAGCAAAGGGTTGGGATGTGTTCTCATGCAACATGGAAAAGTCATAGCCTATGCATCAAGACAACTCAAGGAATATGAGAGGAATTATCCTACTCATGATCTAGAGTTGGCAGCTGTTGTCTTTGCACTTAAAATTTGGAGGCATTACTTGTATGGGGAGAAGGTGGAGATCTTTACGGATCATAAAAGCCTTAAATATTTCTTCACTCAAAAGGAACTCAACATGCGACAACAACGTTGGCTTGAACTGTTGAAAGATTATGATCATACCATTCAATACCATCCTGGAAAAGCGAACGTGGTAGCTGATGCATTGAGTAGAAGACTATATGCAAGTACGAGTGCGATATTGTCAACACAAAGACCCATTTTGTGTGATTTGCAAAGAATGGAGATAGAGTTAAAGACTCCAGGGACCCATGTGATGATGGCGAATATACGAGTAGAACCGACTTTAATCGATAAAGTTAAAGCTGCTCAAGCTACAGACCTGGAGCTGATGCGTATAAGGAAGAAAGTGCAAGAAGGTGTTATGCCGGAAGCAAGAATCGATGAAGAAGGAATACTTCGAGTCAACTCTAGACTTTGTGTTCCTAACAACCCTGATTTAAAGTATGAAATCATGATGGAGGCGCACAACACACCGTTTGCAATCCATCCTGGAAGTACCAAAATATATCATAATCTTCGTCATACATTTTGGTGGAACAATATGAAGAGAGAGATAGCGTTGTTTATCTCAAGGTGTCTAACTTGTCAACGAGTCAAAGCGGAGCATCAAGTACCAAAAGGTCCATTGCAACCACTTGAAATTCTAGAATGGAAGTAGGAGCACATTACCATGGATTTCGTTACCGGTCTTCCTAGGGTTTCTCAAGGTATTGATGCGATTTGGGTCATTGTTGATAGATTGACCAAGTCTGCTCATTTCTTACCGATATGAGAAACTTATACACTTGAACGTCTTGCTCGTATGTACATAAACGAGATTGTAAGACTGCATGGTATACCAGTAGCCATAGTTTCTGACCGAGACCCAAGATTCACTTCACGATTTTGGGTTAGTTTACAAAAAGCTATGGGCACGGATTTACGATTTAGTTCAGCATATCATCATCAGACGGATGGACAATTAGAGAGGACTATTCAAACTCTTGAAGATCTATTAAGACTCTGTGTCTTTGACTTCAAGGGAAGTTGGGACAAGTTCTTACCATTGGTGGAGTTTTCCTACAACAACAGTTATCAAGCGAGTATTGGCATGGCTCCATTCGAAGCATTGTATGGAAGAAAATGTCGTTCTCCAGTATGCTGGGATGAGGTGGGTGAAGCAACGTTGTTGGGACCGGAGTTGGTACGTATGACTACAGAAAAGATTCAAATGATCCGACAACGTATAAAAACCTCACAAGATCGACAAAAGAGTTATGCTGATCTTCATCGAAAGGACGTGGAATTTGATGTAGGAGATCATGTGTTCTTACGTGTTGCTCCATGGAAAGGAGTTACGAGATTTGGAAAGAGAGAAAAGCTCAATCCTCGATTCATCGGTCCATGGATCTGTGGCTTATAGACTCGCTTTACCGCCAAGTATGTCTCGTGTTCATAACGTTTTTCACATATCCATGTTACGCAAATATGTGGAAGACCCGAACCACATTATTGAGTTAGAACCGGACAAAATAGCGGAGGATTTGACGTATGAAGAAGTTCCTGTTCAAATCTTGGATAAGAAGGAACATATTCTACGCTCCAAGGTTATACCTCAAGTCAAAGTTTTGTGGAGAAACCACGATGTTGAGGAAATGACTTGGGAGTTAGAATCTGAAATGAAATCGAGGTATCCTTACCTCTTCGACATACCAGGTACGTACTCTAATTTTGAGGGCGAAATTTCATAAGAAGGGGAGGTTGTAAGACCCCAACTTTTATAAATAAAGATGAATTTTCTATAAATATCATTTTTGAATATTATGGAGTTAATTTGATATAATGTTATAGTTGTGGGTAATATTTATAAATTTTGCAAAGTACGTAAGTTGTTATATAATATTCGATTGGTCGGGGAATATTCGTTTTAACAGGGAATATTCGTATAACGGCATAATCATTGGTGGACCCCACAACGGAATTATTGTCGGATTGAGAAAACGACAAAAATATTTTATTAAAAATAACGACGGAAGTTTTACCATTGTTACTGTTGAACTACTCGGTAGTACAAGTACAGTAATACGTGTGGTTGCATAGTAGCACACGGTATTGATTATTAATGCTTATGTGAGAAGTCACTCAGTTTGATTCAATTATTGTCAGTTAATAATATGAATTATTTAGCGATAATGACGTTTTGTTTTATTCGTATTATTAACGTAATAAAACAGAAACATCTTTTTATATAAAACAGAATACTTTATTAAAGTTATTCTATAAATAGAATATATTATATTTTATTTAAAAGATTTTTCTTTAAATATGGACTGTCAGATTAAAGTAATCAATCTGGACCGTTCATGGATCAGTTACTATGCATTCTATTTTTTTATAAATAGCAGCTCATTCCTTCATTATTTCTTACGAATTCACTAAACTCTAGAGAGAGAAACTATAGAGAGAGAGAAGAAGAGTATTCTGCTACTTAACTACTTCCTTATTTCAGCTCTTCTTTAAAACGGTAAGGGGTGTTATTCTTTCTTATTCATGAAGAGAACTGTTGTTATTCCATTTCTTATTATTCTGTTGGAATAACCTGTATACGTGGTCTACCCTATACTTGGTGACATTCTTCTAGTATTCTGTTGGAACATCCTGTTTGTGTGTTTTACACCGGACCTGGTTCCGTTTTTATTATTATTCTGTTGGAACATCCTGTCTGTGTGTTTTACACCGGACCTGGTTCCGTCTTGTTATTATTCTGTTGGAACATCCTGTCTGTGTGTTTTACACCGGACCTGGTTCCATTATTTATTATTCTGTCAGAATATCCTGTCTGTGCGTTTACGCCGGACCTGGTTCCATTATTTATTATTTTGTCGGAATATCATGTCTGTGCGTTTACGCCGGACCTGGTTCTATTATTTATTATTCTGTTGGAATAACCTGTCTGTGCGGTCTATCGCATGCATGGTGATTTCTTTTGTTATTCCATTCTTTATTATACTCAGTTGGTTAATTTTTGACTTCTATACTCCATGAAATTTGTGGAATATCCTTGACATTTACGCTTCATCTAGTATCTATTCATGAAAATATTCTCCTGATCATTCTTGAATTTTACTCCACAAAGTAGTATCATGTTGACAATTTGGACGTTGTTAATTCTTGGATAAATTAATTCTTGAACTTGTTTTATTGAATTCTTATATCATTGTCATCATCCTCATGTTTATATTCTGTTGAAAGTCATCTGTGGCCTGTAGTGCATAGATGGACTTGGTATGATTATGACCAGGGATTATTCGGTGTAATCATGACCGTAATGTTACAAATGATGTGGTAAAAGTCCTCATTGGCCCGTAGTGCATTGATGGACAGTTGTTGGCATGATCATGACCATTAATGAATACACGAATATCCTTGGCCGTAGTGCAGGGGTGATTCGATGATGTGGATTATTTTATTAAGCTGAGTCACAGCGATAACAGTGTTGAAAAATCTTTTAAATCATAAAAGATAGTAGAGTTTATTTTTTACTTGACTCTTTTAATGGATTGCTTGTTCCACTGCAGTTAAACTTGATGTCTATTATATTTTATCAGTTTAACATTGTTGAAGGCTAATGATAATTTATTCTGCATTATCTTAGTCATAATATTTCTTACTGGGCTAGTTGAGCTCACCCTTTCTTTCACTGTTCTCTTCAGGAAATGAGAACGTAGCTGGGGCAAGTCGGGGAACGGAGTGATGGTTCGAATGATAGTATTAGTTAGTAGTCCTCACTATTCTATGTAATAGTGTGTTAATAAATGTAATGAGGACTCCTTTTGAGTATGAATACTCTCTAGAAGATAATATTTGTACTCAAACTCACAGTTTATGTTTTGTCGTATTGTACACGACAGTTGTATTAGTAAGTTGTATTTGTATTCTGTACTATGTATCTGACGACCCAAGATGGGTGATGTATACCTAATTTTGGGGGCGTCACAGAAGTCTTCTTTGGCAACCCACTATAAGCCTTCTCACACATTTTAAAGCCTTTCTCTTCATCTCTGCACACACCCTTCTTCACGTTGAGAGTCGTGTTGCGTGTGTTTTCCCGGACTTTGGTCCGTAGTTTTATTTCAGTTTGTATATATACATATATATATATATATATATATATATATATATATATATATATATAATATATAGTTATGCCTCGATTGTACTAACATTATCGAGTTATGCCTCATTGAGCCTAGACTTCGGTATGGAGCGTCATATATAAAGTTCGACATATAGTTATATATATATATATATATATATATATATATATATATATATATATATGAACTATTTTCGAACTCTATTTGATGAGCCTAAATTTTACATCCGGTGCGTTTGCTCGCTTATATATAATTATATATATAAACTGTTGTCAAACTCTGTTCGATGAGCCTGAATTTTACATCCGGTGCGTTTATCTCTTTTATATATATATATACACATTTTGTCTCACCTGGAGTTTACTTCGTGGTGGTTGATCGCTTTTACAGCTTTCTTTACGTTTCGTCTTGCCTGGAGTTCACTTCGTGGCAGTTAATTGCTTTGTACAGCTTTATTTATCTTTCGTCCCGCCTGGAGTTTCCTCCGTGGCGGTTGATAGCTTTTATAGCTTTATTTATATTTCTGATCCCCCATGGAGGTGCTTCGTGGTTGGTGATCATGTTTGTATATAAATATTTACAGCTTTTATATATATACATGCTTACTGCTTTTATACAAATTGCAGTATCATGTGCGCCTAGGAAGCATGTGATCACATATTCAGCCTATTAGATCAAGATTCGGTTCCCGTGATGGACATTTTCAGTTGTAAGCAGCTTGTAAATTATTCTACGGTGTCTGAATTTCCTCAGATGGTGTAAAGCCCCCAAATCCCGGTTCTTGAAACCTGAATTTAGTGCTTCACGATACCATTTCTATGAGCGGAATAATACTAATAATAATAACAATAATATAAATATTAAACTTAATTTACATAATTATCAGAGTCTAGCTCCCAAGTACGTAACCTTTAATCATTCCTTACAATACATGATAATAAATATATAACATTGTCTTCGTAATATTAAACTATTACATAAGATAACATTGAAATCATTCAGCAACCTTTCCCTTTCCCTTGTTCTTAACAGAGCCTTCAGGTTGTTCACACTTAGCTGAAAATATTTAAATTAAGCAAGGATGAGCATTTGAGTGCCCAGCAAGTAATAACAATTACACACACACACACACACACACACACACACACACACACATATATATATATATATATATATATATATATATATAAGCTAAAAGAATTTAAATGTTTTTTTTATACTACCATTCTACAACAAATCAATAGTTGTGAAGTAATCTGAACCGATAATAATAACATAACAACCCTCTTTCAAATTTTTGAAACTACGTATTGACTATAAATAGGGTTAAAGTGACATACTATGAACATTGTTTTCATTTTCGAAAAGGTAAAACAGAACTTCATCTGTAAATCGTCATAACTTACGGGCACGTGGGTGATCAGCCCGTTGTACCCTGTATTGATCAATACTACATACAAGAATGATTGAATCGTTCACTCTGTCCGCCTTTGGCGCATAAAAGTTTTCCCGTGTAAGGGATGTTCATACTTGTCGGGGTTCCAAACTAAAGCAATTCGGTTGGATAATAATAAGGTTTTATCTTGTTCAACAATAATCTATAATTCAACATATATATATGGGTATTTAGCAAAGGTGTATCAACATGTGGTTAAATGCAATGATTATCCAAGTGGCGATACTTGTATAATCATTTATAGAAGTTATCGAACATAATATATATCTAAATTACCATATACTAACATGTTGATAATCAATGAGCGTATATAATATAGGGTTAATAATCTGTACAATAATAATATAATTCTGAAACATTCTTACTCATGTCCATTGCATAAAGAAAATGCAAAGGTAGGATACTTGGCTGATGCGCTGCTTACAATACGCAACTTAGTTTTATCTTTTATATCACGACCTATCATTAATCAGATCATTCGTTCGATAAGAATAATATACTATAACATATAGTATTGCATTTCACAATCAGCACATAATCTAATCGCATTATCACACATGTTCAACAATCATTGCATCACAAACAAACATTAATACAGTCAAATTATCTAAGTCCATATCAATTTCTGAAATATGTCGGTGTACCGACAACTTTATCGGGTAATTATCGAGTCTAAGACTTTATTCCAACGTTCAATATCGGTAAGTATTAGTCATATTATTTTAAATGACTTAATAAACATTTATTAATTTATCATGAATTTTCAAACACCGAAATCATTATTAAATGATTTAAATATCAAATAATTCTATTATCATTTAATTATTATTAAACTATTAATAATATTTTTATTCATTTACCAATAATATTAATATTTTATTCATTTACTAATATTATTAATCATTTAATAATATTTTATTCCTTTACTAATGTTATTACGTTTTTAGTAATATTTTATTTAATCTCGAATATTATTATTTACTTAATAATATTTTAATCATCAAATAATACTTTAATTTAATATTATTAATCTTTTAATAATATTTTAATCTAAGATTAATATTTTAATCTAATATTATTAATCATTTAAAAATACTTTAATCATTTATTAATATTTTAAATCAAATATGATTAACTATTTAATAAAGTTTTAATCTTAATATTTTTATTTACTTAACAATATCATATTCTAATATTATTAATATCATAATAATATTTTAATAATTTATTAGATCAGTAAATAATTTATTTTGATTGTTCACCCTTTATAAAACCATTTATTTAATATCCATAAAAGGTCATAAATAATATTTGTTATTATAAATTATCAAAATGCCCTAAAATAGTTATAATATTATATATTAGGAGTATTCAAGCATTAAAATCACATTTTTCTCATTAAAGACATCATTTAACTATTTATTTCCTTTTATTCATAACTTAATCATTTTTAGGAAAAATAGCAAACTGATTCCAAAAATTCTCATCTTCTGGATTTTGACAGAATATGAACCTACAAGGATCCCCAAAATTTTCTGGAATTTTAGAAAATGATCTACTATTTTTAAAGTTCCCAAAACACTCGGATTTTGCTTCATTTTTCATAAATTGAGTTTTGCTCAGAAAAATCTGAAATTTTTAGGGTATGCTCTCCTAACATATATGAACCTACTGTAAACATTTCGAAATTTTCCAGTGTATACATAGTGAGATATTCGAAGGTAATTATTTAGGAGTCCTTCACGGAAATAGTCATTACGCACAATCTATAACTCGAAACGTGTCCGTTCTTTATCCTACATGTAGATAACTTCTCAAGGTACCTCTGTGATTTTTTCCAGAATTTTAAAAGATATGCAACTATCCGAAATAGTCCCTAGTAAAACAAGACAGAAGCTATTTTAGGGTTTTGAACCTTTAACATTCAAAGTGGACTATTTTGGGGAAAACAGCCCCCAAGGTTTCAAAACCTGCTAGATTTGTGTTCTATCACTTGGGTTTACTAGATAACTCATGTATCTAGCACCCCCCTTTGACAGATCACAAATCTAAGTTGAAAACTTGAGTTACACAAGATTTAGTGGAAGAAAAACAAGAGTTTTCACCCTTGAAGAACATATGATCATATTCTTCCTCTAAGCCTTTGATCTAACACTCAAGATACTTAGTTCCATACATGATGATATGTAGAACTAGGGTACTTTGAGTATTAGACCATAACCCCCATATATGATGAGGTAAAAACAAAAATAGAATAAGAATAAGAATGAATGGAAGAGAATCCTCACCTAGTTTTCTTTTCTATACTTCTTGTTCTTTCAAAGTATGATATAAACTTAGGATGCATGAACAATAAACTCCTCTCCCTCTCTAGAATCTGAACTTTTCCTCTCTCTCTTGCTAAGCTTTGTGTTTTGATGGGTTGGGAGAAAATAGAAGAAGAAGAAGAATGGTGGAGGAGTAAAATGAAATGAGATAGATATTATGTTGGTGAATTAGAGTGAAATGCTAATATCCTCCATGTTTATTTTGCCCCTTTGACAAAAGGGTTAGCCTTATCCCTTCCTAATCATGCCTAATCATGCCATTAAGGTTGCTAAGTGGATTTTCTACCAATGGGAGCATGACACACTTGTCCTTATGTGTAAGATTTCTACTTATGGATCATAATTAGCTTAATATTCTTTCCTTAAAAAGGCTAATGTGGCCAGCCATATTTATGCCCACTAACTCCTTCATTTAGCTTTTATTTTAATGCATAAATTAGATAAATCAAATGTCTAAAATACCCTTAATCAAGTGGGCTAAGTTTGAGCTTTTCCTTTAATTGTTTTGGGCCATGTAATAAACTTAGTCTAACAATTTTAATATATGTTACCCAAATTATTTATTTAGGGTTTTCATTTCCAATCTTATGAAATTTAATTACTTATACATGTGACTTTAGCTCATAACTTAATTAGGTTTAATAGAAATAGGTTTAAAATTAGTAGTCACTTGAAATAATAAGATTATCCACTTAAGTTAGTATACATATTAAATACTAACCCTTCCTTATTACCATAACCCTTAGGTTATTTAATTGTATCACCTAATGTATAATTAGGTTACGAAGCTTTCATTTAGGGTTTAAAATAAAATAAAAGTAGTTCCTAAAATTTGTAATTAGGGTTTCACACAGTAATACAAGGGTTTGTCACATAGCACCATAATTGACCAACCCTTATTGGTCCACATATACAGTACATATTTATAGCACTGAAAAATTAAATATAATTATTATAATAATTCTAAAAATCATTTCATATATTATATAAATAATATATGATTATATCTTCATGGAAAATAATTAATAAAACATTTCTACTATAAAATTAATTATGATAAGAATATAATTTATAATGATCAATAATTCTAAAATAAAATTATTTTTAACTATTCATATTTTTATTTATCACATAAATACATATACACATTATCTTGGCATATATTCCCCATATTTAAAATAAAAAAATTTTATACGCAAAATTTTTAATTTATTTGTATAGAAAATATCGGGTTGTTACATTCACCCTCCCTTATAAAGATTTTGTCCCTGGAATCACCATTTTAAAACCTACATATACAAGTGTATGTAGCATATACAATCATTGCAAGTAGATCTTGATCATAAATGATCGTATTGATCTTTAACCTATTCACGTACAGCTTGTCTATCGTATTAAACGGAAATTTGATTTCTAAAAGAACTCAAATTCCTTCGTCAAAATTTCTTTATAAAATAATTTACTATATATATGAAAATCATGCAAAAGAAAATAAAAGCTATACGAATAATACCTGGAATTGCACCACCAGCTGCTATGGTATCCTGGACCGTCATGTTGTAGAACCTTACTGTTGATTTCGTTGGCTTGCTGGATGACGTTGGTCCCGTGATTGCCAGAGTTCCACTGCCATTGCCAATATTCACACTCCCTGCCTCCGTCCTCCTCTTCGAACAATCCATCACCTTGTGCTCAGTCGATCCACACAAAAAACACCCACTGTTCATCCTAGGATTGGGACAGTTAGGAGAGATATGACCTTCCTGCCCGCACTTGTAGCACACGAACTTCCCCTTCAAACATTCCCCAGAGTGGTTCTTTCCACAGTTCCCACACTGCACATCTTGCTTCTTAACTCCTTCATGTTTTACCTGCACACTTCCAAAATTGCTTCCCTTCCTTTTGCTACTACCACCGCTACTCCCACTATTAACTTCCACCTTCCTAGTTCTTTCGACCTTACTCTTGTTCTTTCTCTCCTTGTTGTAGAGACTCATGGCCTCAATCCCCTCCTCAGCAATAATAGCCTTCTCCATGAGTACTGCAAATGTAGGGATCTGCAACACTGCCACCTTGTTGTAGGGCCAGGGTTTCAATCCCAGCTCAAACCTTCTCGCTTTCCTAGCCTCTGTATCAACTTGATGCGGGGCAAACCTAGCTAACTCATTAAATTTTGCGACGTATTCTGACACCGTCATGTTTTCCTGCTTCAAGTCTAAAAATTTCACCTCCATCCTAGCCTGCTTACTGGATGAAAAATAGTTTTTGAAGAACAGTGTCTTAAACCTATCCCAAGTAACAACACCCTCTCCTGCCCTCGCCTGATTCGCTTTCCACCAAAAATTTGCCTCACCCTTCATAATGTAGGTGGCAAAAGTGGTCTTTTGCCCCTCAGCTACCCTAGCAACCACGAATACTTTTTCAATCTCTTTAACCTAAGTCTGAGCTTCAACAGGGTCAGTTGTCCCTTTGAATTCGGGGGTCCCACAACCTTGAAATCTTTAAAGTTAGCTAGTTGGTTGTCCGGCTGGTTCCTTATGATTGGCATTCCTTGCTGCATAGCTTGTGCTACCATGTTTGCAAAATGCTGCGTCGGGTCTACTTGTTGTTGTCCCTCAACGTTATTGACAGACTCTTCTGCCCTTTGGTTTCGAGTTTGATGTCTTGGCGGCATTATCTGGTTAAGTAAAACCATATATTATTCTTTACATTCTAAATCTTATCATGTAAGTTTAGTATATTAACTCATTTCATTACTCAAACTTAGATTCATATTCATTTAGCGAATACTTTACATAGCATAGCACATACTGCTTTAAACATCATTCATCCCTTTGTGACTACAAAAGTCAGGATTTATAGCCTTGACTAATACCAAAAGTTGGGAACATTAAATTACACAGACATACTTAACATTAAACAGACCTACACAACAAAACCTATACTACCTATTCACTACGCCATTTTCTTGGACAGCCTCTTGCCTGATGACCTTCTATCCACAGATAAAATATGCTCCTGATTTATAGTCGGGACAATACAGAGTGGTATGTCCCTCATAGCCACAAAGGTAACATATTCTTTTCCCTTTCTTCTTATCGAATTTTCCTATGTCATGGTCTTCTATCTTTCTTTTCCTCTTCTTGCTCGGAGCTGCACACTATGTGTTGCATGTGGCTCCCATCTGATCAATTTGGATTTTAAGCTTATCTTGTTCTTCCATGGTTTCTATTAATGCCTGATGCAGTTGACTATTTAACAACTTTTCTATTTCCCACAGCTTTTTTAGAGAAGAAATCTTGTTCTTCAGATCCTGCACCTCTGTTGATGCTTGTTCAGCTTCAACTTTAGTGTCCAAATCACTATCTATTAGCTCCACCATCTCTGGATCTGGTACTACGTTTTCTACAATAACCACTTCGTCGGAGTTGTTTTCATTGTGAGCCTCTATTTCAGCTATTGGCTTCGATATTAGCTCGGGGGTATGTATTTGATCCATCTTTATACTATAAGCATATAACAAGCCCTTTCCACCAGACATCTACACACATAAATTATCCTGACAAGCATATAGTATATGCACACAACAAATAATAGTTTTATATAAGTTATCTTTTATTTTGTTTGACGATGAATTTAGTCAATTCATCTCTTTATAACCTCTATATAAGTTATTTATATTTTCAACATTTCCCTCTGTTCTAAGGTTATAGCCTAAGGTCTATCCCACCTAAGGTTTTTAACCCTAAAGCTCTGATACCAACCTGTAAAGCCCCCGAATCCCGGTACTTGAAACCCGAATTCAGTGCTTCACGATACCATTTCTATGAGCGGAATAATACTAATAATAATAATAATAATATAAATATTAAACTTAATTTACATAATTATCAGAGTCTAGCTCCCAAGTATATAACCTTTAATCATTCCTTATAATACATGATAATAAATATATAACATTATCTTCGTAATATTAAACTATTACATAAGACAACATTGAAAATATTCAGCAACCTTTCCCTTTCCCTTGTTCTTAACAGAGCCTTCAGGTTGTTCACACTTAGCTGAAAACATTTAAATTAAGAAAGGATGAGCATTTGAGTGCCCAGCAAGTATATATATATATATATATATATATATATATATATATATATATATATATATATATAAGTTGAAAGAATTTAAATATTTTCTTTATACTACCATTCTACAACAAATCAGTGGTTGCGAAGTAATCTGAACCAATAATAATAACATAATAACCCTCTTTCAAATTTTTGAAACTAAGTATTGACTATAAATAGAGTTAAAGTGACATACTATGAACATGATTTTTATTTTCGAAAAGGTTAAACAGAACTTCATCTGTAAACCGTCATAACTTTCGGGCACGGTGGTGATCAGCCCGTTGTACCCTGTATTGATCAATACTGCATACAAGAACGATAGGATCGTTTACTCTGTCCGCCTTGGGCGCATAAAAGTTTTCCTGTGTAAGGGATGTTCATACTTGTCGGGGTTCCAAACCAAAGCAATTCGGTTAGACAATAATAAGGTTTTATCTTGTTCAACAATAATCTATAATTCAACATATATATACGGGTATTTAACAAAGGTGTATCAACATGTGGTTAAATGCAATGATTATCCAAGTGGGGACACTTGTATAATCATTTATAGAAATTATCGAATAGAATATATATCTGAATTACCATATACTAACATGTTGATAATCAATGAGCGTATATAATATAGGGTTAATAATCTGTACAGTAATAATATAATTCTGAAGCATTCTTACTCATGTCCATTGCATAAAGAAAATACAAAGGTAGGATACTTGCCTAATGCGTTGCTTACAATACGCAACTTAGTTTTATCTTTTATAACACGACCTATCATTAATCAGATCATTCGTTCGATTAGAACAATATACTATAACATATAGTACTGCATTTCACAGTCAGCACATAATCTAATCGCATTATCACACATGTTCAACAGTCATTGCATCACAAACAAACATTAATACTGTCAAAATATCTAAGTCCAGATCAATTTCTGAAATATGTCAGTGTACCGACAGTTTTATCGGGTAATTGTCGAGTCTAAGACTCTATTCCAACGTTCAATATCCGTAAGTATCAGTCATATTATTTTAAATGACTTAATAAACATTTATTAATTTATCATAAATTTTCAAACACCGAAATCATTATTAAATGATTTAAATATCAAATAATTCTATTATCATTTAATTATTATTAAACTATTAATAATACTTTTATTCATTTACCAATAGTATTAATATTTTATTCATTTACTAATATTATTAATTATTTAATAATATTTTATTCCTTTACTAATGTTATTACGTTTTTTAATAATATTTTATTTAATCTCGAATATTATTATTTACTTAATAATATTTTAATCATCCAATAATAATTTAATTTAATATTATTAATCTTTTAATAATATTTTAATCTAAGATTAATATTTTAATCTAATATTATTAATCATTTAATAATACTTTAATCATTTATTAATATTTTAAATCAAATATGATTAACCATTTAATAATATTTTAATAAAGTTTTAATCTTAATATTTTTATTTACTTAACAATATCATATTCTAATATTATTAATATCATAATAACATTTTAATAATTTATTAGATCAATAAACAATTTATTTTGATTGTTCACCGTTTATAAAACCATTTATTTAATATCCATAAAAGGTCATAAATAATATTTTTTATTATAAATTACCAAAATGCCCTAAAATTGTCATAATATTATATATTAGGAGTATTCAAGCATTAAAATCACATAATAGACATCATTTAACTATTTATTTCTTTTTATTCATAACTTAATCATTTTTAGGAAAAATAGCAAACTGATTCCAAAAATTCTCATCTTTTGGATTTTGACAGAATATGAACCTACAAGGATCCCCAAATTTTTCTGGAATTTTAGAAAATGATATACTATTTTTAAAGTTCCCAAAACACTCGGATCTTGCTTCATTTTTCATAAATTGAGTTTTGCTCAGAAAAATCTGAAATTTTCAGAGTATCCTCTCCTAACATATATGAACCAACTATAAACATTTCGGAATTTTCCAGTGTATACACAGTGAGATATTCTAAGATAAATATTTAGGAGTCCTTCACGGAAATAGTCATTACGCACAATCTATAACTCGAAACGTGTCTGTTCTTTTTCTTACATGTAGATAACTTCTCAAGGTAGCTCTGTGATTTTTCCCAAAATTTTAAAAGACATGCAACTATCCGAAACAGTCCCTAGAAAACCAGGACAGAAGTTATTTTAGGGTTTTGAACCTTTAACATTCAAAGTGGACTGTTTTGGGGAAAACAGTCCCAAAGGTTTCAAAACTTGCTAGATTTGTGTTCTATCACTTGGGTTTACTAGATAACTCATGTATCTAGCACCCCCCCTTGACAATTCACAAATATAAGTTGGAAAACTTGAGTTGCACAAGATTTAGTGGAAGAAAAACAAGAGTTTTCACCCTTGGAGAACATATGCTCATATTCTTCCTCAAGCCTTTGATCTAACACTCAAGATACTTAGTTCCATACATGATGATATATAAAACTAGGATAATTTGAGTATTAGACCATAACCCCCATATATGATGAGGTAAAAACCAAAATAGAAGAAGAATAAGAATGAATGGAAGAGAATCCTCACCTAGTTTTCTTTGCTATACTTCTTGTTCTTCCAAAGTATGATATAAACTTAGGATGCATGAACAATAAACTCCTCTCCCTCTCTAGAATCTAAACTTTTCCTCTATCTCTCTTGCTAAGCTTTGTGTTTTGATGGTTTGGGAGAAAATAGAAGAAGAAGAAGAATGGTGGAGGAGTAAAATGAAATGATATAGATATTATGTTGGTGAATTGGAGTGGAATGCTAATATCCTCCATGTTT
This sequence comes from Panax notoginseng, assembly GCA_016801055.1. Taxonomy (NCBI): domain Eukaryota; kingdom Viridiplantae; phylum Streptophyta; class Magnoliopsida; order Apiales; family Araliaceae; genus Panax; species Panax notoginseng. Next base: position 76,891,908 of record CM029017.1, on the reverse strand, counting down.
CTTTTGCCCCTTTGACAAAAGGGTTAGCCTTATCCCTTCCTAATCATGCCTAATCATGCCATTAAGGTTGCTAAGTGGATATTCTACCAATGGGAGCATGACACACTTGTCCTTATGTGTAAGATTTCTACTTATGGATCATGATTAGCCTAATATTCTTTCCTTAAAAAGGCTAATGTGGCCAGCCATATTTATGCCCACTAACTCCTTCATTTAGCTTTTATTTTAATGCATAAATTAGATAAATCAAATGTCTAAAATACCCTTAATCAAGTGAGCTAAGTTTGGGCTTTTCCTTTAATTGTTTTGGGCCATGTAATAAACATAGTCTAACAATTTTAATATATGTTACCCAAATTATTTATTTAGGATTTTCATTTCCAATCTTATTAAATTTAATTACTTATACATGTGACTTTAGCTCATAACTTAATTAGGTTTAATAGAAATAGGTTTAAAATTAGTAGTCACTTGAAATAATAAGATTATCCACTTAAGTTAGTATACATATTAAATACTAACCCTTCCTTATTACCATAACCCTTAGGTTATTTAATTGTATAACCTAATGTATAATTAGGTTACGAGGCTGTCATTTAGGGATTAAAATAAAATAAAAGTAGTTCCTAAAATTTGTAATTAGGGTTTCACACAGTAATACAAGGGTTTGTCACACAACACCATAATTGACCAACCCTTATTGGTCCAAATATACAGTACATATTTATAGCACTGAAAAATCGAAATATAATTGTTATAATAATTCTAAAAATCATTTCATATATTATATAAATAATATATGATTATATCTTCATGAAAAATAATTAATAAAACATTTATACTATAAAATTAATTATGATAAGAATATAATTTATAATTATCAATAATTCTAAAATAAAATTATTTGTAACTATTCATATTTTTATTTATCACATAAATACATATACACATTATCTTGGCACATATTTCCCATATTTAAAATAAAAAAAATTTATACGCAAAATTTCTAATTTATTTGTATAGAAAATATCGGGTTGTTACAGTTTTCATACCCACGAGGAAGTCGACATTATTTTGTACATTATTTTCTTACAGATGCTTCGCATCTCGAAAATAAAATCAATCAAGCTGAACACTTAATAAAATCGAAGTGTAAAAGGTCTCAATTACTATTGAGCATCAGAGTTTGAAAAAACCTCTTTTATAAAATATCATTGCTATATCTTGCTAAAAATTAAATTTTTACATAAATTCAAACCCTGTGTATATAGGTGCGAACGAGGTCTCGCACTACTTCTAAATAACAGCACATTGACTCACACACACACACACATTTAAATAACAGTTTCCTGAAAAGAGGCGGTCACCGTGGTAACACAGATGTCGGGGGGGGTGCCTAACATCTTCTCTCCGCATAATCAAGTCCCCAGACCCTAATGAATCTCGGTTTCACCGACCCGTTTAGCAGTGTCACATCACTGGGTCAATGTGCAAACCTTTTCTCGGTTGTGTTGGTACAACCATTTATAAAACCAACTGGCGACTCTTAACAGTCCATCGTCGACATTATACATGTCGGACCTTTTTCACTTATTTTTTTAAACAAATCTCACCTAAAATGAGAACACCAAAGAACAAGTAACGGAAAGGGACAATTAAAAATCCCGACGTCGACAACAGCCTCTGACTTTTGCTTGTCAGACATAATATAAAATTTTTCCAGATTTTTAAAAACTTCAAATTTACCTTTCTATGAACAAGTTCTTGATTCTTGGCTACTCATCTGTTATTGGAAGTCGTGGGGCTTAATTTAGGGATTAATATGCCTTATATTTTTGGAGTTTTGGGAGAGAGAAAAGTTGTTTGAGAGTTAGATGGCCAAATGAGCAACTCAGTAGCTTTCTCTCTCTTAATCTATATGTATATCTTGTATGCAATGAACTTGGATGAGTAATGGCTGATGTGCTGGTGTTTCTTAGCCCCTAGCTTAGACTAGGTTGATGACTTGCCAAGATTTGGTAAGATTTGCTAGTAATTATTTTAATTATGGGATAAAAAGGGTACTTTGGTCAATTATATTTTAATTTTAATGGTATTCTTGTCCATGGTACTTGAATCTAGGGTTTAATCACTAGATTTTCAACCTTAAGGTTTCCCAAATAATATCTAGGGTTTGAAAAATTAAGATTAAAGTGTAATAAAATTTTAATTAGAACTTACTAATTAAAATTAGGGTTTTATATTATTAGGGTTCCTTAATATTATTAGGGTTCCCAAATTAACAATTCAATTTACTAAAATAATAATTAGAATTTTTAATTTTAGCAATTAGGGTTCCTAATTAGCAAATTAGGGTTTCTAATTTTAATTAGGGTTTTCCTAATTAACAAAAATTCTATAATATGCAACATAATTCATATAACATAATTACTGCACATTCTTGAACTCATAATTGAGTTGAACAAATAGGGTTTAACAAATTAATATTAGGGTTATGACAGTATATACCATAATTGACCAACACATACAGTATATATTTATAACACTAAAAAAATAATATTATATTTAATATAATATTATTATTCTCATTCATAGCTCAAAATCTAAAATTAGGGTTTGGATTCCATATCTGATTTATCTTACATATATAACATTATTAATTAAGTTAAAATAATTAACTTAATAATCTGAACTAAAATTCATATAATAAAATAGTAATTATAATAATTCCAATAATCATTTCACATATTATTTAAATAATATAAAAATCATATTTTCATAGAAAATAAATAATAAAGACATTTCTACTATAAAATTACTTATTATAAGAATATACTTTATAATGATCAATAATTCTAAAATAAAATTATTTGAAATTATTCATGTAATAAATAAAATTTTTTTATCACATATATACATACACATTACTTGGCACATATTCCCTCCTTTAAAATAAAATAAAATAAAATTTTATATGCAAAATTTCTTATTTATTTATATAGAAAGTATCGGATTATTACATTCACTATCCCTTATAAAGATTCCGTCCCCGGAATCACCGTTTTAAAACTCATACATACAAGGGTACATAGCCTACGCAATCCTTGCAAATAGATTTCGATCATAATTGATCGAACAAATATTTAACTATTCATATAAAGCTTGTCTATCTGATTAAACAGAATTTTGATTTCTAAAACAACTCAAATTCCTCCTTCAAAATTTCTTTATAAAATAATTTTCTATATATAGGAAAACTATATATATACGAAAATAAAAGTTATTCGAATAATACCTAGAGTTCCATTCCCAGCTACCACAGTATCCTAGACCGTCATGTTAAAGACTCTCGCGGTTGCTTTTGTTGGTTTGTTGGTTGAAGTCGGTCCTATGATCGCCAAAGTCCCGCTGCCTTGTAAGACCCTAACTTTTATAAATAAAGATTAATTTTCTATAAATATCATTTTTGAATATTATGAAGTGAAATTGATATAATGTTATAGTTGTGGGTAATATTTATAAATTTTGCAAAGTACGCAAGTTGCTATATAATATTCGATTGGTCGGGGAATATTCGTTTTAACAGGGAATATTCATATGACGACACAATCATTGGTCGAGCCCACAATGGAATTATTATCGGATTGAGAAAACGACAAAAATACTTTATGAAAATAACGGTGGAAGTTTTACTATTAATACTGTTGAACTACTCGGTAGTAAAAGTACAGTAATACGCATGGTTACATAGTAGCACACGGTATTGATTATTGATGCTTACGTGATAAATCACTCAGTTTTGTTTTATTGGTATTATTAATGTAATAAAACAGAAAAGCTTTTTATATAAAACAGAATACTTTTATAAATTTATTCGTTTTATTAGGCTAATAGTAAAATCTTTTTATGTAAAACAGAATACTTTTATAAAGTTATGTTTTATTAGACAATAATTAGAATATATTATATTTTATTATGCATAGTATTTGCATAGTGCCTGCATATTATTTGTATAGTAAAATCTTTTATAAAGTTATTCGTTTTATTAGATTATAAATAGAATATATTATATTTTATTTAAAAGATTTTGCTTTAAATATGGACCGTCAGATTAAAGTAAATCAATCTGGATCGTTCATGAGTTAGTTACTATGCAATCCATTCTTCTATAAATAGAAGCTCATTCCTTCATTATTTTTTTACGAATTCACTAAAACTCTAGAGAGAGAAACTATAGAGAGAAAGAAGAAAAGTATTCTACTACTTCACTACTCCGATATCAAGTTTCTTTTACGGTAAGGGGTAGTATTTGTTGTACTCGGTATTCTTTCTTTCTTATTCATGAAGAGAACTTCTGTTATTCCATTCTTTATTATTCTGTTGGAATAACCTGTATACGCGGGCTACCCTATACTTGGTAAAATTCTTCTGTTATTACATTTTTATTATTCTGTCGGAATATCCTGTCTGTGCGTTTACGCCGGACCTGGTTCCATTATTTATTATTCTGTCGGAATATCTTGTATGTGCTTTACGTCGTACCTAGTTCCATTATTTATTATTCTGTCGGAATATCCTGTCTGTGCGTTTACGCCGGACCTGGTTCTATTATTTATTATTCTGTCGGAATATCCTGTTGGTGCGTTTACGTATGACCTGGTTCCATTATTTATTTTCCTATTGGAATAACCTGTATGTGCGGTCTATCGCATGCATGGTGATTTCTTTTGTTATTCTATTCTTTATTATATTCAGTTGGTTAAATTTTAGCTTTTATACTCCATGAAATTAGTGGAATATCTTTGATATTTGCGCTTCATCTGGTATCTTTTCATGAAAATATTCTTCTGAGCATTCTTGAATTTTACTCTATAAAGCAGTATTATGTTGACAATTTGGACGTTATTGGTTCCTGAATAAATTAATTCTTGAACTTGTTTTATTAAATTCTTATATCATTGTCATCATCCTCATGTTTATATTCTGTTGAAAGTCATCTGTGGCCTGTAGTGCATAGATGGACTTGGTATGATTATGACCAGGGATTATTCGATATAATCATGACCGTAATGTTACAAATGATGTGGTAAAAGTCCTCATTGACCCGTAGTGCATTGATGGACAGTTGTTGGCATGATCATGACCATTGATGAATACACGAATATCCTTGGTTGTGATGCATGGATAATTTGTGGTTGTGATACTAATGAATATCCTTGGCCGTAGTGCAGGGTGGATTATTTATTAAGCTGAGTCTCAGCGATAAAAGTCATGAAAAACTTTTTAAATCATAAAAGATAGTAGATTTTATTCTCTACTTGACTCTTTTAATGGATTGCTTGATCCGCTGTAATTAAACTTGATGTCTATTGTATTTTATCAGTTTAACATTGTTGAAGACTAATGATAATTTATTTTACATTATCTTAGTCATAATATTTCTTACTGGGCTTGTTGAGCTCACCCTTTCTTTCACTGTTTTCTTCAAGAAATGAGAATATAGCTGGGACGAGTAGGGGAACGGAGTGATGGACCAGATGATAGTATTAGTAGTCCCCACTATTCTATGAAATAGTGTGACAATAAATATAATGAGGACTTATTCTGAGAGTGGATATTGTCTAGAAAATAGTATTTGTATTAAAACTCATAGCTCTCTTGTTATATATTAAAGATTGTATTTGTATTCTGTACCATGTATTGGCGACTCAGAATAGGTGATGTATACCTATTTTGGGGGCGTCACAGTTGGTATCAGAGCTTAGGGATATGATCCCTGGCTAAGATGTGAGACTAGAACTAGGAGGGGAAAGACGGGAAATTCCTTTGCCAGTATGACCGACCTAAGTTTATTTGGTATTTAATTGGTCGGTCAGAGTATAGAGATAATATGTCATATGTGATTTAACCCTTGTTTTGTAGCAGTATTTGAAAATGACATCCGAGAATGTTGAGAATACCAATGGAGTACAAGCGACCGTTGATTCACCACATATCAATAATCGGGATAATGTGCATCAGGAAGGCGACAAGCCTCATGCAAACAACAACACTAACCAAATGATGAATGATAGAATGTTCAGAGGCTTTATGCAATTCATGCAACAACAGGCGAGAGCGGCTCCTGTCCAAAATGCAGGTGGAAACACTGAAAACTCTTGGACTGTCACCGCTAAACAGTTCAAGGAGCTGGGACCACCGGAGTTTATTGGAGAACCAAAACCACTTAAGGCAGAAACATGGATAAAGCAGATCACCAAGATATTTGATGTCTTGGGATGCGCCAAGGAGCAAAAGGTTCCCTTTACCACCTTTATGTTGTGAGGAGAGGCAGATTACTGGTGGGAATCGGTAAAGCGTACTCAACCTGCTGCACTGAAGATGTCTTGGGAGAAGTTCCAAGAACTGTTCAATGACAAGTACTTTCCCGAAAGTATTCGTCACATGAAGGAGATAGAGTTCATCAAGTTGGAGCAGAATAATATGACTGTGTCGCAGTACGAAGCTAAGTTTGTCAAGCTGTCCCGGTTTGCGTCCCACTTGGTGGATAATGAAGAGAGAATGACCCAGATATTTTTAAGAGGTTTGAAGTCGGAGATACGTCAACATCTTATTTCTCATAAACTGTGTTTGTATTCAGATGTTGTAAATAGGGCTCAGTTAGTGAAACGCGATAACGAGTCAACGCAACCTAAAGAGAGCAACAGGCAAAATGATAATACCAGTGAAAGCAGTCATCGAAGCGGTGACAACAAGCGTGGAGGGAATCAACAGGCCAGAAATGGTAACCACTTTGGTGGTAATCATGGCCAAAATAATAAGAATGGACATTTCAAGAAGAAGAGATTCAACAATGATGGAAAGACGTCAGCACCAGCACCCGTGGTTAAGGAAGGAGAACGACCACCGATCATATGCTTCAAATACGGAAGGGAGGGACACATTAGTCCAAACTGCGCAATGCCGTCCAAAGTATGTTATAATTTTGGAAGATAAGGTCACCTAGCCCGATTTTGTCATTCACCGAAAACAAGTTCAGCTAGGATGGAGGCACCAAAGGACGTCCCAGAAAAGTCAAAACCGGAAGTGCAAGGGAGAGAGTTTGTTGTGACCTCCCAGAAAGCAAGGAACCCTAACGAGGTCATCACGGGTAAGCTTATCATAAACTCTAGCGAAGTCTATACCTTATTTGATACCGGTTCTACCCATTCTTTTATTTCTTCTATTTGCGCTCAACGATTAAATTTGACTCCGGAGAAATTAGACTTTGACTTATCTGTGGAAACTCCGTTGGGAGAAACCTTCATTATATCCACTGTTTATAAGTCTTGTTTGGTTCAAATCGGTACCCTCACATTACCTGTCGATCTTATTTCATTGAAAATACTTGCATTTGATGTAATTCTAGGGATTGATTAGTTAACTACTCATCATACAAAAATTGATTATTTTTGTAAGGTTGTTAGCTTTCATATTCCTAATCAACCTATTATGCGAATTCAAACAACCAAACCATTAAAATCAATCACTGTCATCTCAAGCCATAAAGCTATTCGTTTATTGAAAAACGGATGTCAAGCTTTCTTAGCTCATGTCACGGATCTAAACAAAAATACTTCAGTTTTAAATGATATTTCTATTGTTAATGAATTTCCTGACGTATTCCCTGAAGAACTTCCTGGCCTATCCCCAGAGCGTGAAATTGAATTTTGTATCGACCTTGAACCCGGTATAAAACCCATTTCCAAAGTCCCATATCGAATGGCTCCTATTGAACTTCAGGAGTTAAAGACCCAACTGCAGAAATTGTTAGACATTGGCTTTATTCGTCCTAGTACTTATCCTTGGGGTGCTCCTGTTCTATTCGTGAAGAAGAAAGATGGGAGTATGCGACTTTGTATTGATTATCGGAAGTTGAATCATGTCACCATCAAAAATAGGTACCCATTGTCACGTATTGATGACCTGTTTGACCAGTTGCAAGGAGCACAATTCTTTTAAAAAATCGATCTTCGTTCTGGATATCATCAGCTGAAGGTTAGAACTGAGGATATTCCAAAGACTGCCTTCAGAACTCGGTACGGGCATTATGAATTCTTAGTCATGTCTTTTGGATTGACTAATGCTCCTGCTGCCTTCATGTATATGATGAACCGAGTATTTAAGGAATATTTGGATCACTTTGTGGTCGTCTTTATTGATGACATCCTTATTTATTCCAAAAGACGTGAAGATCATGAGCAACACTTGAGGCTGACACTCCAAAAGCTTCGTGAATACAAGCTTTATGCCAAGTTAAAGAAATACGAGTTCTGGCTTGAGGAAGTAGCATTCCTTGGGCATGTAGTATCAAGTCATGGAATATCTGTTGACCCGGCAAAGATTGAAGCAATTCAAAGCTGGGAGCAACCTAAATCAGTGACCGAAGTACGTAGCTTTCTCGGTTTAGCTGGTTATTATCTGAGATTCATGGAAGGATTTTCTCGAATCGCTACTCCATTAACTCAGCTGACTCGGAAAGATACAAAGTTCAGTTGGAGCGAAGAATGTGAGAAGAGTTTTCAAGAACTCAAGAGGAGACTCATTTCAGCACCTGTTCTGACAATACCATCTGGCTCGGAGGGATTTGTCATATAAAGTGATGCTTCGGGCAAAGGGTTGGGATGTGTTCTCATGTAACATGGGAAATTCATAGCCTATGCCTCAAGACAACTCAAAGAATATGAAAGGAATTATCCTACTCATGATCTAGAGTTGGCAGTTGTTGTCTTTGCACTTAAAATTTGGAGGCATTACTTGTATGGGGAGAAAGTGGAGATCTTTACGGATCATAAAAGCCTCAAATATTTCTTCACTCAAAAGGAACTCAACATGCGACAACGACGTTGGCTGGAACTGTTGAAAGATTATGATCATACCATCCAATACTATCCTGAAAAAGCGAACGTGGTAGCTGATGCATTGAGTAGAAGATAATATGCAAGTACGAGTGCGATATTGTCAACGCAAAGACCCATTTTGTGTGACTTGCAAAGGATAGAGATAGAGTTAAAGACTTCAGGGACCCATGTGATGATGGCGAATATACGAGTAGAACCGACTTTAATTGATAAAGTTAAGGCTGCTCAAGCTACAGACCTGGAGCTGATGCGTATGAGGAAGAAAGTGCAGGAAGGTGCTATGCCGGAAGCAAGAATCGATGAAGAAGGAATACTTCGAGTCAACTCCAGACTTTGTGTTCCTAACGACCCTGATTTAAAGTATAAAATCATGATGGAGGCGCACAACACACCATTTGCAATCCATCCTGGGAGTACTAAAATGTATTGTGATCTTCGTCATACATTTTGGTGGAGCAATATGAAGAGAGAGATAGCGTTGTTTATCTCAAGGTGTCTAACTTGTCAGCGAGTCAAAGTGGAGCATCAAGTACCAAAAGGTCCATTGCAACCACTTGAAATTCCAGAATGGAAGTGGGAGCACATTACTATGGATTTCGTTACTGGTCTTCCCAAGGTTTCTCAAGGCATTGATGCAATTTGGGTCATTATTGATAGATTGACCAAGTCTGCTCATTTCTTACCAATACAAGAAACTTATACACTTGAACGTCTTTCTCGTATGTATATAAACGAGATTGTAAGACTACATGGTATGCCAGTATCCATAGTTTCTGATCGAGACACAAGATTCACTTCACTATTTTGGGTTAGTTTGCAAAAAGCTATGGGCACGAATTTACGATTTAGTTCGACATATCATCCCCAGATGGACAGATAATCAGAGAGGACTATTCAAACTCTTGAAGATTTATTAAGACTCTGTGTCCTTGACTTCAAGGGAAGTTAGAATAAGTTCTTACCATTGGTGGAGTTTTACTACAATAACAGTTATCAAGCAAGTATTGGCATGGCTCCATTCGAGGCGTTGTATGGAAAAAAGTGTCGTTCTCTAGTATGCTGGGATGAGGTGGGTGAAGCAACATTGTTGGGACCGGAGTTGGTACGTATGACTAAGAAAAAGATTCGAACGATCCGGCAATGTATAAAAACCTCACAAGATCGACAAAAGAGTTATGTTGATCTTCATCGAAAGGACGTGAAATTTGATATAGGAGATCATGTGTTGTTACGAGTTGCTCCGTGGAAAGGAGTTACGAGATTTAGAAAGAGAGGAAAGCTCAATCCTTGATCCATTGGCCCATTTTTAATCCTTGATCGAGTAGGAACTGTGGCCTATAGACTCGTTTTACCGCCAATTATGTCTCGTGTTCATAATGTTTTTCACATATCCATGTTACGTAAATATGTGGAAGACCCGAACCACATTATTGAGTTAGAACCGGACGAAATAACGGAAGATTTAACATATGAAGAGGTTCATGTTCAAATCTTGGATAAGAAGGAACATATTCTACGCTCCAAGGTTATACCTCAAGTCAAAGTTTTGTGGAGAAACCACGATGTTGAGAAAATGACCTGGGAGTTAGAATCTGAAATAAAGTCAAGGTATCCTTACCTCTTCGATATACCAGGTACGTACCCTAATTTTGATGGAGAAATTTCATAAGAAGGGGAGGTTGTAAGACCCCAACTTTTATAAATAAAAATGAATTTTCTATAAATATCATTTTTGAATATTATGGAGTGAAATTGATATAATGTTATAAATGTGGGTAATATTTATAAATTTTGCAAAGTACGCAAGTTGCTATATAATATTCGATTGGTCGGAGAATATTCGTTTTAACAGGGAATATTCGTACGACGACACAATCATTGGTGGACCCCACAACGGAATTATTGTCGGATTGAGAAAACGACAAAAATACTTTATGAAAATAACGGCGAAAGTTTTACCATTAATACTGTTGAACTACTCGGTAGTAAAAGTACAGTAATACGCATGGTTGCATAGTAGCACACGGTATTGATTATTGATGCTTACGTGATAAGTCACTCAGCTTTGTTTTATTGGTATTATTAATGTAATAAAACAGAGAAGCTTTTTATATAAAACAAAATACTTTTATAAAGTTATTCGTTTTATTATGCTAATAGTAAAATCTTTTTATGTAAAACAGAATACTTTTATAAAGTTCTGTTTTATTAGACAATAATTAAAATATATTATATTTTATTATGCATAGTGTTTGCATAGTGCCTGCATAGTATTTGTATAGTAAAATCTTTTATAAAGTTATTCGTTTTATTAGATTATAAATAGAATATATTATATTTTATTTAAAAGATTTTGCTTTAAATATGGGCCGTCAGATTAAAGTAAATCAATCTAGACCGTTCATGAGTTAGTTACTATGAAGTCCATTCTTCTATAAATAGAAGTTCATTCCTTCATTATTTTCTTACGAATTCACTAAAACTCTAGATAGAGAGACTATAGATAGAAAGAAGAAAAGTATTCTGCTACTTCACTACTCCGATATCAAGTTTATTTTACGGTAAGGGGTATTATTTGTTGTACTCGGTATTCTTTCTTTCTTATTCATGAAGAGAACTTCTGTTATTCCATTCTTTATTATTCTGTTAGAATAACCTGTATACGCGGGCTACCCTATACTTGGTGAAATTCTTCTGTTATTACATTTTTATTATTCTGTTGGAATATCTTGTCTGTGCGTTTACGCCGGACCTGGTTCCATTATTTATTATTCTGTCGAAATATCCTGTCGGTGCGTTTATGCATGACCTGGTTCCATTATTTATTTTCCTATTGGAATAACCTGTTTGTGCGGTCTATCGCATGCATGGTGATTTCTTTTGGTATTCTATTCTTTATTATATTCAGTTAGTTAAAGTTTTGGCTTTTATACTCCATGAAATTAGTGGAATATCTTTGATATTTGCGCTTCATCTGGTATCTTTTCATGAAAATATTCTTCTGAGCATTCTTGAATTTTACTCTACAAAGCAGTATCATGTTGACAATTTGGACGTTATTGGTTCCTGAATAAATTAATTCTTGAACTTGTTTTATTGAATTCTTATATCATTGTCATCATCCTCATGTTTATATTCTATTGAAAGTCATCTGTGGCCTGTAGTGCATAGATGGACTTGGTATGATTATGACCAGGGATTATTCGGTATAATCATGACCGTAATGTTACAAATGATGTGGTAAAAGTCCTCATTGGCCCATAGTGCATTGATAAACAGTTGTTGGCATGATCATGACCATTGATGAATATACGAATATCCTTGGCTGTAATGCATGGATAATTTGTGGTTGTGATACTAATGAATATCCTTGGCCGTAGTGCAGAGTGGATTATTTATTAAGCCGAGTCTCAGCAATAAAAGTCATGAAAAACCTTTTAAATCATAAAAGATAGTAGATTTTATTCTCTACTTGACTCTTTTAATGGATTGCTTGATTCACTGCAATTAAACTTGATGTCTATTGTATTTTATCAGTTTAACATTGTTGAAGACTAATGATAATTTATTTTACATTATCTTAGTCATAATATTTCTTACTGGGCTAGTTGAGCTCACCCTTTCTTTCACTGTTCTCTTCAGGCAATGAGAATTTAGTTGGGACGAGTCGGGGAACGGAGTGATGAACCAGATGATAGTATTAGTAGTCCTCACTATTCTATGAAATAGTGTGACAATAAATATAATGAGGACTTATTCTGAGAGTGGATATTGTCTAGAAAACAGTATTTGTATTAAAACTCACAGCTCTCTTGTTATATATTAAAGATTATATTTGTATTTTGTACCACGTATTGGCGACTCAGAATAGGTGATGTATACCTATTTTGGGGGCGTCACATGCCTTTTCCCGTGGTTAGACTCCCCGCCTCCATTTAATTTTCTCTTTGGATAATCTTTCACCTTATATTCCATCGACCCACACAGAAAACACCCACTGTTCATCCTTGGGTTGGGACAGTTGGGAGAAATGTGGCCCTCCTGCCCGCACTTGTAACATACAAACTTATCCTTCAGACACTCACTAGAGTGATTCTTTCCATAGTTCCCACACTGAACTACCTGCTTCTTCACACCTTCCTGTTTCACCTGGACATTTCCAAAATAATTCCCTTTTCTCTTCTCATCCCTATTCCCACTATTAGTTTCCACCTTCACAGCTCCTACGACCTTGCCTTTGTTCTTCTTCTCCTTGTTGTAGAGGCTCATGGCCTCACTCCCCTCCTCAGCTATGATAGCCTTTTTTATGACTACTGCAAAAGTATTGATCTGCAACACCGCCACCTTGTTGTAGAGCCTGGGTTTTAAGCCCAGCTTAAACCTCCTTGCCGTCCTAGCCTCCATATCCACTTGGTGTGGAGCGAACCTAGCCAATTCATTGAATTTTATGGCATATTCCGCAACAATCATGTTATCCTGCTTTAACTCCAAAAATTTCACCTCCATCCTAGCCTGCATGCTAGGATAGTTTTCGAAAAATAAAGTCTTAAATCTAGCCCAAGTTATCACACCTTTTCCTGCCCTCGCTTGATTTGCTTCCCACCAAAAGTTCGCCTCCCCTTTCATCATATAGGTGGCAAAAGCGGTCTTTTGCCCCTCATCTACCCTAGCAATTATGAACGCCTTTTCTATCTCGTTAACTCATGTCTAGACTTCTATAGGGTTAGTTGTTCCCTTGAATTCTGGTGGTCCTACTACCTTGAAGTATTTAAAATTTGCCAAGCAATTTGCTGGTCGGTTCCCTGCGGCTGGTATTCCCTGTTGCATAGCCTGAGCTACCATGTTCGCAAAGTTTTGCATCGGGTCTTGCTGTTGTCCCTCAGCATTGTTGACAGATTCTTCTGCCCTTTGATTTCGTGTTCGACGTCCTTGCGGCATTATCTGATTACATAAAATCATAAATTTAACTTATATTCTAAACCTTAAAATAAGTTTAACATGTAACACAAAGTTTTATACAAAACTTATTCCATTAATCAAACATAGATTCATATTCATTCAACTAACTCATAGCACTTTACATAACATAACACATACTGATATCTCTTTGTGACCACAGAAGTCGGAATTCGCTACAACAACTTGTAAAAAGTTTGAGAATATTACATTACACACACCTTTCGCCTAATAACCTTCTATCCCACAATTAAAACATGCTCCTTTCTTAAAGTCGGGACAATTAGGAGAGGTATCTCCCTCATGGTTGCAAATATAACATATCTTTTTCCCTTGGTTCTTATCAGGATTTCCTAAGTCACGATCTTTCATCTTTCTTTTCCCCTTGTTGTTCGGAGTTGCACCTGCTTTGTTGCTTTTAGCTCCCATCTGATCAATTTGGATTTTAAGTTTATCTTGTTCTTCCATAGTTTCTATTAACACCTTTCGTAATTGGTTATTTAACAACTTTTCTATTTCTCACAGCTTTTCTAGAGAAGAAACCTTGTTCTTCAGATTCTGCACCTCCATTGATGCTTGATCAGCTCCAACTTTAGTGTCTAAATCACTATCTATCAGTTCTATTTTTTTTGGATCTGGTACTACGTTTTCCAATACCTCCACCTCATCAAGGTTGCTTGCACTGTGAGCCTCTATTTCAGCTATTGGCTTTGATATTAGCTCTTTCTTCATGATCTGAGGGTATCCTAACTCTTTTCCACCTAATAGCTTCACACAAATTACCCTGATTAGCATATAATATATACACACAACAACCAATAGTTTTATAAAAGTTATCTTTTATTTTGTTTAACAATGAATTTATTCAATTCATCTCCTTTTAAACTCTATATGAGTTATTTGTATTTTCAACGTTTCCCTCTGTCCTAAAGGTTATAGCCTAAGGTATGTCCCACCTAAGGTTTCTAACCCTAAGCTTTGACACCAACCTGTGACGCCCCCAAATTTAGGTACTTGAAATCCGAACTCAGTGCTTCACGATACCATTTCTATGGGAATAATACTAATAATAATAACAATAATATAAATATCAAACTTAATTTACATATATCAAAGTCTAATCCCAGGTACGCGACCTTTAAACATTCATTACATCATAGATAATAAAGTCAATCACTGTCATATCAAGCCATAAAGCTATTCGTTTATTAAAAAACGGATGTCAAGCTTTCTTAGCCCATGTCACAGATTTAAACAAAAATACGTCAGATTTGAATGATATTTCTATTGTTAATAAATTTTCTGACGTATTCCCCGAAGAACTTCCTGGACTACCTCCAGAGCGTGAAATCGAGTTTGGTATCGACCTTGAACCTGGTACAAAACCCATTTCCAAAGCCTCATATCGAATGGCTCCTATTGAACTTCAGGAGTTAAAAACCCAACTACAGGAATTGTTAGACATCGGTTTCATTCGACCTAGTACGTCTCCTTGGGGTGCTCCTGTTCTATTCGTAAAGAAGAAAGATAGAAGTATGCAACTTTGTATTGATTATCGGGAGTTGAATCATGTCACCATCAAAAATAGGTACCCGTTACCTCGCATTGATGACCTGTTTGACCAGTTGCAAGGCGCCAAATTCTTTTCAAAGATCGATCTTCGTTCTGGATATCATCATTTGAAGATTAAAACTTATGACATTCCAAAGACTGCTTTCAGAACTCGGTACGGGCATTACGAATTCCTAGTCATGTCTTTTGGATTGACTAATGCTCCTGTTGCCTTCATGGTTATGATGAACCGAGTATTCAAGGAATATTTAGATCACTTTGTGGTCGTTTTTATTGATGACATCCTCATTTACTCCAAAAGCCGTGAAGATCATGAGCAACACTTGAGGCTGATACTCCAAAAGCTTCGTGAAAATAAGTTATATGCCAAGTTCAAGAAATGCGAGTTCTGGCTTGAGGATGTAGCATTCCTTGGGCACGTAATATCAAATCACAGAATATCTGTTGACCCGACAAAGATTGAAGCAATTCAAAGCTGGGAGCAACCTAAGTCAGTGACCGAAGTACGTAACTTTCTCGGCTTAGCTGGTTATTATCGGAGATTCATAGAAGGGTTTTCTCGAATCACTACTCCATTAACTTAGCTGACTCGAAAAGATACAAAATTCGATTGGAGCGTGGAATGTGAGAAGAGTTTTCAAGAACTCAAGAGGAGACTCATTTCAGCACCTATTCTGACAATACCATCTGGCTCGGAGGGATTTTTCATCTACAGTGATGCTTCAGGAAAAGGGTTAGGATGTGTTCTCATATAACATGGGAAAGTCATAGCCTATACCTCACGACAACTCAAAGAATATGAGAGAAATTATCCTACTCATGATCTAGAGTTGGCAGCTGTCGTTTTTGTGCTTAAGATTTGGAGGCATTACCTGTATGGAGAGAAGGTGGAGATCTATACGGATCATAAAAGCCTCAAATATTTCTTCACTCAAAAGGAACTCAATATGCAGCAATGACGTTGGCTTGAGTTGTTGAAAGATTACGATCATACCATTCAATACCATCCTGGAAAAGCGAACATAGTATTTGACGCATTGAGTAGAAGATCATATGCAGGTACGAGTGCGATATTTTCAACGCAAAGGCCCATTTTGTATGACTTACAAAGGATGGAGATAGAGTTAAAGACTTCAGGGACCCATGTGATGATGGCGAATATACGAGTAGGACCGACTTTAATCGATAAAGTTAAAGATGCTCAACCTACAGACCTAGAGCTAATGCGTATGAGGAAGAAAGTGCAAGAAGGAGCTATTCTGGAAGCAAGAATCGATGAAGAAGGAATACTTCGAGTCAACTCCAGACTTTATGTTCCTAACGATTCTGACTTGAAGTATAAAATCATGATGGAGGCGCATAACACACCATTTGCAATCCATCCTGGGAGTACCAAAATGTATCGTGATCTTTGACATACATTTTGGTGGAGCAATATGAAGAGAGAGATAGCGGGGTTTATCTCAAGGTGTCTAACTTGTCAACGAGTCAAGGCGGAGCATCAAGTGTTAAAAGGTCCATCGCAACCACTTGAAATTCCAGAATGGAAGTGGGAGCACATTACCATGGATTTCGTTACTGGTCTTCCCAAGGTTTCTCAAGGCATAGATGCGATTTGGGTCATTGTTGATAGATTGACTAAGTCTGCTAATTTCTTACCGATGAGAGAAACTTATACACTTGAACGTCTTGCTCATATATACATAAACGAGATTGTAAGTTTGCATGGTATGCCAGTATCCATAGTTTCTGATCGAGACCCAAGATTCACTTCACGATTTTGGGTTAGTTTGAAAAAAGCTATGGGCACTGATTTACGATTTAGTTCGGCATATCATCCTTAAATGGACGGGCAGTCGGAGAGGACTATTCAGACTCTTAAAGATTTATTAAGACTATGTGTCCTTGACTTCAAAGGAAGTGGGGACAAGTTCTTACCATTGGTGGAGTTTTCCTACAACAACAGTTATCAAGCAAGTATTGGCATGGCTTCATTTGAGGTGTTGTATGGAAGAAAGTGTCGTTCTCCAGTATGCTGGGATGAGGTGGGTGAAGCAACGTTGTTGGGACCGGAGTTGGTACGTATGACTATAGAAAAGATTCAAACGATCCGACAACATATAAAAATCTCACAAGATCGACAAAAGAGTTATGCTGATCTTCATCGAAAGGACGTGGAATTCAATATTGGAGATCATGTGTTGTTACGTGTTGCTCCATGAAAATGAGTTACGAGATTTGGAAAGAGATGAAAACTCAATCCTCGATTCATTGGCCCATTTTTAATCCTCGATCGAGTAGGAACTATGGCCTATAGACTCGCCTTACCGCCAAGTATGTCTCGTGTTCATAACGTTTTTCACATATCTATATTACATAAATATGTGAAAGACCCGAACCACATTATTGAATTAGAACCAGACGAGATAGCGAAAGATTTAACGTATGAAGAGGTACCTGTTAAAATCTTGGATAGGAAGGATCATATTCTACGCTCCAAGGTTATATCTCAAGTCAAAGTTTTGTGGAGAAATCACGATGTTGAGGAAATTACCTGGGAGTTAGAATCTAAAATGAAGTCAAGGTATCCTCACCTCTTCGACATACCAGGTACGCACCCTAATTTTGAGGACGAAAATTCATAAGTAGGGGAGATTGTAAGATCCCCAACTTTTATGAATAAAGATTAATTTTTCTCGAAATATATTTTTGAATATTATGGTGTGGATTTGATATAATGTTATAGTTGTGGGTAATATTTACAAATTTTGCAAAGTAAGTAAGTGGCTATATAATATTCGATTGGTCGGGAAATATTCGTTTTAACAGAAAATATTCGTACGACGGCACAATCATTGGTGGACCCCACAACGAAAGTATTTTCGTAGTTAGAAAACGACATAATTATCTTTTTATAAAAATAACGGCGAAAGTTTTACCATTAAACTGTTGAACTACCTGGTGGTAAAAGTGCAGTAATACGCGTGGTTGCATAGTAGCACACGGTATTGATTATTGATGCTTACGTGAGAAGTTACTCACTTATACTCAATTATTGTTACAATAATTGCTGCATAATATCTTTCGTATTACTGATTCAATTATTGTCACAGTATCATCTACATATTATTTTATATTATTAAATCAATAATTGAGACGACAAATGTAAGACCCTAACTTATTAATGAATAAAATCAAATTTCTTCTAATTATTATTTTGAATAATAAGGTGTTAATTTGATATAATACTGTAGTTATGGGTGAAATGTGCAAATTTTGCAAAATAAGCAAGTGATTATAAAATATTCATTTTTGTCGGTGAATAATCGTTTGGTCGTGGAATATTCTTGCTGTCGAAGAATATTCGTACGACGGCGCAGCCTTGTGTGGGCCCCATAACGGAAAGCGATTGGATGAAGAAAACGACAAGTATAAGTTATTTATAAATAACGGTGTAGTTGTTACCGTTAATACTGTTGGAATACCCGGTGGTTAAAATACAGTAGCACACGGTATTGCACCAATTCTTGATCCTTACGTAAGAAGGAACTACTCAATAATTGTTACAGTAATTACTGTTCAATATTTTATTTTATTGATTCAATAATTGCTACGTTGATATTTTATATTATTGTTGTTTCAATAATTATCGCTGCATAGTATTTTCCATTATCAGATCAATAATTCATATTATTTGAATAATATTATTAGATAACATTATTGGCAATGTCTAGAAAGTTCTGTCTAAAGAGAGGTTTGGTCATCGAATTGTGCGCCAGTAAGGAGAAATCCTTATTGGAAAACCCCTCTTTCCTGGGAACGGCCTGGTTGTCATAATTGTGATTCTGTGATATTATTTGTGAATAATTAATTATTGATTTATATGATAAATTTTTTTTTGTGTGGATATAACTGAGGGATATATTTTTGTGGTTATAAATGAAGGAATTAATGCTGAGTTGTTTTATCAGTATTTTTATCGGAATAGAGGTATTAAACATCAAACCAATGTTTTTGAGTTATATCGCGTGAGTTATAATTTTTAATTCGACCGTTGGATCGTTGCGATTTTTGGATATGTTATACATATATAAGTTGAGTATATGTCCACAAATTTTGAACCATTAAAAATGAACGTATGATTTGTTATGAATTTTAAGAGATGACTAGTTCAGAAATTGTTGAAGTTTAGGAATTTATCATTTTGGTGAAAAATTCTAGAATTGATGGGCCCCACTTTTGGTTGGTGAAAAATGTGCTGAAATTTTTATTCAAATGTGGTGGGTGGGAATAGTAGCAGGTAAAGCCATCAGGTTGGACGTCAAGTCTGCTTCGGCGTGCTAACATTTTCCTTTAAATAGAGGGCTAAGTTAGAATTGAAAATCACACCAGAATTCATAAGTTTTCTCTCTTTCTTTCTCTATATTCTCGAGCGTATTTTGTGAGTATTTTGATACTTTGAGAGTTGCTATTCAGCACAAGTTTCATTCCGCCTCATATACGATATTCTGATCAGAAGTACTGTTCGTTTGAGGTAAGGAATATTATTTTCTTCAATATTATTATGCTGAAATATTGATATGAATTTTTTTATCAAATTTGGAACTTTTTGTGTCGGGATTACTATTTACGTATACGGCACTATTCACGTATACGGCACTATTCACGAATACAGCACTATTCAACGAAAAATAAAAAATTTCCTTTTTGTCCAAGATGTCTATTATGGTTACTATCTTTGATTGTATCCATGTTTTGATCTTTATTCTTGAATTCTGCTTCAAAATTGGTTATTATGGAGTATTATTGATCTTGGATAAACTGTAATACGAATCTCTAATATTTGTTATTTTGTTTAACTGGATTCGTCCCTTTCAAATATTTTTTATGACGCCTCCAAAATTAGGTATACATCACCCATCTTGGGTCGTCAGATACATGGTACAAAATACAAATATAACTTACTAATACAACTGTCGTGTACAATACGACAAAACATAACTGTGAGTTTGAATACAATTATTGTCTACTAGAGACTATACAAACTCAAAAGGAGTCCTCATTACAATTATTGTCACACTATTTAACAGAATAGTGAGGACTACTAATACTATCATCTGGTCCATCTCTCCGTTCCCCTACTCGTCCCAGCTATATTCTCATTTCTTGAAGAGAACAGTGAAAGAAAGGGTGAGTTCAACTAGCCTAGTAAAAAATATTATGACTAAGATAATGTAGAATAAATTATCATTAGCCTTCAACAGTGTTAAACTGATAAAATATAACGAACATCAAGTTTAACTGCAGCGGAACAAGAAATCCATTAAAAGAGTCAAGTAGAAAATAAAATCTACTATCTTCTATGATTTAAAAGGTTTTTCAACACTGTTATTGTAAGACCCCAACTTTTATAAATAAAGATGAATTTTCTATAAATATCATTTTTGAATATTATGGAGTTAATTTGATATAATGTTATAGTTGTGGGTAATATTTATAGATTTTGCAAAGTACGCAAGTTGTTATATAATATTCGATTGGTCGGGGAATATTCGTTTTAACAGAGAATATTCGTACAACGACACAATCATTGGTGGACCCCACAACGGAATTATTGTCGGATTGAGAAAACGACAAAAATATTTTATTAAAAATAACGGCGGAAATTTTACCATTGTTACTGTTGAACTACTCGGTAGTAAAAGTACAGTAATACGTGTGGTTGCATAGTAGCACACGGTATTGATTATTAATGCTTATGTGAGAAGTCACTCAGTTTGATTCAATTATTGTCAGTTAATAATATGAATTATTTAGCGATAATGACGTTTTGTTTTATTCGTATTATTAACGTAATAAAACAGAAATATCTTTTTATATAAAACAGAATACTTTATTAAAGTTATTCTATAAATAGAATATATTATATTTTATTTAAAAGATTTTTCTTTAAATATGGACCGTCAGATTAAAGTAATCAATCTGGACCGTTCATGGATTAGTTACTATGCATTCTATTTTTCTATAAATAGCAGCTCATTCCTTCATTATTTCTTACGAATTCACTGAACTCTAGAGAGAGAAACTATATAGAGAAACTATAGAGAGAGAAGAAGAGTATTCTGCTACTTAACTACTTCCTAATTTCAGCTCGTCTTCAAAACGGTAGGGAATATTATTTCTTTTATATTCATGAAGAGAACTTCTGTTATTCCATTCTTTATTATTCTGTTAGAATAACCAGTATATGCGGTCTACCCTATACTTGGTGACATTTTTCTATTATTCTGTTGGAACATCCTGTCTGTGTGTTTTACACCGGACCTGGTTCCGTTTTTATTATTATTCTGTTGGAACATCCTGTCTGTGTGTTTTACACCGGACCTGGTTCCGTTTTTATTATTATTCTGTTGGAACATCCTGTCTGTGTGTTTTACACCGGACCTGGTTCTATTATTTATTATTCTGTCGGAATATCCTGTCTGTGCGTTTACGCCGGACCTGGTTCCATTATTTATTATTCTGTCGGAATATCCTGTCTGTGCGTTTACGCCGGACCTGGTTCCATTATTTATTATTCTGTTGGAATAACCTGTCTGTGCGGTCTATCGCATGCATGGTGATTTCTTTTGTTATTCCATTCTTTGTTATACTCAGTTGGTTAAGTTTTGACTACTATACTCCATGAAATTTGTGGAATATCCTTGACATTTGTGCTTCATCTAGTATCTATTCATGAAAATATTCTCCTGATCATTCTTGAATTTTACTCCACAAAGTAGTATCATGTTGACAATTTGGACGTTGTTAATTCTTGGATAAATTAATTCTTGAACTTGTTTTATTGAATTCTTATATCATTGTCATCATCCTCATGTTTATATTCTGTTGAAAGTCATCTGTGGCCTGTAGTGCATAGATGGACTTGGTATGATTATGACCAGGGATTATTCGGTGTAATCATGACCGTAATGTTACGAATGATGTGGTAAAAGTCCTCATTGGCCCGTAGTGCATTGATGGACAGTTGTTGGCATGATCATGACCATTAATGAATATACGAATATCATTGGCCGTAGTGCAGGGGTGATTCGATGATGTGGATTATTTTATTAAGCTGAGTCTCAGCGATCACAGTGTTGGAAAATCTTTTAAATCATAAAAGATAGTAGAGTTTATTTTCTACTTGACTCTCTTAATGGATTGCTTGTTCCGCTACAGTTAAACTTGATGTCTATTATATTTTATCAGTTTAACATTGTTGGAGGCTAATGATAATTTATTCTGCATTATCTTAGTCGTAATATTTCTTACTGGGCTAGTTGAGCTCTCCCTTTCTTTCACTGTTCTCTTCAGGAAATGAGAACGTAGCTGGGGCAAGTCGGGGAACGGAGTGATGGTCCGAATGATAGTATTAGTTAGTAGTCCTCACTATTCTATGTAATGGTGTGTTAATAAATGTAATAAGGACTCCTTTTGAGTATGAATACTCTCTAGAAGATAATATTTGTATTCAAACTCACAGTTTATATTTTGTCGTATTGTACACGACAGTTGTATTATTAAGTTGTATTTGTATTCTGTACTATGTATCTGACGACCCAAGATGGGTGATGTATACCTAATTTTGGGGACGTCACAGTTATCGCTAGGACTCAGCTTAATAAAATAATCCACATAATCGAATCACCCCTGCACTACGGCCAAGGATATTCGTGTATTCATTAATGGTTATGATCATGCCAACAACTGTCCATCAATACACTACGGGCCAATGAGGACTATTACCACATCATTTGTAACATTACGGTCATGATTATACCGAATAATTCCTGGTCATAATCATACCAAGTCCATCTATACACTACAGGCCACAGATGACTTTCAACACTTTATAAACATGAGGATGATGACAATGATATAAGAATTCAATAAAACAAATTCAAGAAATAATTTATCCAAGAATTAACAACGTCCAAATTGTCAACATGATACTGCTTTGTGGAGTAAAATTCAAGAATGCTTAGAAGAATATTTTCATGAAAAGATACTGGATGAAACGCAATTATCAAGGATATTCCATAAATTTCATGGAGTATAAAAGTCAAAACTTAATCAACTGAGTATAATAAAGAATGGAATAACAAAAGAAATTACCATACATGCGATAGACCGCACAGATAGGTTATTTCAACAGAATAATAAAAATAGAACTAGGTCCGGCGTAAAACGCACAGACAGGAAATTCCAACAGAATAATAATAAAGACGGAACCAGGTCTGATGTAAAACACACAGACAGGATGTTCTAACAGAATAATAATAAAGACGGAACCAGGTCCGGTGTAAAACACACAGACAGGATGTTCCAACAGAATAATAATAAAAATGGAACCAGGTCCGGTGTAAAACACACAGACATGATGTTCCAACAGAATAATAGAAGAATGTCACCAAGTATAGGGTAGACCGCGTATACAGGTTATTCCAACAGAATAATAAGAAATGGAATAACAACAGTTCTCTTCATGAATAAGAAAGAATAACACCCCTTACCGTTTTAAAGAAGAACTGAAATAAGGAAGTAGTTAAGTAGCAGAATACTTTTCTTCTCTCTCTCTCTATAGTTTCTCTCTATAGTTTCTCTCTCTAGAGTTCAGTGAATTCGTAAGAAATAATGAAGGAATGAGCTGCTATTTATAGAAAAATAGAATGCATAGTAACTAATCCATGAACGGTCCAAATTGATTACTTTAATCTGACGGTCCATATTTAAAAAAAAATCTTTTAAATAAAATATAATATATTCTATTTATAGAATAACTTTAATAAAGTATTCTGTTTTATATAAAAAGATGTTTCTGTTTTATTACGTTAATAATACGAATAAAACAAAACTTCATTATCGCTAAATAATTCATATTATTAACTGACAATAATTGAATCAAACTGAGTGACTTCTCACATAAGCATTAATAATCAATACCGTGTGCTACTATGCAACCACACGTGTTACTGTACTTTTACTACCGAGTAGTTCAACAGTATCAATGGTAAAACTTCTGCCGTTATTTTTAATAAAATATTTTTTGTCGTTTTCTCAATCCGACAATAATTCTGTTGTGGGGTCAACCAATGATTGTGCCGCTGTACGAATATTCCCTGTTAAAACGAATATTCCCCGACCAATCGAATATTATATAACAACTTGCGTACTTTGAAAAATTTATAAATATTACCCACAACTATAGCATTATATCAAATTAACTCCATAATATTCAAAAATGATATTTATAGAAAATTCATCTTTATTTATAAAAGTTGGGGTCTTACAACCTCCCCTTCTTATGAAATTTCGCCCTCGAAATTAGGGTACGTACCTGGTATATCGAAGAGGTAAGGATACCTTGACTTCATTTCAGATTCTAACTCCCAAATCATTTCCTCAACATCGTGATTTCTCCACAAAACTTTGACTTGAGGTATAACCTTGGAGCGTAGAATATGTTCCTTCTTATCCAAGATTTGAACAGGAACTTCTTCAGACGTCAAATCATCTGCTATTTCGTCTGGTTCTAACTCAATAAGGTGGTTCGGGTCTTCCACATATTTACGTAACATGGATATGTGAAAAATATTATGAACACGAGACATACTTGGCGGTAAAGCGAGTCTATAAGCCACAGTTCCTACTCGATCGAGGATTAAAAATGGACCGCTGAATCGAGGATTGAGCTTTCCTCTCTTTCCAAATCTCGTAACTCCTTTCCATGGAGCAACACGTAAGAACACATGATCTCCTATATCAAATTTCACGTCCTTTCGATGAAGATCAGCATAACTCTTTTGTCGATCTTGTGAGATTTTTATAAGTTGTCGAATCGTTTGAATCTTTTTTGTAGTCATACGTACCAACTCCGGTTCCAACAACGTTGCTTCACCCACCTCATCCCAGCATACTGGAGAACGACACTTTCTTCCATACAACGCTTCGAATGGAGCCATGCCAATACTTGCTTGATAACTATTATTGTAGAAAAACTCCACCAATGATAAGAACTTGTCCCAACTTCCCTTGAAGTCAAGGACACAGAGTCTTAATAAATCTTCCAGAGTTTGAATAGTCGTCTCTGATTGTCCGTCCTTCTGAGGATGATATGCCAAACTAAATGGTAAATTCGTGCTCATAGCTTTTTGTAAGCTAACCCAAAATCGTGAAGTGAATCTTGGGCCTCGGTCAGAAACTATGGATACTGGCATACCATGCAGTCTTACAATCTCGTTTATATACATACGAGCAAGACGATCAAGTGTATAAGTTTCTTGTATCGGTAAAAAATGAGCAGACTTGGTCAATCTATCAACAATGACCCAAATCGCATCAATACCTTGAGAAACCTTAGGAAGACCGGTAACCAAATCTATAGTAGTGTGCTCCCACTTCTATTCTGGAATTTCAAGTGGTTGCAATAGACCTTTTGGTACTTGATGCTCCGCCTTGACTCGTTGACAAGTTTGACACCTTGAGATAAACAACGCTATCTCTCGCTTCATATTGCTCCACCAAAATGTATGACGAAGATCATGATACATTTTGGTACTCCCAGGATGGATTGCAAACGGTGTGTTGTGCGCCTCCATCATAATTTCATACTTTAAATCAGGGTTGTTAGGAACACAAAGTCTGGAGTTAACTCGAAGTATTCCTTCTTCATCGATTCTTGCTTCCGGCATAGCACCTTCTTGCACTTTCTTCCTCATATGCATCAGCTCCAGGTCTGTAGCTTGAGCAGCTTTAACTTTATCGATTAAAGTTGGTTCTACTCGTATATTCGCCATCATCACATAGGTCCCTGGAGTCTTTAACTCTATCTCCATCCTTTGCAAGTTACACAAAATGGGCCTTTGTGTTGACAATATCGCACTCGTACTTGCATATGATCTTCTACTCAATGCGTCAGCTACCACATTCGCTTTTCCAGGATGGTATTGAATGGTATGATCATAATCTTTCAACAGTTCAAGCCAACGTCATTGTCGCATGTTGAGTTTCTTTTGAGTGAAGAAATATTTGAGGCTTTTATGATCCGTAAAGATCTCCACCTTCTCCCCATACAAGTAATGCCTCAAAATTTTAAGTGCAAAGACAACAGCTGCCAACTCTAGATCATGAGTAGGATAATTCCTCTCATATTCCTTGAGTTGTCTTGATGCATAGGCTATGACTTTTTTATGTTGCATGAGAACGCATCCCAACCCTTTGCTTGAAGCATCACTGTAGATGACAAATCCCTCCGAGCCAGATGGTATTATTAGAACAGGTGCTGCAATGAGTCTCCTCTTGAGTTCTTGAAAACTCTTCTCACATTCTTCGCTCCAACCGAACTTTGTATCTTTCCGAGTCAGCTGAGTTAGTGGAGTAGTGATTTGAGAAAATCCTTCCACGAATCTCCGATAATAACCAGCTAAATCGAGAAAGCTACGTACTCCGGTTACTGATTTAGGTTGCTCTAAGCTTTGAATAGCTTCAATCTTTATTGGGTCAACAGATATTCCACGACTTGATACTACGTGCCCAAGGAATGCTACCTCCTCCAGCCAGAACTCGCATTTCTTTAACTAGACATAAAGCTTGTATTCACGAAGCTTTTGGAGTACCAGCCTCAAGTGTTGCTCATGATCTTCACGACTTTTGGAATAAATAAGGATGTCATCAATAAAGACGACCACAAAGTGATCCAAATATTCCTTGAATACCCGGTTCTTCATATCCATGAAGGCAGCAGGAGCATTAGTCAATCCAAAGGACATGGCTAGGAATTCATAATGCCCGTACCGAGTTCTGAAAGCCGTCTTTGGAATATCCTCAGTTCTAACCTTCAGCTAATGATATCCAGAACGAAGATCGATCTTTGAAAAGAATTGTGCTCCTTGCAACTGGTCAAACAGGTCATCAATACGAGGCAATGGGTACCTGTTTTTGATGGTGACATGATTCAACTCCCGATAATCAATACAAAGTCGCATACTTCCATCTTTCTTCTTCACGAATAGAACAGGAGCACCCCAAGGAGAAGTACTAGGACGAATAAAGCCAATGTCTAACAATTTCTGCAGTTGGATCTTTAACTCCTGAAGTTCAATAGGAGCCATTCGATATGGGGCTTTGGAAATGGGTTTTGAACTGGGTTCAAGGTCGATACAAAATTCAAGTTCACGCTTTGTGGTTAGGCCAGGAAGTTCTTCAGGGAATACGTCAGGAAATTTATTAACAATAGAAATATCATTCAAAACTGACGTATTTTTGTTTAGATCCGTGACATGAGCTAAGAAAGCTTGACATCCATGTTTCAATAAACGAATAGCTTTATGGTTTGAGATGACAACGATTGATTTTAATGGTTTGGTTGCTTGAATTCGCATAATAGGTCGATTAGGAATATGAAAGCTAACAACCTTACGAAAATAATCAATTTTTGCATGATGAGTAGTTAACCAATCAATCCCTAGAATCACGTCAAATGTAAGTATTTTTAATGAAATAAGATCGACAGGTAATGTGTGGGTACCAACTTGAACCAAACAAGACTTATAAACCGTGGATGTAATGAAGGTTTCTCCCAATGGAGTTTCAACAGCTAAGTCAAAGTCTAATTTCCCCGGAATCAAATTTAATCGATGAGCGCAAGTAGGAGAAATAAAAGAATGGGTAGAACCGGTATCAAATAAAGTATAGACTTCGTTAGAGTTTATGATAAGCTTACCCGTGATGACCTCATTCGGGTTCCTTGCTTTCTGGGAGTTCACAACAAACGCTCTCCCTTGCACAACCGGTTTTGACTTTTCTGGGACGGCCTTTGGTGCCTCCATCCTAGCTGAATTTGTCTTCGGTAAACGACAAAATCGGGCTAAATGACCTTCTCTTCCACAATTATAACATGCTTTGGACGGCATCGCGCAGTTTGGACTGATGTGCCCCTCCCATCCGCATTTGAAACATATGATAGGTGGTCGTTCTCCTTCCTTAACGACAGGTGCTGGTGCTGACGTCTTTCTATCATTGTTGAATCTCCTCTTCTTGAAATGCCCATTCTTATTGTTTTGGCCCTGATTACCACCGAAGTGGTTACCATTTCTGGCCTGTTGATTTCCACCACGCTTGTTGTCACCGCTTCGATGACTGCTCTCATTGGTATTATCATTTTCCTGACTGCTCTCTTTTGGTTGCGTTGACTCGTTATCGCGCTTCACGAACTAAGCCCTATTCACAACATCTGAATACAAACACAGTTTATGAGAAATAAGATGTTGACGTATCTCAGGTTTCAAACCTCGCAAAAACATTCGCGTCATTCGCTCTTCATTATCCACCAAGTGGGACGTAAACCGGGATAACTCAGCAAATTTAGCCTCATACTGCGACACGGTCATATTATTCTGCTCCAATTTGATGAACTCCACCTCCTTCATGTGTCAAACACTTTCGGGAAAGTATTTGTCATTGAACAGCTCTTGAAACTTCTCCCAAGACATCTTCAGTGCGGCAGGTTGAGTACGCTTAATCGATTCCCACCAGTAATCTGCCTCTCCTCGCAACATAAAGGCGGCAAAGGGAACCTTTTGCTCCTCGGAGCATCCCAATACATCAAATATCTTGGTGATCTGCTTTATCCATGTTTTCGCTATAAGTGATTTTGGCTCTCCCTTAAACTCCGGTGGTCCCAGCTCCTTGAACTATTTAGCGGTGACCGTCTGAGAGTTTTCAGTGTTTCCACCTATATTTTGAACAGGAGCCGCTCTCGCCTGTTGTTGCATGAACTGCATAAAGCTTCTGAACATTCCATCATTCATCATTTGGTTAGTATTGTTGTTTGCATGAGGATTGTCGCCTTCCTGATGCACATTATCCCGATTATTGATATGTGGTGAATCAACAG
Organism: Panax notoginseng; assembly: GCA_016801055.1. NCBI lineage: Eukaryota > Viridiplantae > Streptophyta > Magnoliopsida > Apiales > Araliaceae > Panax > Panax notoginseng. The sequence continues at coordinate 76,862,544 of CM029017.1, read as the reverse complement.
TCGCCTGTGCTCCTTTGCTATTCTCAACATTCTCGGATGCCATTTTCAGATACTGCCACAAAATAAAAGTTAATTGATATGTCATATATTATCCTTATATTCTGACCGACCAATTAAATACCATGCAAATAAACTTAGGTAGGTCATACTAGCGAAGAAATTCCCCGTCTCTCCCCTCCTAGTTCTATTCTCACATCTTAGCCAGGGATCATATCCCTAAGCTTTGATACCAACTGTGACGCCCCCAAAATTAGGTATACATCACCCATCTTGGGTCGTCAGATACATGGTACAGAATACAAATACAACTTACTAATACAACTGTTGTGTACGATACGACAAAACATAACTGTGAGTTTGAATACAATTATTGTCTACTAGAGACTATACAAACTCAAAAGGACTCCTCATTACAATTATTGTCACACTATTTAACAAAATAGTAAGGACTACTAATACTATCATCTGGTCCATCACTCCGTTCCCCGACTCGTCTCAGCTATATTCTCATTTCCTGAAGAGAACAGTGAAAGAAAGGGTGAGCTCAACTAGCCCAGTAAAAAATATTATGACTAAGATAATGCAGAATAAATTATCATTAGCCTTCAACAGTATTAAACTGATAAAATATAACGAGCATCAAGTTTAACTGCAGCGGAACAAGCAATCCATTAAAATTGTCAAGTAGAAAATAAAATCTACTATCTTCTATGATTTAAAAGGTTTTTCAACACTGTTATCGCTGGGACTCAGCTTAATAAAATAATCAACATCATCGAATCACCCCTGCACTACGGCCAAGGATATTTGTGTATTCATTAATGGTCATGATCATGCCAACAACTGTCCATCAATACACTACGGGCCAATGAGGACTATTACCACATCATTTGTAATATTACGGTCATGATTATACCGAATAATCCCTGGTCATAATCATACCAAGTCCATGTATACACTACAGGCCACAGATGACTTTCAACACTTTATAAACATGAGGATGATGACAATGATATAAGAATTCAATAAAACAAGTTCAAGAATTAATTTATCCAAGAATTAACAACGTCCAAATTGTTAACATGATACTGCTTTGTGGAGTAAAATTCAAGAATGCTTAGAAGAATATTTTCATGAAAAGATACTGGATGAAGCGCAATTATCAAGGATATTCCACAAATTTCATGGAGTATAGAAGTCAAAACTTAACCAACTGAGTATAATAAAGAATGGAATAACAAAAGAAATCACAAGGCATGCGATAGACCGTACAGACAGGTTATTCCAACAGAATAATAAAAATGGAACCAGGTCCGGCGTAAAACGCACAGACAGGATATTCCAACAGAATAATAATAAAGACGGAACCAGGTCCGGTGTAAAACACACAGACAGGATGTTCCAACAGAATAATAATAAAGACGGAACCAGGTCCGGTGTAAAACACACAGACATGATGTTTCAACAGAATAATAATAAAGACGGAACCAGGTCCGGTGTAAAACACACAGACATGATGTTCCAACAGAATAATAATAAAAATGGAACCAGGTCCGGTGTAAAACACACAGACATGATGTTCCAACAGAATAATAGAAGAATGTCACCAAGTATAGGGTAGACCGCGTATACAGGTTATTCCAACAGAATAATAAGAAATGAAATAACAACAGTTCTCTTCATGAATAAGAAAGAATAACACCCCTTACCGTTTTAAAGAAGAACTGAAATAAGGAAGTAGTTAAGTAGCAGAATACTTTTCTTCTCTCTCTCTATAGTTTCTCTCTATAGTTTCTCTCTCTAGAGTTCAGTGAATTCGTAAGAAATAATGAAGGAATGAGCTGCTATTTATAGAAAAATGGAATGCATAGTAACTAATCCATGAACGGTCCAGATTGATTACTTTAATCTGACGGTCCATATTTAAAAAAAAATCTTTTAAATAAAATATAATATATTCTATTTATAGAATAACTTTAATAAAGTATTCTGTTTTATATAAAAAGATGTTTCTGTTTTATTACGTTAATAATACGAATAAAACAAAACTTCATTATCGGTAAATAATTTATATTATTAACTGACAATAATTGAATCAAACTGAGTGACTTCTCACATAAGCATTAATAATCAATACCGTGTGCTACTATGCAACCACACGTGTTACTGTACTTTTACTACCGAGTAGTTCAACAGTATCAATGGTAAAACTTCTGCCGTTATTTTTAATAAAATATTTTTTGTCGTTTTCTCAATCCGACAATAATTCTGTTGTGGGGTCAACCAATGATTGTGCCGCTGTACGAATATTCACTGTTAAAACGAATATTCCCCGACCAATCGAATATTATATAACAACTTGCGTACTTTGAAAAATTTATAAATATTACCCACAACTATAGCATTATATCAAATTAACTCCATAATATTCAAAAATGATATTTATAGAAAATTCATCTTTATTTATAAAAGTTGGGGTCTTACATTTTTCATCATCCTCAGTCCTAAATGATGATATTTCTGAATAACTTTGGCCTGTAGTGCAAAGATGAATGATTAACTGATGAATATCTTTGGCCCATAGTGCAAAGATGAACAGGTGTTGAGATGAACATGACCGACTGGTGTTACAAATGAATATCTTTGGCCTGTAGTGCAAAGATGAATATTTGATTAAAGATGGTTATTGATTGATGTTACAGGGATAAAATATCGTTGATGGACTTTTAAATCTTAGAAGATAGTAGAATTCATTCTCTACTTGACTCTTCTAATGGTTTGCTGTTTCCGCTGTAGTTGTTGATCTAAAACTTGTTGTCTATTATATTTTATCAGATTTTTCCCTGTTGAAGACTAATGATAAGTTGTTGTTTATTATCTTAGTCATAATATTCTTTACTGGGATAGTTGAGCTCACCCTTTTTCTTTTTGTTCCATTTTTCTCAGGAGGCGAGAATATAGCGGGAACTAGTCGGGGTGTGGAGTGATGTTTTCAGTCAGTTGTGTTAGCAGTCCTCACTATTTTATAAAATAGTATTTCAATAATTGTAATGAGGACTTATTTGAGTGTGGATATTGTCTAGAAGACAATATTTGTATTTAAACTCACAGTATTTGTGTTGTCGTATTTTGCACGACAATTATTATAATGAAGTTGTATTTGTTTCTATACCATGTATTTGGCGACTCAGAATGGGTGATGTATACCTATTTTGGGGGCGTCACAGTTGGTATCAGAGCTTAAGAATATGGTCTCTGGCGGAGATCGAAAAATAGAACTAAGAGGGGAGAGACGAGTAAATCATTCGCTAGTGTGTCCTACCTAAGCTTATTTGTTGGTTGGTCATAATATAGGGATATTATATGATATATTAATTTGTTTAATTAACCCTTATTTTATGGCAGTATTTGAGAATGGCAACCGAGAACGTTAACAATGGAGTATATGAGACTGTGGAATAACCTTTAGTCACAAACCAGGAGAACGTGCAACAGGAAGGCAATATTCCTCCTGTAAACAACGTTAACGAGCAAACGATGAATGATGGAATGTTTAGGAGCTTTTTGTAGTTCATACAAAATCAGACGAGGGAGACTCGTGTGCAGAATACGGGTAGAAATGATAACAACGCGCGGTTTGTCACGGCCAAGCAGTTCAAAGAGTTGGGACCACCATACTTTCAGGGAAAGCCAGATCCGATCAAGGCGGAAACGTGGGTCAAGCAAATTACTAAGATATTCGATGTATTGGGATGCACGGAGGAACAGAAGGTTCCATTCGCCACCTTTATGTTCCGCTGTGAGGCAGACTACTGGTGGGAGTCTATGAAGCGTACCCAGCCTGATGCACTCAACATGTCCTGGGAAATATTTTAGAAACTATTTAATGACAAGTACTTTCCTGAAAGTATTCGTCATATGAAGGAGGTAGAGTTTATTAGACTGGAATAAAATAACATGACGGTGTCCCAGTACGAGGCGAAGTTTGCAGAGTTATCCAGGTTTGCACCTCATTTGGTGGAGAATGAGGAACGAATGACAAGGATGTTTCTGAGAGGTTTAAAACCGAGATTCGGTAATATCTTATCTCTCATAAATTTTCTTTATATTCAGATGTTGTAAATAGGGCTCAATTATTAGAGCGAGATAATGAGTATGTTCAACCAAGGGACCACAACCAGGGACATACCGGTGGTGGCAGTCATCGGACAAATGAAAACCAGCAGGGAGGAAAGCATTCAGACAAAAGCGGTAACCACTCTGGTGGTAATCGTGGCCGCGATAATAGAAGGAACGAGTCGGGAGGAGATTTCAAGAAGAGAAGGTACAACAATGATAACGTGAAGACGTCAGCACAAACATCAACTGTTTCTACGGGAGGAGAACGACCACCGGTCGTATGTTATAAATGCGGGAAAGAGGGACATATCAGCCCAAACTTCCCACAACAATCCAAGGTATGTTATAACTGTGGAAAGGAGGGTCATATAGCTCGAGAGTGTTCTATAGCAAAACCAAGTTCAGCGGGGATAGTGACTCTAAAAGCTATCCCGGATAAGTCGAAATCAGCAGTTCCTGGAAGAGCATTTGTCGTGACTGGCCACAATGCTAGAAACCCAAACGAGGTGATCACGGGTAAGCTAATCTTGAATTCTTGCAAAGTTTATACTTTACTAGATACCGGTTCTACCCATTCTTTTATCTCTCCTGCTTGTGCTTAACGTTTAAACTTGACTCCGAAGAAATTAGACTTTGACCTATCTGTGAAGACTCCGTTAGGAGAAACTTTCATTACATCTACAGTTTATAAATCTTGCTTAATCCAAGTTGGCACAATCACATTACCTGTTGACCTTATCTCTTTAAAGATACGTGCTTTTGATGTGATTTTAGGAATTGATTGGTTAACTACTCATCATGTCAAAATTGATTGTTTTCGTAAGGTTATTAATTTTCACATTCCTAACCAACCTGTTATGCAAATTCAAGCAACCAAACCATTAAAATCAATCGCTGTCATATCAACCCATAAAGCCATTCGTTTATTGAAAAATGGATGTCAAGCTTTCTTAGCCTATGTTATGGACTTGAACAAAAACACGTCAGATTTGAATAATATTTTTGTTGTTAGTGAATTTCCTGACGTAATTCCTGAAGAACTTCCTGGTCTACCCCTAGAACGTGAAGTTGAATTCTTTATTGACCTTGAACCCGGTACAAAGCTCATTTCTAAAACCCCATATCGAATGGCTCCTATTGAACTTCAGGAGTTAAAAGTCCAATTACAGGAATTGTTAGACATCGGTTTCATTCGTCCTAATACGTCTCCTTGGGGTGCTCCTGTTTTATTAGTAAAAAAAAGACGGGAGTATGCGACTTTGTATCGACTATCGAGAATTGAACCATGTCACCATCAAGAATAGGTATCCGCTACATCGCATTGATGACCTGTTCGACCAGTTACAAGGAGCATAATTCTTTTCAAAGATCGATCTTCATTCTGGATATCATCAGCTGAAGATTAAAACTTAAGATATTCCAAAGACTGCTTTCAGAACTCGGTATGGGTATTATGAATTCTTAGTCATGTCTTTTGGATTGACTAATGCTCCTGCTACCTTCATGGATATGATGAACCGTGTATTCAAAGAATATTTAGAGTAGTTCGTTGTTGACTTTATTGATGACATCCTCATCTATTCCAAAAGTCGTGAAGATCATGAGCACCATTTGAAATTGGTACTGCAAAGGCTTCGTGAAAACAAGCTATATGCCAAATTGAAGAAATGCGAGTTCTGGCTTGAAGAAGTAGCATTCCTTGGGCACGTGGTGTCAAAACATGGAGTATCTGTCGACCCGACGAAGATTGAAGCCATACAAAGTTGGGAGCAACCGAAGTCGGTGATCGAAGTACGTAGCTTTCTGGGCTTAGCTGGTTATTATCGGAGATTCGTGGAAGGATTTTCTAGAATCGCTACTCCGTTAACTCAGCTGACTCGGAAGGATAAAAAATTCGGTTGGAGCGAGGATTGTGAGAAGAGTTTTCAAGAACTCAAAAGGAGACTCATTTTGGCACCTGTTCTGACAATACCATCTGGTTCGGATGGATTTGTTATCTACAGCGATGCTTCAGGCAAAGGGTTAGGATGTGTTCTTATGCAACATGGGAAAGTCATAGCTTATGCCTTGCGACAACTCAAAGAATATAAGAAGAATTATCCTACTCATGATTTGGAGTTGGCAGCAGTCGTTTTCGCGTTAAAGATTTAGAGACACTACCTGTATGGGGAGAAAGTGGAGATCTATAAGGATCATAAAAGCCTAAAATATTTTTTCACCCAAAAGGAACTCAACGTGCGGCAACGAAGTTGGCTTGAGCTGTTGAAAGATTACGATCATACCATCCAATATCATCCTAGAAAAGCGAACGTAGTAGCTGACGCATTGAGTAGAAGATCATATGCGGGTACGAGTGCAATGTTGTTAATACAAAGGCCCATTTTGTATGATTTGCAAAGGATGGAGATAGAGATGAAGGCTCCAAGTACCCACATGATGATATCAAATATACGAGTAAAACCGACTTTAATCGATAAAGTTAAAGCTGCTCAAGCTACGGACATGGAGCTGATGCGTATGAAGAAGAAAGTGCAAGAAGGTGCTATTCTAGAAGTAAGAATCGATGAAGAAGGAATACTTCGAGGCAACTCCAGACTTTATGTTCCTAACGATTTTGACTTGAAGTATAGAATCATGATGGAGGCACACAACACACCGTTTGCAATCCGTCCTGGGAGTACCAAAATGTATCATGATCTTCGGCATACATTTTGGTGGAGCAATATGAAAAGAGAGATCGCGGAGTTTATCTCGAGGTGTTTAACCTGTTAACGTGTAAAGGCGGAGCATCAAGTGCCAAAAGGTCCATTACAACCACTTGAGATCCCAAAATAGAAGTGGGAACACATTACCATAGATTTCGTTACAGGTCTTCCCAAAGTTTCTCAAGGCATAGATGCGATTTGGGTTATTGTTGATAGATTAATCAAGTCTGCTCATTTCTTACCTATACGTGAGACTTATTCCCTTGAACGTCTTGCTAGTATGTACGTGAATAAGATTGTGAGATTGCATGGCATGCCAGTATCCATAGTTTCGGATCGTGACCCAAGATTCACTTCACAATTTTGGGTTAGCTTACAGAAAGCTATGGACACAGATTTACGATTCAGTTCAACATACCATCCTCAAATGGACGGGCAATCAGAGAAGACTAGTCAAACCCTTGAAGATCTATTAAGACTCTGTGTTCTAGATTTCAAAGAAAGTTGGGATAAGTACTTGCCACTGGTAGAATTCTCCTACAACAATAGTTATCAAGCATGTATAGGCATGGCTCCATTCGAGGCGTTGTATGAAAAAAGATGTCGTTCTCCAGTATGCTGGGATGAGGTGGGTCAAGCAACGTTGTTGGGACCAGAATTAGTACGCATAACTACAGAGAAGATCCAAACGATTCGACAATGTATACAAATGGCACATGATCAACAAAAGAGTTATGCGAATCTTCATCGAAAGGATGTAGAATTTAGTATTGGGGATCATGTATTGTTACGTGTTGCACCATGGAAAGGAGTTACAAGATTTGGGAAGAGAGGAAAGCTCAATCCACGATTTGTTGGTCCATTTGAAATTCTTGACCGAATAGGAAATGTGGCATATCGACTCGCATTACCTCCAAGCATGTCTCGTGTTCGTAATGTTTTTCACGTATCTGTGCTTCGTAAATATGTGAAAGACCCGAACCACATAATTGAGTTAGAACCAGACCAGATAGCCGAAGATTTAACGTACGAGGAAGTACCTGTTAAGATCTTGGATAGGAAAGAGCATGTCCTACACACCAAGGTTATACCACAAGTTAAGGTTTTGTGGAGAAACCATGCTATTGAAGAAATGACCTGGGAGTTAGAATCAGAAATGAAAGCGAGGTATCCTCACCTTTTTGAAACACCAGGTACGTTTGTCAATTTCGAGGACGAAATTTTATAAGGAGGAGAGGTTGTAAGACTCCAACTTATTAATGAATAAAATCGAATTTCCTCTAATTATTGTTTTGAATAATAAGGTGTTAATTTGATATAATACTGTAGTTATGGGTGAAATGTGCAAATTTTGCAAAATAAGCTAGTGGTTATAAAATATTCATTTTTGTCGGTGAATATTCGTTTGGTCGTGGAATATTCTTGCTGTCGGGAAATATTCGTACGACGGCGCAGCCTTGTGTGGGCCCCATAACGGAAAGCGATTGGATGAAAAAAATGACAAGTATAAGTTGTTTATAAATAACGGCATAGTTGTTACCGTTAATACTGTTGGAATACCTGGTAGTTAAAATACAGTAGCACACAGTATTGCACCAATTATTGATCCTTACGTAAGAAGACACTACTCAATAATTGTTATAGTAATTACTGTTCAATATTTTATTTTATTGATTCAATAATTGCTACGTTGATATTTTATATTATTGTTGTTTCAATAATTGTCGTTGCACAGTATTTTCCATTATCAGATCAATAATTCATATTATTTGAATAATATTATTAGATAACATTATAGACAATGTCTAGAAAGTTCTGTCTAAGGAGAGGTTTGGTCATCTAATTGCACGCTAGTAAGGAGAAATCCTTATTGGAAAGTCCCCTCTTTCCTGAGAACGGCCTGGTTGTCATAATTGTGATTCTGTGATATTATTTGTGAATAATTAATTATTGATTTATATGATAAAAAAATTATTGTTGTCGATGCCTTAAGTAGAAAGGGTCAGGAGAAACTAATGATGTTGACTGCTAAGGAAAAGCTTGTAGCAGAGATGTCCAAGAAGGAGTTGGAATTTAAATATCCGACAGAATTAGACAAAAATTGTTTCATGTGGGAAGCAGTTTAATATTGGTGGATAAGGTAAGAAATGCACAACTTTAAGATGAAAACTGTGAAAAGATAAGGACAAAAGTGTCTAAGGGTGAGGAGGACAAATTTAAAGTTGACTCGGAAGGGTTACTTTGGTTCGAAGGAAGAATTTAGGTTCTACCAGTACCGGAAATTAAATAGGAAATTTTGAGTGAAGCTCATAATTCACGATATTCAATTCACCTTCGAAGTACAAAAATGTACCAGGATCTCAGACATCATTTCTGGTGGTCGAATATGAAAAAAGGATGTGGTTGAATGTGTGGTGAAATATTTAGCGTGTCAGAAAGTTAAAGTTGAACATCAAAGGCCAAGCGGATTGTTACAGCCGTTAGAAATACCGGAATAGAAATGGGAGCATATCAGAAGGGATTTTGTGGTAGGTCTTCCAACGACTCAGCAAGGTTATGATGCAATCTGGTTGATTGACGATCGATTGACGAAGTTGGCACACTTTTTGCCAATCAAGATTAGATTTAACCTAGATCGGTTGGCAAAATTGTACGTGAAGGAAATTGTCTCAAGACACGGGGTCCCAATGTCAATTGTATCAGACAGAGATCCACGTTTCACATCAATTTCTGAAAATGACTACAAGAATGTTTTGGGGCGCAGTTAAGAATAAGCACAGCATATCATCCTTAAACTGACGGACAAAGTGAAAGGACCATCCAGACATTGGAGGATATGCTCAGAGCATGTATTATGGATTTTAAAGGGAATTGGGATGACCATCTGCCATTGGTTGAATTTGCCTATAATAATCGTTATCATACGAGTATTGGCATGCCGCCTTATGAAGCGTTGTACGACAAAAAATGCAGAACTCTGGTATGCTGGACAAAGTTGGAGAATGTCAGCTGCTAGGTCCATAATTGGTACAACAGACTGTCGAGATCATCAAAGTGATTCGGGCAAGATTGATAGCTGCACAGGATAGACAAAAGAAATATGCCGATCAACATCGACAAAATCGGGAATTCGATGTCGGTAATTTTGTTTTCTTAAAAGTGTCTCCCTAGAAAGGGAAAATCAGGTTTGGTAAAAAGGAAAACTGAGCCCTAGGTTTATAGGATCTTTTGAAGCGCTATGACGAGTTGGTGAAGTGGCATATGAGGTAGCTCTACCTCCAGAATTAGAACATATTCACAATATTTTCCATGAGGTCAAGACAAACTCAGAGATAACCCTGAGGACTTTCAAAGTCAACAACATGCCAACCTCAGAGATAACCCTGAGAAAAGACTACTACAACTGTGCAAAAACGGAGATAACCCGAGGAAGGGCAAAATGGTCATTTTTCCAACTCAACTTTAACTCAAATCAAATACACTCATGTCAACTCAAATTGCTTCAAAAGAAGTCCCACAAGAACCATATCTTAACTTTCGAGCGCAAACTACGCAAAACAGCTCAACGGACTGCCTGACGGAAACTCAGAAATGCCATTTCGGTCATGGATCCATCTTCCTAGATTCAAAAAAGGGCAAATCCTATGTCATTGTATAGCCCTCGGATAGAGCTTTCTGGAAGGGTATGGCACGCTTTCATCGAACTCCTGGATTGAAAGTTATGAAGGTTCGAGCGAACAATGTATTGTCCGAATGCACGTACTTTGAGAGGACAGACCCACATTGCCCGAGACACCCCGGGCAGCCGCAGGTACACCTGCGGGTGCCCCCCTCTATAAATAGAGGGCTTGGGGTGGCCATTTTGTAAGAGAAAAAGGCGAGGAAGCCCTATCCAATTTGCTTTGTACACACTATAAACTGAGTGTTTTCTCATTTCTAAACACTTGTGAGCTTATACTTTGCTATATTTTACCGGCGGGAGCAGAATGTTCATCCATTTAAAGTTATTGAAGTGTTCTTTGGCAGTCCACTGTAAGCCTTCTTACTTTTCTTATGAATTTATTCATTATTGTGCACACACTATTCTTCACGTTGAGAGTCGTGTTGCGTGTGTATGCCCAGACTTCAGTCCGTGGCTTTTTATTTCTTTAATATATATATATATATATATATATATATATATATATATATATATATATATATATCAACTGTGGTCGAACTCTGTTCGATGAGCCTAGATTTACATCCGGAGCGTTTACTGCTTTTATATATATATAAATACTTATATATATGTTGTTGCCATCAAACTCTGTTTGATTGAGCCTGGATTTCACATTCGGTGTGTTTACCGCTATATATATATATATATATATATATATATATACATACATTTCAGTTTGGCCTAGAGTTTGCTTCGTGACCTTTTATTGCTTTATTTACATTTCGTCCCGCCTGGAGTTTACTTCGTGGCGGTTGATCGTTTTTACAACTTTATTTATATTTTCTCAATCCCCCATGGAGGTGTTTCATGGTGGTTGATTAGGTTTTATTGCTTTATTTATATTTCGTCCCTCATAGAGTTTACTTCATGGCGGTTGATCGTTTTTACATCTTTATTTACATTTTTTCAATCCCCCATGGAGGTGCTTCATGGTGGTTGATTGTCTATATATATATTTATCGCTTATATATATATATATATATATATATATATATATATATATATATATAACTGTTTACAACTTTCATACAAACTGCTACATCATGTGAGCCTAGAAATCATGTGATCACAGATTCAGTGTACTGAATCTAGATTCAGTTCCCGTGATGGACATTTTCAGCTATACACAGTTTGTAAATTATTCACGGTGTCGAATTTTCTTAGACGGCTCTCATGCCCATAAAGAGTTCGGCACTGCTATGTATATTATTTTCTCGAAGATGCTTCGCATCTCGAAAAGTATCAATAATCAAGCCGAACACATAATAAAATGAAAGTATCAAAGGCCTCAATTACTATTGAGCACAAGGGTTTGAAAAATCTCTTTTTACAAAATATCACTGCTATATCTTGTTAAAACTAAATTTTTGTGCAGAAATTCAAACCTTTTGTATATAGGTGCGAACGAGGCATATCACTACTTTCAGATAATTGCACATTGATCCATACACACACACACACACATTCATTTAACAGTTTAAATGAAAAGTGGCAGTCACTGTGGCAACACGGATGTCAGGGGGTGCCTAACACCTTTCCACCGCATAACCAAGTCCTCGGACCCTAACGAATCTCGATTTCACAGACCCGTTAAGCAGTGTCACATCACTGGGTCAATAATGTGCAAATCTTTCCTCGGTTGTGTTGGTACAACCATTTAAAAAATTAACTGGCGACTCTTACAGTCCAATTGTCGACATATACATGTCAGACCTTTTCACAACTTATTTTTGCAAACAAATCTCACCTAACATGAGAACACCAAAAGACAAGAACAGAAAAGTGAAAATAAAAATCCCGACGTCGACATTCGTGAATAGTGTCGTATACGTGAATAGTGTCGTATACGTGAATAGTAACCCCGACACTAAAGGTAATAATTTCATAAGAAAAATCATACTTCGTGAATAGTACCGTATTCGTGAAAAGTGTCGTATACATGAATAGTACCGTATACGTGAATAGTAACCTCAACATGAAAATGTAAAAATTTCACAAGAAGATTTATACCAATATTTCGGCATAATGATATTGAACGAAATAACATCATGTACAAAAAAAATAACATCACTTACCTCAAAAGAACAGTACTTCTGACTGAAATATTGAATTTAATGTCGAAGAAAACTTGCACTGAATAGCAACTCTCAAAGTATCTAAATACTCATAAAAATACACTCGATAATATATAGAGATAAAACTTATGATTCTGGTGTGATTTTCAATTATAACCAAGCACCATATTTATAAAAAAATGTCAGAACGCCAAAGTAGACTAAATTAATAAAATATTAATATTCTTTAAAAAATTTTCTACGCACACCTTTTTGACCAAACACTAGTGGGGCCCATCATATTTTTAATAAAAATATTTATTTCTGAAACTTCGATAATTCATACTAAATAGGTCTTTTATCGGAAAAATACGAATTTTACGTCCATTCCATAGAAAATTTAATTCTCTACAACTTTGTAGAAAAAAGATTTTCCAAATTCTAATCAGAAAATGTCCAAAATCCATATACGGATGATTTTTAATACCTCTGTTCTGACAAAATACTGATAAAACACCTCAACATTAAATCCTTCATTTATATCCACATAAAATAAATATTTTCTTATTATATAAATCAATAATTTATTATTCACAAATAATATTACAGAATCAAAATAATGACAACCAGGTCGTTCCTAAGAAAGAGGGGGCTTTTCGATAAGAATTTCTCCTTACTGGCGCGCAATTAGGTGACCAAACCCCTTTCCTAGACAAATCTTCCTTAGACATTCACTACAAAAAATGGGCCTTTAGCAACGATTTTTCAGGCAACGACTTTATAAGTCGTTGCTAAAAGTATATGTTTAACAACGAAATTTATCCTTCGTTGCAAATTGTGTTAGGCTTTCACTTTTTGCAACGAAATTCATAAGTCGTTGTAAAATTTCGTTGCTAATTCATTGGCGAGAAAAAAATTCGTTAGAAATTCGTTGTAAAATTTTCGGCCACTTGATTTCCCGTTATCGTGGGCAACGTAAGTTTTTTAGTTGCTAAAAATGGGGCTTTAACAACGATTTTTCAGGCAACGACTTTATAAGTCATTGCTAAAAATGTATGTTTAGCAACGAATCTTGTCCTTCGTTGCAGATTGTGTCAGGCTTTTACTTTTTACAACGAAATTCATAAGTCGTTGCAAAATTGGGAAATAAAATTCGTTGCAAAATTTCTAACCATTTGCTTTCTCCTTATCATAGGCAACGAAAGTTTTTTTGTTGCTATATTTCGTTGCCTAATATGAACCACATTCATTGGCAACAATTTTTATTTTCGTTGCATATTTTATACAACTTTTTGTAACGACTATTAAAATGTTGCCTTAAATTAAGATAATCTCAATAAACATGTTTTTGTAAGACCATATTCAGTATTCGGAGAATTATCAAAAAATATTCGTATTTAGCATTTAAAAATTATGTCCAAATGCGGAACATATTCGTTTTCATTTTTTATTCGAATAAACAAATTATTCAAATATCCGAATTCGAATATCAATCACTTAATAAACAATTTATTGGGTTAAATGCAAAGTCGGCCACTGAACTTTTCTGATATTTGAGTATTGAGCCCCTTTCTATTCAAAAATTTGGACTTTGAATACCCATGCACCACATGTGTGTTGACCTGCTGACGTGGCACACGTGGATGGTCTTTTGAATTTTTTCCCCTTTCTATTCAAAAATTTGGACTTTGAATCCCCATGCACCACATGTGACCTGCTGACGTGGCACACGTGGATGGTCTTTTGAATTTTTTCCAAAAATTGCTTCTCCACAAATTCGAACATGTAACCAATTGTTTAGAACTTCGATCATATTACCGCTTGAACAACACAAGTTATCTGTTAATATTTTGCAAGGATTAATATTTATATCACAATAAGAGATTTCCCACATATATTCCTTTCTTCTCAGTCACTACATACCATTAATATAATCTCAAGAAGATAATAATAATAATAATAATAATAATAATAATAATAATAATAATAAATAATAATAATAATAATAACAATAATAATAAAAATAAAATAGTAATAATAATAACAATAATAATAAAAATAATAATAGTACTATTATTATTATTGTTGTTGTTATTTTATTATAATTAAAACACATAATTAATTTTGAAAACAGTTGATTAATTGGAGACGGAAGCTAATGACTAATGACACTTTAAACCTTTATTCTTTCTGTCCAAGTCATCCTTACGTCATGCATGTTGTTTGATGCAGTTTCATAGTCTCTTTCATTAGTTAGTTTAATTAAGAGTATTATTATTATTATCTGTATTAATTGTGCAATAATAATGAAAAAAATAAAATAACACATGTGGCCTAATATTTAAATTAATAATGTAGAATCTACTTACTATTTTATCTACGGTAAGATACAATACAAATCTTAATGCACAATTAATTAATGTTATTTGTTTAATAAATTAAAAAGTTTTCCATCCACGCCAAGTGTAATCGAAATGTTGTTGTTATTATTATTATTATTTTTATTTTTATTTTTATTATTATTCTTATTAGTATTATTATTATTATTATTTTGTGAGTGAATTGTTTCCTTCTCAAATAAACCTGTTTTGTGAGGGACTAATGAAGAAATTTTTTATTTATGAAATAAATTTTATTCACAATACGTAATTAGTGACAATTATTTTGTTAGGAAAAAATTCTTCATTACTTTGTTTGAAGTAAATCATAGAGAATCAATGATATACTTTCACAAAAATATTTCTAATTTTAAAGATAGATATTAAATTAATATAAAATAATTTTTAAATTTTAAGTATATATTCTATTAAAGTTACATGTTAATCATTTTAATTGCATTAACTAAAGTTTAAAATTATAAACTATATTTGGTATACATATATACATAAATATATTAAGAATTATATAGATGTACAAATCATACGTTTATGAATAACTGAATGATATAATTTAAGTATTTGGATAAGTAATATCAATATTATTGATGGAGTTATTGAGCATTTTTTTTGTGATAGAGTTACACAAATTAATTATTAACACAAAAAGTAACAGTCTAAAAAGTGGTCGACTTTATAATATAGATACATATATACCTTCTACGAATGATGAATAATAAATGATTTTGACCCTTCATTTTAAATGACTTTATTACCTTGATTATCCTTATCTACTTCTTAACAATGCTGAAAAAAATTTAAAAAATAAATAAATTACTAAACAAATAATATAAATCTAATACTAAGATATTTAGACACATTAAAATTATTCAATATCATATACTTAATTAAGGAATATAGATATAATCTGTGACACCCCCAAATTCGGGTCTCTTCCAACCCGACATATGGTGCTCCACGGTGCTACAGTTCACACAAACATTCAATTGAAATGCCTCAAAAGAATGAATATGTCTTATATATATTCCAAAATAATACTAACATTCCCCAGGTTCTTTATAACCGTTACATTTGTTCTTGTCATAATATTGAATATTATCATTACAAACCTATACTATTACATAGGTAATCTACAAGTTCGCTTTAGCCTTCTCGTTATCCTTGTCAAATCCTTTGGTCCATTCGGTCTAAGCTGCATTCATATGGTTCAAGCAAGAGTGAGCATAACAAGCTCAGCAAGTACAACAATTTCATTTTAAAAGCATGCTTGAAACATAGGAATCGTATATCTTCAATAACTGGATAGTAGTTACAAAGTACTATCAATAACTCAAAATAACATTCCTTTTCCTTCAAAACGTTTTACAATGACAATATTCAGTAATACATCAATTCTGGTTCAAGACGTGAATGTCTTATAGTTTCTTTGAAAAGGGCAACCCGACACGAAGTCCGTAAGTCCGGTATATCTTACGAGCACTTCTAGGTGATCAGCCTATAGTACTCTATGTTGATCAACACTACATCCATTAAACGTGTGTACGTTTAAGTTGTGGCAACCTCTTGTGCCCATCGAATACTCGATGAAAATACATTTGTTTATTCATGTTCAGGCTTACCTTGAGTCCGTACCAAACAATTGGCGTAGGATAGCGTTAACAATTCTATATTGAAAGACTTGTAAATAAATCAATCAATCTATCATGATTAGTCTAGTCGAGTTCAAACTGGTTTCGACCCTTTCTTTAAAATCATACATGCATCTCATAACGTGAATCATTTGAAAACCTGGCTAACACGAAGGTTAGACAAGCGTTTAGAAAAAAACTTGCCTTTAGCGTCTGCTATAGAATAATTATGTTTCCTTTGAGTCTTTACGGTCTCTACAACACATAACCACATAACGTACCACATTAGGTCATGAACGAACATACTTGATTTCTAAAAATCTTACCCTTCTTCTCAATCTAATCCCGTATTAGATGTGTTATTTATTGGTTCCAGCTTTCCGTCATTCTTTACATCATTCTTACCAACTTCGTTCCTTTCTATAATTTAATTGAAATTATTACATCATTACAACTCGGTCCAAGTTAATTATCTTTCCTCACGGCTTACTAACGTCCTTACGTTATTAATTGACACTTAATCGGCATTGGTTATGTACACTTATTGTACACTATTCTTGTTTACATTCAATTAACTTTCTTTAACTCTAAGTGATCACACCTGAGTTTTAATTATGACCTAACAATGTTTCATTAAGTCCCTTAGTTCGTTACTAAACAATTTCTCTTCATCTTCTACTTGAACCCATTCTTTTCTGTCTAGCTTTTAAGGTTGGCGATGTGGTGCCAGTGTTCCTTTGTTATGCCGTGTTGCGGCGTCGCCCATTAGGGCTTGGAGACCGGACTCGGTGTTGCGGCGCGAGTCCCTTTGTTACTTGTCGCGCTGCGACGTGAGTTTACAGGGGCTGAGGCTCACTTTGGCGTTGCGGCCCGGTCATTTAGGTTTGGAATCGCGCCGCGGCGCGGACTTTGTGCCAGAGATAAATTTGACAGATTTTTCTTTTGGTGAGATTCCCGGCCTCGTAACTTCTTCGTTATAAGTCCAAATTGGCTCGTTCAAGAGCCCACGGTTCACAATTTGCGTACTCTGCGTGTTCATGCATGAATTTTATCTATTCGACTTCGTTTGCTAAAATTCCACCTATTAGTCCATTTTTAACGAAAACGATAAACGTTCGTGAACGGTCAACGCTCGTTTCTTCGTTCTATGTCGGAATCCGGCCATTTTCGAGTCCGCAACTCTATAATGCCAAATAAGACTTGTCTCCATTGAAAACCAATGTTTCCAAGCTCAATATCAAAATTCGACTTCCATTCCGAGAATTTTACGAATTCGACGATTGTCGTCTAATCGTGTTAATTCTGGCGAAACTTTGTTACTTGAAATTTTTAAACCATTTCAATTGGATTTATTCCCTCATACTAACATATTGACATACATACTTCATTAACTTATAAACATGATAAGTTATTACTTATTCTTGATGAGTTTGTAACTTTATTAAAGTATAAAAATACTTATATTTCCATTTCTCATAACTTATATCTTCTTTTCATATGACTCATTATGGTTAATGATTTCTAACCATTATTCTTGCTTCTTGTTAACATACTAACTTCATTTGTGTAATCATGTTACAAGTTCTTACAAGTTCTTCTTAGTTCATAACTTATATAAGTATAAATGACTTATTCATGACTTATTACGTCTTAAGTCCCTTTATTAATCATTCTTATCATGCCTTAACGTACATGTTCTATCACTACCCACTTCTCTCACAAATGAAGAGAAAGAGATTCATGGTTCAAAGTTGCTTGCCCTTTGATGATTACTTGATTAAGCTTTGATCTTCTTCTTGCTTCTTGAAATATGAAAGACTAGCTTTCTTGCTTTTCTAACTTATTCTCTCAAGCAAATAAGCACTTAACTTGTTGGAGTTTTGAACAAGGAACAAATGAGCTAGCAAGCTTCCTGTTTATAGGAAAACCAAAGCTAGGGTAGTTTAGACTTTTATGCCCTTCCACCTCCTTAATCCACCTCCTTACTATTCATTATTTGCTCACCAAGTTTACTTGCTCTCCACCTTTATTACTTGGTCATCACAACAATTGCTTAGCCATTAAGTCACATTACTTGCTCACCACAACACTTATCTATTAAGTTATTTTACTTGCTCACCACTTTGGTTTATCCATGGGTTGCCCCATGGGTTTAAACCATCCTATAGCCCATAGGTTCATACTTTGGGCTTCTAGCATAATTTGCTTAACTTATACATTGGGCTTTGCATTTAATTAACTTAACTAACTTAAATTAAACATTGGGCTTGTTTATTAATTCACATTGGACTTAACCATTTCCATACATTTGGGCCTTATCAAATCCCATTGAACCTTAATATTTCCTACACAAACCCACAAATTCAATACATTTGGCTTAAAACCTTAGAACGTATTATATACGCATTAGTCCCGCATTCTCATTCGTATACTTAGTCAACATATACGACATACCACCATCCATACATACTCATATAATACTTCGTATCATACTCGTATTCATTACTTCGTACAATACCTACACATTATACGATCATTGCTTAATTAATTACATTAACTTCTTAATGCTTGATTTTCCTAACGTTCTCAAATTAAGTCCACAGGCGAAATATTACGTTTTTCATAACTGAAATATTATTGGATATTCCATCACACCTTAATACTCTATCGTTACGTATTTCTCGGAAGTTCAAAAATAATTCCCGAGCAGAAATGCGTGAATAGTATTTTTCAAAAAATTTCTCGGAAAACTTTTATGTTTGTCTTGGAAATTCAAATACTTTAATTCTATCACGTAGCCAAAATCCTATGACATTTCGATATGCTTAGGTCATAGAACGACCTTCAATTAGCTTGCTCCTATAAATAATCAATTAAATTCATTTAATCCTTATAATTAAATAAAATTTTAATTCTTCTGAAAATTCGATTTTCTGGGGCGTCACACTCTTCCCTCCTTATAAGGATTCTGTCCTCAGAATCTCGCTACTAATTATATTAACAAATGAGGAAAAGTTTTCTTCATTTTTAATCTCGAGCTCCCACAATGCTTCCTTCGACATTGGGGTTCTTACATTCACCTTCACCGAAGGTATTATCTTAATTCACTTAACTTATCACTTCCTAGCAATAATTTGAGTTGGAAGTTAAACATTTATTAACACATTACACTATCTTCCTTTTATTAGTCCTTTTTTTAACTTGTAATTATTTGGAACTCAAATTCCTCCTTCAAAACAAGACTATACTTAGTCTTCTATTCATCCTGCGTCCTCTTCTTCATTCTTTGGCATTCCTCGTTACCTAGTCGTATTTACTTAACTTGTTCCATTATCATGGATTGAGTCTACGTTGTGAATAACATTTCTACCTCTTCATTCCGTAATTTAACTTCTAACTTCGTTCTTGCTATCTCTGTTATTAACTCATTCTGAGTCGCTAACTTTGCTAGCTTTTCCCTACCCTTCCTTACTTCACGCGTCGTCTACTACGTTTACCATTCTTGTATGATCTAGGATATCACAGTCCTCTCTCTACCGCATATTCAACTTCTTCTGTGTGGAGATATATTTCAGACTCTTAGAGTCCGTGTATATCTCACACTTCTCCCCGTATAAATACTATCTTCAGATTTTTAATTCAAAACTACAACTGCCAATCCTAGATCATAAGTAGGATAGACCTCCTTATAATCCTTTAACTGGCGTGATGCATATGCAATGACATTGCCATGCTATAAGAGCATGCAATCATGTCATCCATGCAAAACCTCGAGATACACTACAAAATTCCCTATATCATCTGATAAAGACAATACAGGTGTCGTACTTAACCTTTTTCTTAAATCCTGTGACGCTAATGGTACCTTCAACCATAGCAGCTCACAAGGGTACCTATCAATTTTCCACCGACCTATTCGGTGCCCCTTACAGAAATCTTGCTTTAGTATATTTAGTCAACCCAAATGACATAACCAGAAACTTGTCATTACTATAACGAGTTCTGAACGTCATCTTTGGTACCTCCTCCTTCTTCCTTACTTTCAACCGACTATACCCCGTACGCAAATCTATCTTAGAAAAATTCTTTGCCCTCTTCAACTGATCAAATAGATCATCGATCCTGGGCCAAGGGTATTTACTCTTAACCGCTAACTTACTCCTATTACGATAGTCGATACGCAACCGTAACGACTCATCATCTTCCTTAACATTCTACTAACTTACTTCATGATTAGACAAAAATAATGTTCCGGTGATTTATTACCGCAATTTACTACCTTGGGTTTTCTGAAAAAAAAATCCAACAATTCATACTTTTATTCTCACAATTTATTAAATTTTTATGGTTAATCAACCCATTCATACCGATAATTACTTCAAATTTTCTCAACATTAACAGTACTTATCTACCCACACTTACTTACTTTTATTATCCATGAAACCATTTCCACGAATATAATTAACGAAAGTTATTTCCTCCTCCTCTACCTTAATTTTTTAAAGGTACTTATAATCCCTTTCAGACCCATTCCTAGATGAGTCATTCCACATGTCTTACACATTTGATCATACGCTTAGGATCCCCTTGCCCCACTCTAGTATTCCCGGAGTGAAAATTTCTTTCTTTTCGGCATACTGCCATTGGCATTCTCTACCTTGGTTCCTCCCTCTCCCTTGCTCTCATTCTTCCTCTCTTTGTGGTATTGAGTCAATGCCTCACTACCATCCTCTGCTATAATTACCTTCTCCAGAATGATCCCATAGGAAACACTCTGAAACACCGACATCCCATTATAGAGCCAGGGTTTCAGGCCTTGCTCAAACCTACGAGCCTTCATCTCCTCAGTGTCCACTTAGTGTGGAACAAACCTTGCCAATTCATTGTATTTGGCTATGTACTGGGGAACCGTCATGTCCCCTAGCTTAAGTTCTAAGAACTTGATCCCCATCCTCCCTCGCATGTTTGTAGGGAAATAATTCTCGAAGAAAACCTTCTTAAATTATTCCCATGTTACCACCACTATTCCAGCCCCACCCTGGTGAGCCTCCCTCCAAAAGTTGGCTTCTCTTTTCATCGTGTAAGTCACAAAAGAAATATCTTGCGCTTCACCTATGTTTGTAATAACAAACGTTTTCTCTATTTCTTTTACCCGTGTCTGGGCATCTATTGGGTCCGTCGTTCCGTTGAACTCCGGCGGACCTACTCTTTTAAACTCTTTAAAGGTAGTCGTTCTGAATACTCTAGGTTTCGGCGGGTACTCTACCACTGGATTGGTTAAATGCAGCCGTTAATAAATTAACGAACTCTTGCATAGGGTTGTTTTGACCCCATTAATTATCATCATGTGATTCCGCTGCTTGATTACGTTGTCTTCTCCTTGGCGGCATTTTCAAATAAAATTTCATCATTATATATTAACTTACTTCGTTATTATTCGCCACATACCAACTCACACCATAACAAACCATCTCAATGAAAATTTCTTTATATTCATATGCTTCTTCATAGTTTGAAACTATTTACAATTTGCGTTCATAGTCAAAAGCTATTACATTTTTATCCCGAAATAGTACCTCATAAAAGTTAAGATTTACAAAAGACTACCCTGTTATACAAAAGAGGGTTTTACGTCACTACACACATACTTATAACTTTAGATTTCTAATAATGCATAATAGCATCCTCGTGCTTTTCATTCGCAATCATCGCTACAGTATCCCGACTAATCGTATGACGGGTTTGTCCTGACTCATTGGAATAACAAGCAACTTTCAGCTTGAAATCCTTATGAGTACTCTCATGGATGTAAGACATCCATGCTATCTTCCGGTCCTTCTCCCCCTATTCTTTACGAAGCTCATCGACCTCCTTCTTATAGTCTCTAGCCTTATTTATCATGAGCACCTTCTCATCATGCTCTGACTCAAAATCTGCTTCTGCAGACTCCTTCGCTACATAAAGAGCACTAATCTCTTCATTCTGATTCTGCACAACTGCACTTAGTTGCACATTCCTGTCAAACGCTGCCAGATACAATGCTTCCATTGCATCTGGAGGTGATGACTCTAGTGCAGGTACCACCGTACCAACCGACGTTACCTCTATTCCCTCCTCCACATCGTTCATCTTATGAAGATATGATGTTATATCCATCTCTCCCTCGGAGTAGCTCTCCTCAGAAAAGTACTCCTCTGGCTCTGACTCCTCTAGGATCACTAATGGTACCTCCGCTACTGGCATGGGTACAGGCTCTACGCTGTTCACAATTTCTTCGCTCACCGCGTGTATGGCTCTATACATCAAGCCATCGTTCGACATCCTACAATAACACATAACATGTTGATTAGTACATAACTCACAATATTATAAGCACAAATCACATTTAATTCCTTTAGGGTTACTTTCCATATTTTAAATTTTTCGGTACTGAGTTTCCTCAATACCTTATTAACTTATTCGACTCAAGTTTACTTCCTTCAGACTTTCCTTCCTTAACGAGGTTATTAGCCTAAGGTTCTCCCCCCCTTAAGTTTTATAACCTAAGGCTTTGATACCAACCTGTGACGCCCCCAAATTAGGGTCTCTTCCAACCCGACATATGGTGCTCCACGGTGCTACAGTTCACACAAACATTCAATTAAAATGCCTTAAAAGAATGAATATGTCTTATATATATTCTAAAATAATACTAACATTCCCCAGGTTCTTTATAATCGTTACATTTGTTCTTGTCATAATATCGAATATTATCATTACAAACCTATACTATTACATAGGTAATCTACAAGTTCGCTTTAGCCTTCTCATTATCCTTGTCGAATCCTTCGGTCCATTCGGTCTAAGCTGCATTCATATGGTTCAAGCAAGAGTGAGCATAACAAGCTCAGCAAGTACAATAATTTCATTTTAAAAGCATGCTTGAAACATAGGAATCATATATCTTTAATAACTGGATAGTAGTTACGAAGTACTATCAATAACTCAAAATAGCATTCCTTTTCCTTCAAAACGTTTTACAATGACAATATTCAGTAATACATCAATTCTAGTTCAAGACGTGAACGTCTTATAGTTTCTTTGAAAAGGACAACCCGGCACGAAGTCCGTAAGTCCGGCATATCTTACGAGTACTTCTAGGTGATCAGCCTATAGTACTCTATGTTGATCAACACTACATCCATTAAACGTGTGTACGAACGTTGACTTTGCATTATAATAATATGGAGGTGGTTATTTGAGGAGGTTGATGGGCAATTGGATTGTGGATCAAGAAGGGGAGTATATAAGAGTTCTTTTTATTGAATTGGGACGGTATTCTACACAATTGGGAGGGATTGATCAAGGACCAGGAGCAGATCTGGATGCTTACAACTTGGAGTTCTTCTTCTTCTTTATTCTTTTAAAATTGTGTAACTCATTAAGGATGATTTATCACTTATTTGTGGTTTTTATTTCTGTCATGAACTAATTCTTTTTATTAAGATTCCAATGGAACCTTTTATGGTTATGAATTGATTATCTAATTTATTCCAATTATTTATGTTGAAGTGAATTGTTCGTCATGCCTTGTGTTTATTGATTAATTATCTGGCCAATAATTACCGTGTTACTCTAGAAGGAATTAAGAGAGGAATTTTAGAGTTAGAACTGGGCAGGGTGACATGTGACTTAGTTATTTGCACAGTGAATAATTAGGTTTGTGAATAGAATGAGAATATCTATTTGTCGCATGTAACACATAAGGAATTGGGATTGTAGCAAGTTTAATTCAATTGTTTTGCATAGAGATATAGCAAAATTAACTTGGATTAAATAGAAGGCAAATGATCACTTGAGAGAGGGCTTTTGGCATTTGAGAATTCCTGTTAACAATTCAGTAGATAGAATAATTGGGATAATTGGATAATTGATTTAATAATCATATTTGGGGAAATTGGAGTCTTATTTATCATTCATCTGCATTCAAATAATTCGTAATTTGTTATTTGTTTTCTTTTATAGTAGTTTCTTGCTTTATTAAAATTAGTTTTCTTAAGTTTAAAAAAATCACAATTTTTAGTTGTTTAAATAAAATTGAATTGATACAGTACTAGTAGTTGGAGTTTAGTAATTGAAATTCTCTGAGGGATCGACACTCTAATTTATCACTATATTACTTGTTGATTGTGTATACTTGCACATTTGCTTTGATTGTGAAATCAACCAACAAGTTTTTGGCTCCATTGACGGGGAACTCTTTGTTAATATTAATTCCATATTAGTTATAATCAATTCGGTCTTAATTTAAACGTTACTTATTTATCTTCTTCTCTTTGCAGGAATTCTTTGCAAGTGTATGCACACTAGATCAAAGGCGAGAAAGGAACTTTTTCCTTATACAGACGAGATTGAAAGGAAGTTTTGAAAAGCGCAATCGACTAGTACGGCACCACCCGAGGAAGAAAAACTGGCAGAACAAGAAATTCCAGTGAACATGACAGGGGACGATCAGAAACCACTTCAGGACTATGCCATGTCGAATGTCACAGATATTCAGTCGAGTATTAGGAGGCCGACAATCAATGCTAACACCTTTGAGATCAAACCAGCAACCATTCAAATGCTTCAGAATCAATGTCAGTTTGGGGGTAGTTCATTAGATGATCCGAATGAGCACATCTTAAGTTTCTTGGAAGTTTGCGACACCTTCAAATTCAACAACGTGTCAGAAGATGCTATAAGGTTGAGAATGTTCCCATTTACCCTAAAAGATAAGGCACGAAGTTGGTTACACTCTCAGCCTTCGGACTCAATCCTTACTTGGGACGATTTAGCTCAAAAATTTCTAGCTAAGTTTTTCCCACCAGCAAAGTCAGCAAAACTACGGAATGATATTCATACCTTCGCACAGTTTGATTCAGAATAGTTGTATGAGGCGTGAGAAAGGTTTAAGGATATGCTCCGCAAGTGCCCACACCATGGAATTCCACAGTGGATGTAATTGGGGATATTTTGTGATGGTTTACAAGCATCCACGAGGGCAAGTATTGATGCAGCAGCAGGAGGAGCGATTATGTCTAAAAATTTAGACGAGGCATATAAGTTGTTAGAAACGATGGCCACCAACAACTATCAGTGGCCCATGACAAGAAATAATCCTCCAAAAACATCGGGAAAGTATGATGTGGATGCGATAACATTATTACAAGTGCAAATGACCGCAATGGCTAAAAAGATAGAATTATTGTGTCCACAATCCACTCAGCAGGTAGCGATGGTTTGTGAAATATGTGCTGGGGTCATACTACGGATCAATGTGCCATAAATGCTGAAGCAGCACAGTATGTGGGGAGTTATAATCGGTCTACTCAGCCTTATCAGAATCAAAATGCATATAATCCGGGGTGGAGAAATCATCTGGGGTTTTCATGGAGTAACAACCAAGCCGCAGAACAAGCGCCGAAACAACAAAACAATTCTGGGTTTCAAAACCAGACACAACAACCTGTGCGAAAAGCAAGTTGGGAAGAAGCCTTGGAAAGATTTATTAAAGCAACTAAGAGAAGGAGTGAGGAGACTAATAAGAGATTTAGTCAAATGGAGCTAAGTATACAAAGTCAGAATACGTCAATCAAAAATCTGGAAAATCAAATGGGACAAATAGCACATGCATTGAATAACCGACCACTTGGAACACTTCCGAGCGACACCGAGAAAAACCCAGGCAGAGATGAGCATTGTAAGGCGGTAACTCTACGAAGTGGAAAAGAACTACAAGAGTCAGACAAGGATAGGGAAAAGGAGGACAAGGCATCAATTGAAACAAAGAAAGTGGTGGAGACCGAAAAGCATCAAGAGGAGACCTCACAGCAGAAAAATTCGGAACCAACCAGTACAATGCCCCCCATACCGTATCCGCAGAGATTTCAGAAATCCAAGTTAGATAAGCAGTTCTCACGATTTTTGGATATCTTTAAGAAATTGCATATCAACATCCCCTTCGCCGAAGCCTTGGAACAAATGCCGAGTTACACGAAGTTTATGAAGGAGGTTTTGTCGAAGAAGAGGAAATTAGGTGAATTTGAAACAATAGCATTGACGGAGGAATGCAGTGCTATCATTCAGAATAAATTATCGCCGAAGCTCAAGGATCCAGGTAGCTTTAATATACCGTGCGAGATTGGAAATCAGTTTTCGGGACGAGCTTTATGTGATTTGGGGGCCAGTATAAATCTAATGCCATTATCCGTCTACAGCCAGTTCGGACTTCAGGCTCCACGCCCAACAAATATCAGTTTACAGTTAGCAGATAGATCGGTTACATATCCAAGAGGTATTGTTGAAGATGTGCTAGTAAAAGTGCATAAATTCATCTTCCCTGCAGATTTCTTTATTCTGGATTATGAAGTGGACAGTGAAATTCCGATCATTCTTGGGCGACCATTTTTGGCGATAGGAAGAACATTGATTGATGTTCAAAAAGGTGAATTGACAATGCGAGTTGAAGATCAACAGGTCACCTTTAACGTTTTCAAGTCAATGTCGTACCCAAAAGAAAAAGGTGAATGTATGCGGGTTGATATTATGGAGGAATTGGTGAATCATAAATTCAGCACAATTTTTTCGGAGGACCCACTTGAATCTATTTTGCTTGGGGCAGACGAATATGGTATTGAAGAGGATATCGAATACGTCAAATGGCTAGACACACCATCAATTTTTCGAAAAAGCACTCAATCCTTCGACACCATAGAAAGGCCCGAAGCGGAAACTAAAAAGTTCAAACCATCAATAGAAGAGCCATCAGTGCTAGAATTAAAGCCATTACCTCCCTATCTGCAATATGCTTACCTGGGAAAAGACGATACCCTACCAGTTATTGTTTCGACAGAATTGACTGATACGTAAAAGGAGAAACTGCTACGGGTCTTGCGAGAATTCAAAACAGCAATTGGGTGGACTATAGCGGACATTCGAGGTATTAGCCCATCATTCTGTATGCATAAAATCTTAATGGCAAAACCCACCATCGAGATGCAAAGAAGGCTAAACCCCATCATGAAGGAGGTGGTGAAAAAGGAGATTATACAGTGGTTGGATGCTGGCATTATTTACCCGATCTAGATAGTTCGTGGGTGAGCCATGTACAATGCGTACCAAAGAAAGGGGGTATGACAGTGGTGAAGAATGAGGCGAATAAGATCATCCCTACTCGAACAGTTACATGATGGAGAGTATGCATGGACTACCACAAGCTAAATAAAGCCACACACAAGGATCACTTCCCCTTGCCATTCATTGATCAGATGTTGGATAGGTTAGCGGGACATCAGTTCTATTGTCTCTTGGATGGTTATTCCGGATATAATCAAATTGCTATAGCACCGGAGGATCAAGAGAAAACGACATTCACATGCCCATACGGTACGTTTGCATTTCGGCTAATGTCTTTTGGTTTATGCAATGCACCAGCAACCTTTCAGCGGTGCATGATGGCAATCTTCTTCGGTATGGTCGAGAAAAATTTGGAGGTATTTATGGACGATTTTTTTGTGTTCGGTGATAGCTTTGATCTTTTCCTGAAAAATATGATTTTAGTGTTAAAACGTTGCGTGGAAACTAATCTGGTTCTCAATTGGGTAAAATGTCACTTTATGGTGAAAGAAGGGATTATTCTAGGACATAAGGTTTCTGCAGCAGGGTTAGAGGTGGATAAGGCGAAGATAGAGACTATTGAAAATTTACCTCCTTCATTATCAGTGAAGGGAGTCCGGAGCTTCTTGGGGCAGGCAGGTTTCTATAGACGCTTCATTAAAGATTTTTCACAAATTTCAAACGCTTTATGTTCCCTGTTGGAGAAAGATGTCCCTTTCAAAATGGATCAGTCATGTATCGAGGCATTCGAGATTTTAAAGAGGAATTTGGTATCTGCTCCGATCATTGTGGCGCCCGATTGGTCTTTACCATTCGAATTGATGTGCAACGCCAGCGACTATGCAGTGGGAGCAGTATTGGGACAACGTCACGACAAGATCTTTCGCACAATCTACTACTCCAGCAAAACGTTGACAGACGCTCAGTTGAACTACACAACCACCGAAAAAGAACTACTTGCAGTTGTGTTTGCCTTCGAAAAATTCAGAGCATATCTCATTGGGACCAAGGTCATTGTCTACACGGATCATTCTGCAATCAAATATTTGATCGAAAAGAAGGATGCCAAGCCGAGGTTAATACGGTGGGTGTTACTGCTGCAAGAATTTGATTTGGAGATCCGGGATAGAAAGGGTACAGAAAACCAAGTGGCGGATCATCTTTCACGGTTGGAAAATGAAGAGGTACAGAGCCAAGACAATACACTGATTAACGAAAAATTTTCGGACGAACAACTTCTCCGAGTAACCACAACACTGCCTTGGTATGCTGATTATGTGAACTATGTGGTTGCTAAGGTGTTACCACCGGATTTGAACTCGCAACAACGAAAGAAATTCCTCCATGACGTGAAGCAGTACTATTGGGATGAACCATTCCTGTTTAAAGCCTGCGCAGATCAAATGATTCAACTCTGTGTGCCACATGAAGAGATGGACAGCATATTGGGTCATTGCCACTCCTCAGACTATGGAGGTCATTATTCCGGTGATCGAACTGCGGCCAAGGTGTTACAATCAGGATTTTACTGGCCTTTGTTATTCAAGGATGTGTATCTCTATGTACTAAAGTGTGATCGATGCCAACGCGTAGGTAATATCTCCAAGCGAAATGAAATGCCACTCAACACTATATTGGAGGTAGAACTGTTTGACGTTTGGGGAATCGATTTCATGGGACCATTCCTCTCATCTTTTAATAATCAGTATATTTTGTTGGCAGTGGATTATGTTTCCAAATGGGTTGAAGTCACAGCTTTGCCCACCAATGATGCTAACATCATCCTTTGATTCTTAAAGAAAAATATCTTCACGTGATTTGGGACTCCGTGGGCAATAATAAGTGATTTGTGTAATCATGTTACAAGTTCTTACAAGTTCTTCTTAGTTCATAACTTATATAAGTATAAATGACTTATTCATGACTTATTACGGCTTAAGTCCCTTTATTAATCATTCTTATCATGCCTTAATATACATATTCTATCACTACCCACTTCTCTCACAAATGAAGTGAAAGAGATTTATGGTTCAAGGTTGCTTACCCTTTGATGATTACTTGATTAAGCTTTGATCTTCTTCTTACTTCTTGAAATATGAAAGACTAGCTTTCTTGCTTTTCTAACTTATTTTCTCAAGCAAATAAGCACTTAACTTGTTGGAGTTTTGAACAAGGAACAAATGAGCTAGCAAGCTTCCTATTTATAGGAAAACCAAAGCTAGGGTAGTTTAGTCTTTTATGCCCTTCCACCTCCTTAATCCACCTCCTTACTATTCATTATTTGCTCACCAAGTTTACTTGCTCTCCACCTTTATTACTTGGCCATCACAACAATTGCTTAGCCATTAAGTCACATTACTTGCTCACCACAACACTTATCTATTAAGTTACTTTACTTGCTCACCACTTTGGTTTATCCATGGGTTGCCCCATGGGTTTAAACCATCCTATAGCCCATAGGTTCATACTTTGGGCTTCTAGCATAATTTGCTTAACTTATACATTGGGCTTTGCATTTAATTAACTTAACTAACTTAAATTAAACATTGGGCTTGTTTATTAATTCACATTGGACTTAACCATTTCCATATGTGACGCCCCCAAAACAGGTCTAATCCATCCAACCCATTCTGAGTCGCCAAATACATGGTACAGAAAATAACTACAACTTTATTATTATAATTGTCGTGCAAAATACGACAACACATATACTGTGAGTTTAAATACAAATATTGTCATCTAGACAGTATTCATACTCAATTAAGTCCTCATTATACTTATTGATATACTATTTTACAAAATAGTGAGGACTACTAAAATAACTGTCTTGAACCATCATTCCATACCCCGACTAGTACTCGCTATATTCTCGCCTCCTTAGAAGAAAATGGAACAACAAGGAAAAGGGTGAGCTCAACTAGCCCAGTAAATAATATTATGACTAAGATAATATACAACAAATTATCGTTAGTCTTCAACAGGGAAAAATTTAATAGAATACAATAAACAACAAATTTTAAATCAATATTCGCAGCGGAAACAGCAAACCATTAGAAGAGTCAAGTAGAGAATGAGTTCTACTATCTTCTAAGATTTAAAAGTCCATCATCAATATTTTATCCCTGTAACAACAATCAATAACCATCTTTAATCAAATATTCATCTTTGCACTACAGGCCAAAGATATTCATTTGTATCACCAGTCGATCATGTTCATCTCAACACCTGTTCATCTTTGCACTACGGGCCAAAGATATTCTTCAGAAATCATCAATCTTTGCACTACAGGCCAAAGATATTCAATTATATCATCATTTAGGACTGAGGATGATGAAAAATATTTTAAAGGAAACGAATCCAGTGAAACAAAATAATAAATATTAAGGATTCGTATTTCAGCTATTCCATGTCCAAAAATACCTCATAAATAATCATAGTGAAGTAAAATTCAAGAATGATCAAAACATGGATACAATCAAAGCTAGTATCCAAAATAGATATTTTGGACGAAAAGAAGAAATTTTCATTTTTCGGTGAATAGTAACTCATGAATAGTAACTCGTGAATAGTAACTCATGAATAGTAACCCCGACATGAAAAGTTCCAAATTTGATAAAAAGTTCAGATCAATACTTCGGCATAATGATATTGAAGAAAATAATATCATTTAAGAAGAAATAACATTCCTTACCTCGGAAATACGGTACTTCTGACTGGAATACTAGATATAGTGCTGAAGGAAACTTGCACCGTATAGCAACACTCAAAGTATCAAATACTCACAAGAATACGCTCGATATAGAGAGAGAAATAGAGAGAAACTTGTGTTTCTGGTGTGATTTTTAATTCTAACCTAAGCACCCTATTTATAGGAAAATGCTTAGAACACCAAAGCAGAAAATTGAATAAATTAATAATATAATTTTCTTAATTTCCTTAGCACACCACATCAGCTGATTTCCACCATTAACATGTGCCACTCAAATGTCAAAAATGTTTTTCTTAATAAAAATAATTAAAACTTCCAAAAATCAATTATTTCGGAACTTCAGAACTTCAATAATTCATAAAAAATAGCCCTTTATTCAGAAAATTCAAATCTCGCGAGTTTTTATAGGAAATTCAATTCTCTACAACTTTACAGAAGAAAGTTTTTCCGAATTCCAAACAGAAATTAACCGAAATCCATAAACGGGCGATTTTACAGTCAATAATAAATTTTCGGTCAAGAATTGTGTCCACCAACACACAAAACATGTGTTAATCATTTAATGCCACAAAAATACTCTTCCTCCTCATATACTCATATATCCCACATTCATTGTAAAAATACCACCATCAATATATTATTAAAATAATATATTTAAATGAATTATTTTATCAGAAAAAGATAAAATATTAATTTTTAACAATTGTCACATTAAAAATTTTCTCCATCTATATCCACATAAAATCAATATTTTTCTCATCATATAAATCAATAATTAATTATACACAAATAATATTACAGAACCACAGTACTGGCAACCAGGCCGTTCCCAGGAAAGAGGGGGCTTTCCAATAAGAATCTCTCCTTACTGGCACGTAATTAGATGATCAAACATCTCCTTAGACAGAACTTTCTAGACATTGCCAATAATATTATCTAATAATATTATTCAGATAATATGAATTATTGTTCCGATAATAGAAAATAATGTGTAGTGACAATTATTAAAACAACAGTAATATAAAATATCAACGCAGCAATTATTGAATCAATAAAATACAATATTGAACAGTAATTACTGTAACAATTATTGAGTAGTGTATTCTTACGTAAGAATCAATAATTGGTGCAATATCGTGTGCTACTGTGCAACAACGCATATTATTGTGCTTTAACCACCGGGTATTCCAACAGTATTAACGGTAACAACTACGCCGTTATTTATAAACAACTTATTTTTTGTCGTTTTCTTCATCCAATCGCTTTCCGTTATGGGGCCCACAAAAGACTGCGCCGTCGTACGAATATTCTCCGACAGTAAGAATATTCCACGACCAAGTGAATATTCCCCGACAACAATGAATATTTTATAACCACTTGCTTATTTAAAATATTTGTGCATTTCACCCATAACTAACCACATTAATCAAATCAACCCTTATTATTTTAAAATAATAAATAGAGGAAATTAAATTTTATTTATTAATAATTTGGGGTCTTACACCATACATTTGGGCCTTATCAAATCCCATTGAACCTTAATATTTCCTACACAAACCCACAAATTCAATACATTTGGCTTAAAACCTTAGAACGTATTATATACGCATTAATCCCGCATTCTCATTCGTATACTTTGTCAACATATACGACATACCACCATCCATACATACTCGTATAATATTTCGTATCATACTCGTATTCATTACTTCGTATAATACCTACACATTATACGATCATTGCTTAATTAATTACATTAACTTCTTAACGCTTGATTTTTCTAACGTTCTCAAATTAAGTCCACAGGCAAAATATTACATTTTCCATAACTTAAATATTATTGGATATCCATCTCACCTTAATATTCCATCGTTACGTATTTCTCGGAAGTTCAAAAATAATTCCCGAGCAGAAATACGTGAATAGTATTTTTCAAAAAATTTCTCGAAAAGCTTTTATTTTTGTCTTAGAAATTCAAACACTTTAATTCTATCACGTAGCCAAAATCCTACGACGTTTCGATATGCTTAGTGTAACAACCCGATATTTTCTATACAAATAAATTAGAAATTTTGCCTATAAATTTTTTTTTATTTTAAATATGGAGAATATGTGCCAAGATAATGTGTATATGTATTTATATGAATAGTTACAAATAATTTTATTTTAGAATTATTGATCATTATAAATTATATTCTTATCATAATTAATTTTATAGTAGAAATATTTTATTAATTATTTTTCATGAAGATATAATCATATATTATTTAAATAAAATATGAAATGATTTTTAGAATTATTATAATAATTATATTTCAATTTTTCAGTGCTATAAATATGTACTGTATTTGTGGACCAATAAGGGTTGATCAATTATGGTGTTATGTGACAAATCCTTGTACTACTGTGTAAAACCCTAATTACAAATTTTAGGAACTAATTTTATTTTATTTTAAACCCTAAATGAAAGCTTCATAACCTAATTATACAATAGGAGAGACAATTAAATAACATAAGGGTTATGGTAATAAGGAATGGTTAGTATTTAATATGTATACTAACTTAAGTGGATAATCTTATTATTTCAAGTGACTACTAATTTTAAACATATTTATAATAAACCTAATTAGGTTATGAGCTAAAGTCACATGTATAAGTAATTAAATTTCATAAGATTGGAAATAAAAACCCTAAATAAATAATTTGGGTAACATATATTAAAATTTTTAGACTATATTTATTACATGGCCCAAAACAATTAAAGGAAAAGCCCAAAAGAAATAAAATACAAGTTCAAACTTAGCTCACTTGATTAAGGGTATTTTAGACATTTGATTTATCTAATTTATGCATTAAAATAAAAGCTAAATGAAAGAGTTAGTGGGCATAAATATGGTTGGCCACATTAGCCTTTTTAAGGCAAGAATATTAAGCTAATCATGTTCCATAAGTAGAAATCTTATACACAAGGACAAGTGTGTCATGCTCCCATTGGTAGAAAATCCACTTAGATTAGGAAGGGATAAGGCTAACCCTTTTGTCCAAGGGGCAAAAGAAACATGGGGGATATTAGCATTCCACTTCAATTCACCAACATAATATCTATCTCATTTCATTTTACTCCTCCACCATTCTTCTTCTTCTTCTATTTTCTCCCAACCCATCAAAATACAAAGCTTAGCAAGAGAGAGAGGAAAAGTTCAAATTCTAGAGAGGGAGAGGAGTTTATTGTTCATGCATCCTAAGTTTATATCATACTTTGGAAGAATAAGAAGTATAGTAAAGAAAACTAGGTTAGGATTCTCTTCCATTCTTTCTTATTCTTCTTCTATTTTGGTTTTTACCTCATCATATATTGGGGTTATGGTTTAATACTTAAAGTACCCTAGTTCTACATATCATCATGTATGGAACTAAGTATCTTGAGTGTTAGATCAAAGGCTTAGAGGATGGAAATGAGCATATGTTCTCCAAGGGTGAAAACTCTTATTTTTCTTCCACTAAATCCTGTGTAACTCAAGTTTTCCAACTTAGATTTGTGATCCGTCGAAGGGGAGTGCTAGATAGATGAGTTATCTAGTAAACTCAAGTGATAGAACACAAATATAGCAAGTTTTGAAACCTTTGGGGCTGTTTTCCCCAAAACAGTCCACTTTGAATGTTAAAGGTTCAAAATCCTAAAATAGCTTCTATCCCTTTTTCTAGGGACTGTTTCGGATAGTTGCATGTCTTTTAAAATTCTGGGAAAAATCATAGAGGTACCTTGAGAAGTTATCTACATGTAGGAAAAAGAACGGACACGTTTCGAGTTATAGATTGTACGTAATGACTATTTCCGTGAATAACTCCTAAATATTTACCTTCGAATATCTCACTGTGTGTACACTGAAAAATTTCAAAAATTTTACAGTAGGTTCATATATGTTAGGAGAGCATACCCTAAAAATTTCAGCTTTTTCTGAGCAAAACTCAATTTATGAAAAATGAAGCAAGATCCGAGTGTTTTGGGAACTTTAAAAATAGTAGATCATTTTCTAAAATTCCAAAAAAATTTGGGGATCCTTTTAGGTTCATATTCTATCAAAATCAAGAAGATGAGAATTTTTGGAATTAGTTTACTATTTTTTCTAAAAATGATTAAGTTATGAATAAAAAGAAATAAATAGTTAAATGATGTCTTTAATGAGAAAAATATGATTTTAATGCTTGAATACTCCTAATATATAATATTATGACTATTTTAGGGCATTTTGGTAATTTATAATAAGAAATATTATTTATGACCTTTTATGGATATTAAATAAATGCTTTTATAAAGGGTGAACAATTAAAATAAATTGTTTATTGATCTAATAAATTATTAAAATATTGTTATGATATTAATAATATTAGAATATAATATTGTTAAGTAAATAAAAATATTAAGATTAAAACTTTATTAAAATATTATTAATTGGTTAATCATATTTGATTTAAAATATTAATAAATGATTAATAATATTAGATTAAAATATTATTAAAAGATTAATAATATTAAATTAAAGTATTATTGGATGATTAAAATATTATTAAGTAAATAATAATATTCGAGATTAAATAAAATGTTTTTAAAAACGTAATAACATTAGTAAAGGAATAAAATATTATTAAATAATTAATAATATTAGTAAATGAATAAAATATTAATACTATTGGTAAATGAATAAAAGTATTATTAATAGTTTAATAATAATTAAATGATAATAGAGTTATTTGATACTTAAATCATTTAATAATGATTTCGGTGTTTGAAAATTTATGATAAATTAATAAATGTTTATTAAGTCATTTAAAATAATATGACTGATACTTACGGATATTGAACGTTGGAATAAAGTCTTAGACTCGATAATTACCCGATAAAGCTGTCGGTACACTGACATATTTCAGAAATTGATCTGGACTTAGATATTTTGACTGTATTAATGTTTGTTTGTGATGCAATGACTGTTGAACATGTGTGATAATGCGATTAGATTATGTGCTGACTGTGAAATACAGTACTATATGTTATAGTATATTGTTCTAATCGAACAAATGATCTGATTAATGATAGGTCATGATATAAAAGATTAAACTAAGTTGCGTATTGTAAGCAGCGCATCAGGCAAGTATCCTACCTTTGCATTTTCTTTATACAATGGACATGAGTAAGAATGTTTTAGAATTATATTATTACTGTACAGATTATTAACCCTATATTATATACGCTCATTGATTATCAATATGTTAGTATATGGCAATTCAGATATATATTTTGTTCGATAATTTCTATAAATGGTTATACAAGTATCCCCACTTGGACAATCATTGCATTTAACCACATGTTGATACACCTTTGTTAATTACCCGTATACATATATGTTAAATTATAGATTATTATTGAACAAGATAAAACCTTATTATTATCCAACCGAATTGCTTTGGTTTGGAACCCCGACAAGTATGAACATCCCTTACATGGGAAAACTTTTATGCGCCCAAGGCGGACAAAGTGAACGATCCTATCGTTCTTGCATGCAGTATTGATCAATACAGGATACAACGGGCTGATCACCCCCGTGCCCGTAAGTTATGACGGTTTACAGATGAAGTTCTGTTTAACCTTTTCGAAAATAAAAATAATGTTCATAGTATGTCTCCTTAACCCTATTTATAGTCAGTACGTAGTTTTAAAAATTTGAAAGAGGGTTGTTATGTTATTATTATCGGTTCAGATTACTTCACAACCATTAATTTGTTGTAGAAGGGTAGTATAAAGAATACATTTAAATTCTTTCAGCTTATATATATATATATATATATATATATATATATATATATAATTGTTATTACTTGCTGAGCACTCAAATGCTCATCATTGCTTAATTTAAATATTTTCAGCTAAGTGTGAACAACCTGAAGGCTCTGTTAAGAATAAGGGAAAGGGAAAGGTTGCTGAATGATTTCAATGTTATCTTATGTAATAGTTTAATATTATTAAGACAATGTTATATATTTATTATCATGTATTGTAAGGAATGATTAAAGGTTACGTATTTGGGAGCTAGACTTTGATAATTATGTAAAACAAGTTTAATATTTATATTATTGTTATTATTATTAGTATTATTCCGCTCATAGAAATAGTATCGTGAAGCACTGAATTTTGGTTTCAAATACCTAGAATTGGGGGCTTTACACTTAGGCCATAGAACGACCTTCAATTAGCTTGCTCCTATAAATAATCAATTAAATTCATTTAATCCTTATAATTAAATAAAATTTTAATTCTTCTGAAAATTCGATTTTCTGGGGCGTCACATAATCCAGTGCATTTGATCATATTGTGGTCGTTCATTCAAATGTTGGATTAGTCAAAAGCTAGTATCACTTCAAGGTCGTTCATCATGATATTTTTATTTATTTGATTTATTTACATATATCATGCCAATAAATACATATATAATACCATTTCCCCTATAATTAAATAATTGTTTATTTACCTATTTAAATAATAAGTTATTTAATAAACTTAATATTTTCCTTATAAAACAATTAACCAATACAAATTAATTAATTAATCTTATCTTCATTTATTTTTATTTTAAATAATTCATAACATCATTATTACTATGTATCACACTTATAGTTATATTAAATTATCATATATTTGTAATAAAATTTTATTTTATTCACAAATATACATTGTACTATATTCTCGGGTCTCACAATTTTAGATCGTACCTTAATGGTGGAGGATCGAGTGCGCCGCTGTATATGTAGAGAAGATGAAGAAATTCTCTCTCCAAATACTTTGGTGGAAAGACGTCTGATCGAGTGGTCCTAGATATGTCTAGAGGTACTTGTTATTCTAGAAGCCAACGTATTTTAACAAAATCGTTCATCGAACCGAACAAGTTATCAGATGGATGGGTACCAGTGTTAAACCATTATTGAACCGATGACATCATAAATATATAAAAAAATATATATTATTAGTAATTAATAAAATTTTAAATAAAATCTCATTTTTCATGAACTAAAACATAATAAAGTTGAGTTACAATATTACTAAAAGTGATTAATTTTAATATTAAAAAAAATTTAATACAAAAAATAATAAAAAATTTAAAGTAATAAAAAAATCGATTCGTCGGGTAAACTTAATCGGTTTTACCGTTGAACTACCGGTTCAACATGTGGTCAACCAGTTCAATCTGAGTTTTAATCAAATTGGTTCAATTAGAACAAATCAGAACGGACATAAAACCTGTTCCCAGTTGATCCTCCCGGTCTGGGCCAAGTTTCAAAAAATTGCTAGAAACATCTCTTCGACTTTTAGTCCTCTTCTCTTCAACTGTTATTGGGCATTGGACCTATGCGGAACTCAATCTCTAATCTATCTAAATTTGGGCTTTAATTGCTCCTGCTTATTGGATATAAGGCTGTAAAACTGAAAAATTTATATTCGTCTGCATCCGTATTTGAAAAAAATAGATATATCTATATCCAGTTTAAAGATATTCGCAAATATATGAATACGAATGTAGGCGTATTCATATTCGTTTAATATATGACTATAAATATATCCGATGAATAGTAGATATCCAAAATCAAATATTCAGATTCGAACCTATATCTGGAATTCGTATTCGAATAACGTATATATATATATATATATATATATATATATATATATATATATATATATATATATATATATATATTAAGTATTATATAATAAGTAAATATTTATTAGGTGAAGTGAATATTTATCACTTTTATTTGTCCAATTATTTAGAAACTAGAAGTCCAAATATTTAAAATAAGCACAAGATCAATTTTGAATTAAGTTGGATTAACTAGTTGTCATACATACATTATATTTCGCACTATCCATAAACATAATGAAATAAAATATTCTTTTATAAATATGTAATCTATGTATTGAGCCTAAATAATAAATAAAATTCCTCAAAAACATATTATTAAAAATATTATTAAAGTTTTAATAAAGTAGTTGAGAAAAAATAATTAAATATTCATTATAAACTTCTGAATCTATTATAGATTATAAATATTCAAACACATTACAACATTACTCCACGCACATAAAATAAATATCTACTTATTAATGAATATTCATTTTTAAATTTAGAATTTTAAAAATGATGAAAACTTATTTGAATTTTAATTTAGAACATTATTTAATGTATTTATTTAAAATAAATAAATTAACATACATTTATTATTGAACTATACTTTAAACTTTAGTATATATTTTTTTCTTATTCTAATTATAGTTATAATTAGAGCATTCATTTTGAAATTTAAATTTAAAATTTTGAAAATGATAAAAACTTATTTGAATTGTAATTTAGAGTATTGATTATTATATTTATTAAAAATAAATAAATTAGCATTCATTCATTAATAAATTATACTTTAAAACTCTTTTTTTTTTCTTATTCTAGTTATAGACGTAATTAGAGCATTCATTTTAAAATTTAAATGATAAAATCTTATTTGAATTTTTAATCCTCTTTATTTGCATCGAAACAAATAGAAAAAATAAATTTAATATAACATCTATCGGGTTCAAGTCAGTCCTCTCTCCTCTCTTCCTCCTCTTGGCGAAACCCCTAGATCTCGCCCTGTTTGCAGAGAGCTTAAAATCGTCTATTGAGCTTCTTATATACACATCAGATCGTTTCTACTTTCATGTTTTATCTCAGAATAAGTTATTTGTATATGTTAATGAATCTTAACCCTAGTTTTTCTGATAAGAATTCGGTCTTTATTTGTTTTTGATTGTCGTCGCCTCTGTATTAGTTTTGCTTGTATTTTGTTGAACTTTATGTGATACTTTATGCTATACCTTAGTTCAGACATTACAGAGTTTTGGTTCTGATGATTTATTTTGAATCTTATGTTCTATATACGTTCGTGATACGTTGATTTTGAATTCAATGGTTATTTTTTTACTTGATTTTTCTTATTTCTGGTGTTTGATATATCTGGGCTTCTAGCTAGATTTCTTCTAAGTCCAAGGTTGATGGAACCGTAGATCTGTTTTTCCCTATATGCGCTGTTGTTAGCCCAAATAAGTATCAGACACAGTCTTGTTTGTTCTTCAATTATCATATTCCTTGATGCTAGATGCCATAAGCTTCATAAGTGGAGGGTCACCGCTCAGTTACTCTCCCATTACACTAATATGTTACTTTTAATCCATTAGCCTAGCATTCTGACATTTTCCACTTAGAAATTCATAATGGGATTTAGACTTTATAATTATTTGGCTATTGATTAATATATTATTCTCTGAAAAATATATGTGGATAAAATATATTTTATATTTTATCATTTTTAAAAATTATTTTGTACCCTCTCCTTTAGGAGAAAATTCTTACGTCTTATACTCTTATGTGTGCAACTGTCCTCTAAGGACCTTGCTCATTCAGGCTTTTAGCCTCTTAACTTCTGTGGTTTGCTATACTCTATTGTGGTGTTCATCTTGTCTTATGTTAATTGAGTGTTTACTTCTTATTGTCACCTTTATAGCTGCATGATTGTTCATAATAGTGGATTATTAACTATTTGCAGATCCAAAAGTTGATGGGATCAACACTAATGGATTTTGCTCAGTCAAATTCAATTGTTATCGTTACTAAATTTCTCAGTCAAACTCAACTGCTCATTTCATATCAGGATTGGGAAGGTAACAACTCAACCATTCCCAACCCTTGTAATAAAGGTGCAGGAAATACATTGACATCTATATATACTAAATCACAGTACATGACACAATATTTTGACATCTGTCCTTCTACAAATTTAACACCTGTCTTAATGCTCCTTATTGGCATTCACAAAAATACCCTGGCTGCGCCTCTAAAATAACAACTGAAATCGTAAAAACCCCTAAATCTGTAATCATACATTCAAATGTAGAAACTAAATTCATTCTGGTTCAAATTCGTCTGCCCCAAATGATGAAACAGACGACAGGCGACAACTAGAGTAAGTTAACGCGTGGGTTATCTCCCCCCCATACAGCCTTTAACTTCCCAAACCCCTCCTCTATTCTGCCCCTTTTGCTCTCGAACCCTAACCCTAGCGCTGTTCGGTCACTAAACCGGTACGTCTGATCGATTTCAAGTTGATTTCTACCTATTTTTTTGAACGTGTTCTATCGTTTATCATCGTATAGTTTTTTTTTATTAATTCAATCTAATCGTTGTAGGAATCGCCATGAAAGGAGGTCGATCCAAGGCAGAATCCAAAAACTCTGACAGGTAAATTCCTTATTTTTTCCCCCAGATCCGGTTCCTTTTTCGGCTAATTGAAACATAAAATCCTGAATTATCCACACACACAGATATATATATATATATATATATATATATATATATATATATATATATATATATATATATATATATATATATATATAAGCATAAACCGTTGATTTTTTTGTTAATGGTGATAGGCTTTCCGTGCGCAAAACTAAAAAGGGCAAGGCTGCCAAGGACCCTAACAAACCTAAGAGGCTGCCCAGTGCTTTCTTCGTTTTCATATATGTTATTTTTATTCCTTTATCAATTTAAACATTAATTATAGTTTTTTTTTGTTTTTTTTTAAAAATTATTGATTTTGATATATTTGTTGAATTAATTTTGTTGCAAGGAGGGTTTCAGAGTACAACTTAAAGAAAAAAATCCTTAGAGTAAAGGAGTGGCTGCTGTGAGTCATTTGGTTCTTTTAATTTTATGTTGTGTTCATTCTTTTTGTTAGCATCCTAATTAATAATCCTAATTATAGTTTACAAAAATACTCTTGACAAAAATACCCATCTAAAATAACAACTAAAGTTGTAACAAACCTAAATTCAATCTCCTAATTCTCCCCTAAATCTGGGATCATATATTCAAATATGTCAAATAAATTCATTCCAATTCTTTCAATCGGCGAAGAAGAATCAGCCCCAAATGATGAACATCATGAATCAGACCCAAGGAAGAAGTAGACCACGACATATCAGATTCTAGAGGGAGGGGTTTGAGTTGCATATCTTATTTTAGTGCGTTCTCTTTATCAATATATATTCAAATATGGCAAATAAATTCATTCCGTATTCGTTCAAATTCTTTCAATTGGCGAAGAAGAATCAGCCCTAAATGATGAACATCATGAATCGAATCCAAGGAATTAAGAAGCAGACCACGACAAATCAGATTCTAGAGAGAGGG
This sequence comes from Panax notoginseng, assembly GCA_016801055.1. Lineage (NCBI taxonomy): Eukaryota > Viridiplantae > Streptophyta > Magnoliopsida > Apiales > Araliaceae > Panax > Panax notoginseng. The sequence continues at coordinate 76,819,803 of CM029017.1, read as the reverse complement.
GTTTAAGTTGCATATCTTATTTTGGTGCGTTCTCTTATCAATTGTGATTTTTGAAACAACTTGTTTTTTCTTTCTTTTTTCTTTTTTTTTGGATTTGTTATGCTTTGGTGAGGTGGTAGTGAGACTGAAAGGAAAAATAAATTAAATTAGAAGCAAAGTAATATAAATCAATTTAATATTTTACATTATATAATATATAATTATACAAAATCTACAACCTGATAAGTGCCAAAATCAAGTTTAGTATGCAGTTCTTGATTTGTTTTTCCTGAAATTTTAGTTTTGATGTGGGTTTTGTATTTCTATTCGTGTAGCTTGATTTTTGGTATGGCGTCCTTGTGCCCTAATGTATTTTCTTTTAAGCTATCTTATGTTTTGGGATTTCGTACAGTCTAGGTCCCTGTTCAAACCTTTTTGGCCCCTTTTCTTTCTATTTAGGTTGATTGTGCTTCAATCTGTTTGGTTTGCTTCTTGCAGTTAATGACATTTGATTCTCTAATAGTTTCTGTAAGACCCCAACTTATTAATGAATAAAATCAAATTTTCTCTAAATATTATTATGAATAATAAGGGGTTAATTTGATATAATACTTTGGTTATGGGTGAAATGTGCAAATTTTACTAAATAAGCAAGTGATTATAAAATATTCATTTTGTCGGGAAATATTCGTACGACGGCGCAGCCTTGTGTGGGCCCCATAACGGAAAGCGATTGGATGAAGAAAACGACAAGTATAAGTTGTTTATAAATAACGGCGTAGTTGTTACCGTTAATACTGTTGGAATACCCGGTGGTTAAAATACAGTAGCACACGGTATTGCACCAATTATTGATTCTTACGTAAGAAGGCACTACTCAATAATTGTTGCAGTAGTTACTGTTCAATATTTTATTTTATTGATTCAATAATTGCTGCATTGATATTTTATATTATTGTTGTTTCAATAATTGCCACTGCACAGTATTTCCCATTATCAGATCAATAATTCATATTATTTGAATAATATTATTAGATAACATTATTGGCAATGTCTAGAAAGTTCTGTCTAAGGAGAGATTTGGTCATCTAATTGCGCCCCAGTAAGGAGAAATTCTTATTGGAAAGCCCCCTCTTTCCTGGGAATGGCCTGGTTGTCATAAATGTGATTCTGTAATATTATTTGTGAATAATTAATTATTTATTCATATGATAAGAAAATATTTATTTTATGTGGATATAAATGAGGGATATATTTTTGTGGTTAAAAATGAAGGAGTTAATGTTGAGATTTTTATCAGTATTTTTGTCGAAATGGAGGTATTAAAAATCAGAGTTTTTGAGATATTTTGCGGGGGTTATAATTTTTAATCCGACCGTTGGATCGTGGTAATTTTTGGATATGTTATACATATATAAGTTGAGTATATGTCCACAAATTTTGAACCGTTAAAAATGAACGTATGATTTATTATGAATTTTGCGAGATGACTGGTTCAGAAATTGTTGAATTTTCGGAGTTAATCATTTTGGTGGAAAATTCTAGAATTGGTGGGCCCCACTCTTGGTTGGTGAAGAAATGTGCTGAGATTTTTATTCAAATGTGGTGGGTGGGAATAGTAGTAGGTAAAGCCATCAGGTTGCAGGTTAAGTCTGCTTCGGCGTGCTAACATTTTCCTATAAATAGAGGGCTAAGTTAGAATTAAAAATCACACCAGAAACAAGTTTTCTCTCTTTCTCTCTCTAGATTATTGAGTGTATTTTGTGAGTATTTAGATACTTTGAGAGTTTCTATTCATCAGAGCAAGTTTCTTTCAACCTTATACCGGTATTCCGACCAGAAGTACTGATATTTTGAGGTAAGGGATATTATTTTCTTCTTAAATGATATTATTTTCTTCAATATCATTATGCTAAAATATTGATATGAGTTTTTTTATCAAATTTGGAACTTTTTGTGTCGGGGTTACTATTCACGTATACGTTACTATTCACGTATACTGTGACGCCCCCAAAATTAGGTATACATCACCCATCTTGGGTCGTCAGATACATAGTACAGAATACAAATACAACTGATTAATACATCTGTCGTGTACAATACGACAAAACATAAACTGTGAGTTTGAATACAAATATTATCTTCTAGAGAGTATTCATACTCAAAAGGAGTCCTCATTACATTTATTAACACACCATTACATAGAATAGTGAGGACTACTAACTAATACTATCATTCGGACCATCACTCCGTACCCCGACTTGTCCCAGCTACGTTCTCATTTCCTGAAGAGAACAGTGAAAGAAAGGGTGAGCTCAACTAGCCCAGTAAGAAATATTATGACTAAGATAATGCAGAATAAATTATCATTAGCCTTCAACAATGTTAAACTGATAAAATATAATAGACATCAAGTTTAACTGCAGCGGAACAAGCAATCCATTAAAAGAGTCAAGTAGAAAATAAACTCTACTATCTTTTATGATTTAAAAGGTTTTTCAACACTGTGATCGCTGAGACTCAGCTTAATAAAATAATCCACATCATCGAATCACCCCTGCACTACGGCCAAGGATATTCGTGTATTCATTAATGGTCATGATCATGCCAACAACTGTCCATCAATGCACTACGGGCCAATGAGGACTTTTACCACATCATTTGTAACATTACGGTCATGATTATACCGAATAATCCCTGGTCATAATCATACCAAGTCCATCTATGCACTACATGCCACAGATGACTTTCAACATTTTATAAACATGAGGATGATGACAATGATATAAGAATTCAATAAAACAAGTTCAAGAATTAATTTATCCAGGAATTAACAACGTCCAAATTGTCAACATGATACTGCATTGTGGAGTAAAATTCAAGAATGCTTAGAAGAATATTTTCTTGAAAAGATACTGGATGAAACGCAACTATCAAGGATATTCCACAAATTTCATGGAGTATAGAAGTCAAAACTTAACCAACTGAGTACAATAAAGAATGGAATAACAAAAGAAATCACCATGCATGCGATAGACCGCACAGACAGGTTATTCCAATAGAATAATAAATAATGGAACCAGGTCCGGCGTAAACGCACAGACAGGATATTCCGACAGAATAATAAATAATGGAACCAGGTCCGGTGTAAAACACACAGACAGGATATTCCAACAGAATAATAATAAAACGGAACCAGGTCCGGTGTAAAACACACAGACAGGATGTTCCAACAGAATAATAAACGGAACCAGGTCCGGTGTAAAACACACAGACAGGATGTTCCAACAGAATAATAGAAGAATGTCACCAAGTATAGGGTAGACCGCGTATACTGGTTATTCCAACAGAATAATAACGAATGGAATAACAGAAGTTCTCTTCATGAATATAAAAGAAATAATATTCCCTACCGTTTTAAAGAAGAGCTGAAATAAGGAAGTAGTTAAGTAGCAGAATACTCTTCTTCTCTCTCTCTATAGTTTCTCTCTATAGTTTCTCTCTCTAGAGTTCAGTGAATTCGTAAGAAATAATGAAGGAATGAGCTGCTATTTATAGAAAAATAGAATGCATAGTAACTAATCCATGAACGGTCCAGATTGATTACTTTAATCTGACGGTCCATATTTAAAGAAAAATCTTTTAAATAAAATAAAATATATTCTATTTATAGAATAACTTTAATAAAGTATTTTGTTTTATATAAAAAGATGTTTCTGTTTTATTACGTTAATAATACGAATAAAACAAAACGTCATTATCGCTAAATAATTCATATTATTAACTGACAATAATTGAATCAAACTGAGTGACTTCTCACATAAGCATTAATAATCAATACCGTGTGCTACTATGCAACCACACGTATTACTGTACTTTTACTACCGAGTAGTTCAACAGTAACAATGGTAAAATTTCCGCCGTTATTTTTAATAAAATATTTTTGTCGTTTTCTCAATCCGACAATAATTCCGTTGTGGGGTCCACCAATGATTGTGTCGTTGTACGAATATTCCCTGTTAAAACGAATATTCCCCGACCAATCGAATATTATATAACAACTTGCGTACTTTGCAAAATTTATAAATATTACCCACAACTATAACATTATATCAAATTAACTCCATAATATTCAAAAATGATATTTATAGAAAATTCATCTTTATTTATAAAAGTTGGGGTCTTACAACCTCCCCTTCTTATGAAATTTCGCCCTCGAAATTAGGGTACGTACCTGGTATGTCGAAGAGGTAAGGATACCTTGATTTCATTTCTGATTCTAACTCCCAAGTCATTTCCTCAACATCGTGGTTTCTCCACAAAACTTTGACTTGAGGTATAACCTTGGAGCGTAGAATATGTTCCTTCTTATCCAAGATTTGAACAGGAACTTCTTCATACGTCAAATCCTCCGCTATTTCGTCCGGTTCTAACTCAATAATGTGGTTCGGGTCTTCCACATATTTGCGTAACATGGATATGTGGAAAACGTTATGAACACGAGACATACTTGGCGGTAAAGCGAGTCTATAAGCCACAGTTCCTACTCGATCGAGGATTAAAAATGGACCGATGAATCGAGGATTTAGCTTTCCTCTCTTTCCAAATCTCGTAACTCCTTTCCATGGAGCAACACGTAAGAACACATGATCTCCTACATCAAATTCCACGTCCTTTCGATGAAGATCAGCATAACTCTTTTGTCGATCTTGTGAGGTTTTTATACGTTGTCGGATCGTTTGAATCTTTTCTGTAGTCATACGTACCAACTCCGGTCCCAACAACGTTGCTTCGCCCACCTCATCCCAGCATACTGGAGAACGACATTTTCTTCCATACAATGCTTCGAATGGAGCCATGCCAATACTTGCTTGATAACTGTTGTTGTAGGAAAACTCCACCAATGGTAAGAACTTGTCCCAACTTCCCTTGAAGTCAAAGACACAGAGTCTTAATAGATCTTCAAGAGTTTGAATAGTCCTCTCTGATTGTCCGTCCGTCTGAGGATGATATGCTGAACTAAATCGTAACTCCGTGCCCATAGCTTTTTGTAAACTAACCCAAAATCGTGAAGTGAATCTTGGGTCTCGATCAGAAACTATGGATACTGGCATACCATGCAGTCTTACAATCTCGTTTATGTACATACGAGCAAGACGTTCAAGTGTATAAGTTTCTCGTATCGGTAAGAAATGAGCAGACTTGGTCAATCTATCAACAATGACCCAAATCGCATCAATACCTTGAGAAACCCTAGGAAGACCGGTAACGAAATCCATGGTAATGTGCTCCCACTTCCATTCTGGAATTTCAAGTGGTTGCAATGGACCTTTTGGTACTTGATGCTCCGCTTTGACTCGTTGACAAGTTAGACACCTTGAGATAAACAACGCTATCTCTCTCTTCATATTGCTCCACCAAAATGTATGACGAAGATCATGATACATTTTGGTACTTCCAGGATGGATTGCAAACGGTGTGTTGTGCGCCTCCATCATGATTTCATACTTTAAATCAGGGTTGTTAGGAACACAAAGTCTGGAGTTGACTCGAAGTATTCCTTCTTCATCGATTCTTGCTTCCGGCATAGCACCTTCTTGCACTTTCTTCCTCATACGCATCAGCTCCAGGTCTGTAGCTTGAGCAGCTTTAACTTTATCGATTAAAGTCGGTTCTACTCGTATATTCGCCATCATCACATGGGTCCCTGGAGTCTTCAACTCTATCTCCATCCTTTGCAAGTCACACAAAATGGGCCTTTGCGTTGTTAATATTGCACTTGTACCCGCATATGATCTTCTACTCAATGCGTCAGCTACCACGTTCGCTTTTCCAGGATGGTATTGAATGGTATGATCATAATCTTTCAACAGTTCAAGCCAACGTCGTTGTCGCATGTTGAGTTCCTTTTGAGTGAAGAAATATTTGAGGCTTTTATGATCCGTAAAGATCTCCACTTTCTCCCCATACAAGTAATGCCTCCAAATTTTAAGTGCAAAGACAACAGCTGCCAACTCTAGATCATGAGTAGGATAATTCCTCTCATATTCCTTGAGTTGTCTTGATGCATAGGCTATGACTTTTCCATGTTGCATGAGAACGCATCCCAACCCTTTGCTCGAAGCATCACTGTAGATGACAAATCCCTCCGAGCCAGATGGTATTGTTAGAACAGGTGCTGAAATGAGTCTCCTCTTGAGTTCTTGAAAACTCTGCTCACATTCTTCGCTCCAACCAAACTTTGTATCTTTCCGAGTCAGCTGAGTTAATGGAGTAGCGATTCGAGAAAATCCTTCCACGAATCTCCGATAATAACCAGCTAAACCAAGAAAGCTACGTACCTCGGTCACTGATTTAGGTTGCTCCCAGCTTTGAATAGCTTCAATCTTTGCCGGGTCAACAGATATTCCACGACTTGATACTACGTGCCCAAGGAATGCTACCTCTTCCAGCCAGAACTCGCATTTCTTCAACTTGGCATAAAGTTTGTATTCACGAAGCTTTTGGAGTACCAGCCTCAAGTGTTGCTCATGATCTTCACGGCTTTTGGAATAAACAAGGATGTCATCGATAAAGACGACCACAAAGTGATCCAAATATTCCTTGAATACCCTGTTCATCATATCCATGAAGGCAGCAGGAGCATTAGTCAATCCAAAAGACATAACTAAGAATTCATAATGCCCGTACCGAGTTCTAAAAGCCGTCTTTGGAATATCCTCAGTTCTAACCTTCAGCTGATGATATCCAGAACGAAGATCGATCTTTGAAAAGAATTGTGCTCCTTGCAACTGGTCAAACAGGTCATCAATACGTGGCAATGGGTACCTATTTTTGATGGTGACATGATTCAACTCCCGATAATCAATACAAAGTCGCATACTCCCATCTTTCTTCTTCACGAACAGAACAGGAGCACCCCAAGGAGAAGTACTAGGACGAATAAAACCAATGTCTAACAATTCCTGCAGTTGGGTCTTTAACTCCTGAAGTTCAATAGGAGCCATTCGATATGGGGCTTTGGAAATGGGTTTTGTACCGGGTTCAAGGTCGATACAAAATTCAATTTCACGCTCTGGGGGTAGGCCAGGAAGTTCTTCGGAAATACGTCAGGAAATTTATTAACAACAGAAATATCATTCAAAGCTGACGTATTTTTGTTTAGATCTGTGACATGAGCTAAGAAAGCTTGACATCCGTTTTTCAATAAACGAATAGCTTTATGGCTTGAGATGACAGCGATTGATTTTAATGGTTTGGTTGCTTGAATTCGCATAATAGGTCGATTAGGAATATGAAAGCTAACAACCTTACGAAAACAATCAATTTTTGCATGATGAGTAGTTAACCAATCAATCCCTAGAATCACGTCAAATGCAAGTATTTTTAATGAAATAAGATCGACAGGTAATGTGTGGGTACCAACTTGAACCAAACAAGACTTATAAACCGTGGATGTAATGAAGGTTTCTCCCAATGGAGTTTCAACTGCTAAGTCAAAGTCTAATTTCTCCGGAATCAAATTTAATCGATGAGCGCAAGTAGGAGAAATAAAAGAATGGGTTGAACCGGTATCAAATAAAGTATAGACTTCGTTAGAGTTTATGATAAGCTTACCCGTGATGACCTCATTCGGGTTCCTTGCTTTCTGGGAGGTCACAACAAACGCTCTCCCTTGCACAACCGGTTTTGACTTTTCTGGGACGGCCTTTGGTGCCTCCATCCTAGCTGAATTTGTCTTCGGTAAACGACAAAATCGGGCTAAATGACCTTCTCTTCCACAATTATAACATGCTTTGGACGGCATCGCGCAGTTTGGACTGATGTGCCCCTCCCCTCCGCATTTGAAACATATGATAGGTGGTCGTTCTCCTTCCTTAACGACAGGTGCTGGTGCTGACGTCTTTCCATCATTGTTGAATCTCCTCTTCTTGAAATGTCCATTCTTATTGTTTTGGCCCTGATTACCACCGAAGTGGTTACCATTTCTGGCCTGTTGATTCCCTCCACGCTTGTTGTCACCGCTTCGATGACTGCTCTCACTGGTATTATCATTTTGCCGGCTGCTCTCTTTTGGTTGCGTTGTCTCGTTATCGCGCTCCACCAACTGAGCCCTATTTACAACATCTGAATACAAACACAGTTTATGAGAAACAAGATGTTGACGTATCTCCGGCTTCAAACCTCTTAAAAACATCCGCGTCATTCTTTCTTCATTATCCACCAGGTGGGACGCAAACCGGGATAACTCCGCAAATTTTGCCTCGTACTGCGACACGGTCATATTATTCTGCTCCAATTTGATGAACTCCACCTCCTTCATGTGACGAATACTCTCGGGAAAGTATTTGTCGTTAAACAGCTCTTGGAACTTCTCCCAAGACATCTTCAGTGCGGCAGGTTGAGTACGCTTTATCGATTCCCACCAGTAATCTGCCTCTCCTCGCAACATAAAGGCGGCAAAGGGAACCTTTTGCTCCTCGGAGCAACCCAAGACATCAAATATCTTGGTGATCTGCTTTATCCATGTTTCAGCTACAAGTGGTTTGGGTTCTCCCTTAAACTCCGGTGGTCCCAGCTCCTTAAACTGTTTAGCGGTGACCGCCTGAGAGTTTCCAGTATTTCCACCTACGTTGTGGACAGGAGCCGCTTTCACCTGTTGTTGCATGAATTGCATAAAGCCTCTGAACATTTGATCATTCATCATTTGGTCAGTGTTGTTGTTTGCATGAGGATTGACACCTTCCTGATGCACATTATCCTGATTATTGATATGTGGTGAATCAACAGTCGTCTGTGCTCCATTGCTATTCTCAACATTCTCAGATGCCATTTTCAGATACTGCCACAAAATAAAAATTAATTGATATGTCATATATTATCCTTATATTATGACCGACCAATTAAATACCATGCAAATAAACTTAGGTAGGTCATACTAGCGAAGGAATTCCCCGTCTCTCCCCTCCTAGTTCTATTCTCACATCTTAGCCAGGGATCATATCCCTAAGCTCTGATACCAACTGTGACGCCCCCAAAATTAGGTATACATCACCCATCTTGGGTCGTCAGATACATAGTACAGAATACAAATACAACTTATTAATACAACTGTCGTGTACAATACGACAAAACATAAACTGTGAGTTTGAATACAAATATTATCTTCTAGAGAGTATTCATACTCAAAAGGAGTCCTCATTACATTTATTAACACACCATTACATAGAATAGTGAGGACTACTAACTAATACTATCATTCGGACCATCACTCCGTACCCCGACTTGTCCCAGCTACGTTCTCATTTCCTGAAGAGAACAGTGAAAGAAAGGGTGAGCTCAACTAGCCCAGTAAGAAATATTATGACTAAGATAATGCAGAATAAATTATCATTAGCCTTCAACAATGTTAAACTGATAAAATATAATAGACATCAAGTTTAACTGCAGCGGAACAAGCAATCCATTAAAAGAGTCAAGTAGAAAATAAACTCTACTATCTTTTATGATTTAAAAGGTTTTTCAACACTGTGATCGCTGAGACTCAGCTTAATAAAATAATCCACATCATCGAATCACCCCTGCACTACGGCCAAGGATATTCGTGTATTCATTAATGGTCATGATCATGCCAACAACTGTCCATCAATGCACTACGGGCCAATGAGGACTTTTACCACATCATTTGTAACATTACGGTCATGATTATACCGAATAATCCCTGGTCATAATCATACCAAGTCCATCTATGCACTACATGCCACAGATGACTTTCAACATTTTATAAACATGAGGATGATGACAATGATATAAGAATTCAATAAAACAAGTTCAAGAATTAATTTATCCAGGAATTAACAACGTCCAAATTGTCAACATGATACTGCTTTGTGGAGTAAAATTCAAGAATGCTTAGAAGAATTTTTTGAAAAGATACTGGATGAAACGCAACTATCAAGGATATTCCACAAATTTCATGGAGTATAGAAGTCAAAACTTAACCAACTGAGTACAATAAAGAATGGAATAACAAAAGAAATCACCATGCATGCGATAGACCGCACAGACAGGTTATTCCAATAGAATAATAAATAATGGAACCAGGTCCGGCGTAAACGCACAGACAGGATATTCCGACAGAATAATAAATAATGGAACCAGGTCCGGTGTAAAACACACAGACAGGATATTCCAACAGAATAATAATAAAACGGAACCAGGTCCGGTGTAAAACACACAGACAGGATGTTCCAACAGAATAATAAACGGAACCAGGTCCGGTGTAAAACACACAGACAGGATGTTCCAACAGAATAATAGAAGAATGTCACCAAGTATAGGGTAGACCGCGTATACTGGTTATTCCAACAGAATAATAACGAATGGAATAACAGAAGTTCTCTTCATGAATATAAAAGAAATAATATTCCCTACCGTTTTAAAGAAGAGCTGAAGTAAGGAAGTAGTTAAGTAGCAGAATACTCTTCTTCTCTCTCTCTATAGTTTCTCTCTATAGTTTCTCTCTCTAGAGTTCAGTGAATTCGTAAGAAATAATGAAGGAATGAGCTGCTATTTATAGAAAAATAGAATGCATAGTAACTAATCCATGAACGGTCCAGATTGATTACTTTAATCTGACGGTCCATATTTAAAGAAAAATCTTTTAAATAAAATAAAATATATTCTATTTATAGAATAACTTTAATAAAGTATTTTGTTTTATATAAAAAGATGTTTCTGTTTTATTACGTTAATAATACGAATAAAACAAAACGTCATTATCGCTAAATAATTCATATTATTAACTGACAATAATAGAATCAAACTGAGTGACTTCTCACATAAGCATTAATAATCAATACCGTGTGCTACTATGCAACCACACGTATTACTGTACTTTTATTACCGAGTAGTTCAACAGAAACAATGGTAAAATTTCCGCTGTTATTTTTAATAAAATATTTTTGTCGTTTTCTCAATCCGACAATAATTCCGTTGTGGGGTCCACCAATGATTGTGTCGTTGTACGAATATTCCCTGTTAAAACGAATATTCCCCGACCAATCGAATATTATATAACAACTTGCGTACTTTGCAAAATTTATAAATATTACCCACAACTATAACATTATATCAAATTAACTCCATAATATTCAAAAATGATATTTATAAAAAATTCATCCTTATTTATAAAAGTTGGGGTCTTACATATACGGCACTATTCACTGAAAAATAAATTTTTTTCTTTTTGTCCAAGATGTCTATTATGGTTACTATCTTTGATTGTATCAATGTTTTGATCTTTATTTTTGAATCTTGCTTCACAATTGATTATTATGAAGTATTATTGATCTTGGATAAACTGTTATACGAATCCCTACTATTTGTCCTTCTGTCTCACTGGATTCGTTCTCTTTAAGATATTTTTCATCATCCTCAGTCCTAAATGATGATATTACTGAATATCTTTGGCCTGTAGTGCAAAGATGTATGATTACTTGATGAATATCTTTGGCCTGTAGTGCAAAGATGAACATGTGTTGAGATGAACATGACTGACAGGTGATACAAATGAATATCTTTGGCCTGTAGTGCAAAGATGAATATTTGAATAAAGATGATTATTAATTGATGTTACAGGGATAAAATATTGATGATGGACTTTTAAATCTTAGAAGATAGTAGAATTCATTCTCTACTTGACTCTTCTAATGGTTTGTTGTTTCCGCTGCAGTTGTTGATCTAAAACTTGTTGTCGATTATATTCTATCAGATTTTTCCCTGTTGAATACTAATGATAATTTCTTGTATATTATCTTGGTCATAATATTCTTTACTGGGCTAGTTGAGCTCACCCTTTTCCTTTTTGTTCTATTTTTCTTCTCAGGAGGTGAGAACATAGCAGAATCTAGTCGGGGTATGGAGTGATGGTTCTAGAAAGATATTTTAGCAGTCCTCACTATTTCTGTAAAATAGTGTTTGAATAATTGTATTGATGACTTATTTAAGTGTGTATATTGTCTAGAAGACAATATTTGTATTTAAACTCACAGTATGTGTTGTCGTATTTTGCACGATAATTGTATTATTGAAGTTGTAGTTTGCTTTTTGTACCATGTATTTGGCGACTCAGAATGGGTGTTGTATACCTATTTTGGGGGCGTCACAGTTAGTATCAAAGCTTAGTGATATGATCCCTGGCTGAGATGTGAGACAAGAACTAGGAGGGGAGAGACGGGGAATTTCTTCGCTAGTATGACGTGACTAAGTTTATTTGGTGTTTATTTGGTCGGTCAGAGTATAGGGATAATATATGACATGACTATTAACCCTTGTTTTATGGCAGTATTTAAGAGTGGCAACTGAGAACGTTAATAATGGAGTAAATCAGACCGTGGAGACACCTTTGATCACCACCCAGGGGAACGTGCAACAGGAAGGCAATATTCCTCCTGTAAACAACGTTACCGAGCAAACGATGAATGATGGAATGTTTAGGAGCTTTTTGCAGTTCATGCAAAATCAGACGAGGGAGACTCGTGTGCAGAATACAGGTGAAAATGATAACAACGCGCAGTTTGTCACAGCCAAGCAGTTCAAAGAATTGGGACCACCAGAATTTAAGGGAAAGCTGGATCCGATCATGGCGGAAACGTGGGTCAAGCAAATTACCAAGATATTCGATGTCTTGGGATGCACGGAGGAAAGAAGGTTCCATTCACCACTTTTATGTTCCGCGGTGAGGCAGACTACTGGTGGGAGTCTGTGAAGCGTACCCAGCCTGACGCACTCAACATGTCATGGGAAACATTTCAAAAACTGTTCAATGACAAGTACTTTCCTGAAAGTATTCGTCATATGAAGGAGGTGGAGTTTATCAGACTGGAACAAAACAACATGACGGTGTCCCAGTACGAGGCGAAGTTTGCAGAGTTATCCAGGTTTGCACCTCATTTGGTCGAAAATGAGGAACGAATGACAAGGATGTTTCTGAGAGGTCTAAAACCCGAGATTCGACAATATCTTATATCTCATAAATTTTTTATATTCAGATGTTGTAAACAGGGCTCAATTATTAGAGCGAGATAATGAGTATGTGCAACCGAGGGACCACAACCAGGGTCATACCGGTGGCGGCAGTCATCGAAGCAATGAAAACTAGCAGGGAAGAAAACATTCGGACAAAAGCGGTAACCACTCTGGTGGTAATCGTGGTCGTGATAATAAAAGGAGCGAGTCAGGAGGGGATTTCAAGAAGAGAAGGTACAACAATGATAATGTGAAGACGTCAGCACAAACATCAACTGTTTCTAGGGGAGGAGAACGACCACCGGTCGTATGTTACAAATGTGGGAAAGAGGGACATATCAGCCCAAACTGCCCACAACAATCTAAGGTATGTTATAACTGTGAAAAGGAGGGTCATATAGCTCGAGAGTGTTCTGTAACGAAACCAAGTTCAGCGGGGATGGTGACTCCAAAAGCTGTCCCGGATAAGTCAAAATCAGCGGTTCCTGGAAGAGCGTTTGTCGTGACTGGCCAAAACGCGAGAAACCTAAACGAGGTGATCACGGGTAAGCTAATCTTGAATTCTTGTGAAGTTTATACTTTACTAGATATCGGTTCTATCCATTCTTTTATCTCTCCTGCTTGTGCTCAACGTTTGAACTTGACTCCAGAGAAATTGACCTTTGACTTATCTGTTGAAACTCCGTTGGGTGAAACCTTTGTTACATCTACAGTTTATAAATCTTGCTTAATCCAAGTTGGCACCATCACATTACCTATTGATCTTATCTCTTTAAAGATACTTGCTTTTGATGTAATTTTAGGAATTGATTGGTTAACCACTCATCATGCTAAAATTGATTATTTTCGTAAGGTTGTTAGTTTTCATATTCCTAACCAACCTGTCATACGAATTCAAACTTCTAAACCACTAAAATCAGTCACTGTCATATCAAGCCACAAAGCTATTCGTTTATTGAAAAACGGATGTCAAGCTTTCTTAGCCCATGTTATGGATTTGAACAAAGACAAGTCATATTTGAATAATATTTCTATTGTTAGAGAATTTCTCGATGTATTTCCTAAAGAACTTCCTGGTCTACCCCCAGAACGTGAAGTTGAATTCTTTATTGACCTTGAACCCGGAACAAAGCCCATTTCTAAAATCCCATATCGAATGGCTCCTATTGAACTTCAGGAGTTAAAAGTCCAACTACAGAAGTTGTTGGACATCGGTTTTATTCGTCCTAGTACATCTCCTTGGGGTGCTCCTGTTTTATTTGTAAAGAAGAAAGATGGGAGTATGCGACTTTGTATCGACTATCGAGAATTGAATTATGTCACTATCAAGAATAGGTATCCGCTACCTCACATTGATGACCTGTTTGACCAGTTGCAAGGAGCACAATTCTTTTCAAAGATCGATCTTCGTTCTGGATATCATCAGCTGAAGATTAAAACTGAGGATATTCTAAAGACTGCCTTCAGAACTCGGTACGGGCATTATGAATTCTTAGTCATGTCTTTTGGATTGACTAATGCTCCTGCTGCCTTTATGGATATGATGAACCGTGTATTCAAAGAATATTTGGATCAGTTTGTTGTTGTCTTTATTGATGACATCCTCATCTATTCCAAAAGCCATGAAGATCATTAACGCCATTTGAAGTTGATATTGCAAAGGCTTCGTGAAAACAAGCTATATGCCAAACTGAAGAAATGCGAGTTCTGGCTTGAGGAAGTAGCATCCCTTGGGCACGTGGTGTCAAAACATGGAGTATCTGTCGACCCGGCGAAGATTGAAGCCATACAAAGTTGGGAGCAACCGAAGTTGGTAACCGAAGTACGTAGCTTTCTGGGCTTAGCTGGTTATTATCAGAGATTTGTGGAATGATTTTCTCGAATAACTACTCCGTTAACTCAGCTGACTCGGAAAGATACAAAATTCGTATGGAGTGAGGAATGCGAGAAGAGTTTCCAAGAACTCAAGAGGAGACTCATTTCGGCACCTGTTCTGACAATATCATCTGGTTCGGATGCATTCGTTATCTACAGCGATGCTTCAGGCAAAGGGTTAGGATGTGTTCTCATGCAACATGGGAAAGTCATAGCCTATGCCTCGCGACAACTCAAAGAATATGAGAGGAATTATCCTACTCATGATTTGGAGTTGGCAGCAGTCGTTTTTGCGTTGAAGATCTGGAGACACTACCTGTATGGGGAGAAAGTGGAGATCTATACAGATCATAAAAGCCTCAAATATTTCTTCACCCAAAAGGAACTCAACATGCGGCAGCGACGTTGGCTCGAGCTGTTGAAAGATTACGATCATACCATCCAATATCATCCTGGAAAAGCAAACGTAGTAGCTGACGCATTGAGTAGAAGATCATATGCGGGTACGAGTGCAATGTTGTTAACACAAAGGCCCATTTTGTATGACTTGCAAAGGATGGAGATAGAGATGAAGGCTCCAAGTACCCACATGATGATATCAAATATACGAGTAGAACTAACTTTAATCGATAAAGTTAAAGCTGCTCAAGCTACGGACATAGAGCTGATGCATATGAAGAAGAAAGTGCAAGAAGGTGCTATTCCAGAAGCAAGAATCGATGAAGAAGGAATACTTCGAGTCAACTCCAGACTTTGTGTTCCTAACGATTTTGACTTGAAGCATAGAATAATGATGGAGGCACACAACACACCGTTTGCAATCCATCCTGGGAGTACCAAAATGTATCACGTTCTTTGACATACATTTTGGTGGAGCAATATGAAAAGAGAGATCGCGGAGTTTATCTCGAGGTGTTTAACTTGTCAACGTGTAAAGGCGGAGCTTCAAGTGCTAAAGGGTCCATTGCAACCACTTGAGATCCCGAAATGGAAGTGGGAACACATTACCATGGATTTTGTTATAGGTCTTCCCAAGGTTTCTTAAGGCATAAATGCGATTTGGGTTATTGTTGATAGATTAACCAAGTCTGCTCATTTCTTACCGATACATGAGACTTATTCCCTTGAACGTCTTGCTAGTATATATGTGAACGAGATTGTGAGATTGCATGGCATGCCAGTTTCCATAGTTTAGGATCGTGACCCAAGATTCACTTCACGATTTTGAGTTAGCTTACAGAAAGCTATGGGCACGGATTTACGATTCAGTTCGGCATACCATCCTCAAACGGACGGACAATCAGAGAGGACTATTTAAACTCTTGAAGATCTATTAAGACTCTGTGTCCTAGATCTCAAAGGGAGTTGGGATAAGTATCTACCATTGGTGGAATTCTCCTACAACAACAGTTATCAGGCGAGCATAGGTGTGGCTCCATTCGAGGCGTTGTATGGAAGAAAATGTCGTTCTCCAGTATGCTGGGACGAGGTGGGTGAAGCAACATTGTTGGGACCAGAGTTGGTACGCATGACTACAAAGAAGATCCAAACGATTCGACAACGTATACAAACAGCACAGGATCGACAAAAGAGTTATGAGGATCTTCATCGGAAGGACGTGGAACTTAATATTGGGGATCATTTATTGTTACGTGTTGCACCATGAAAGGGAGTTACAAGATTTGGGAAGAGAGGAAAGCTCAATCCAAGATTTGTTGGTCCATTTGATATTCTTGAGCGAATAGGAAATGTGGCATATAGACTCGTATTACCTCTAAACATGTCTCGTGTTCATAATGTTTTTCACATATCTATGCTTCGTAAATATGTTATAGACCCGAACCACATTATTGAGTTAGAACCAGACGAGATAGCTGAAGATTTAACATACGAGGAGGTACCTGTTAAGATCTTGGATAGGAAAGAGTATGCCCTACGCACAAAGGTTATATCACAAGTTAAGGTTTTGTGGAGAAACCATGCTATTGAAGAAATGACCTGGGAGTTGGAATCAGAAATGAAAGCGAGGTATCCTCACCTTTTCGAAATATCAGGTACGTACGTCAATTTCGAGGACGAAATTTCATAAGGAGGGGAGGTTGTAAGACCCCAGCTTATTAATGAATAAAATTAAATTTTCTCTAAATATTATTGTGAATAATAAGGGGTTAATTTGATATAATACTTTGGTTATGGGTGAAATATGAAAATTTTGCAAAATAAGCAAGTGGTTATAAAATATTTATTTTGTCGGGAAATATTCGTTTGATCGTGGAATATTCTTGCTGTCGGGGAATATTCGTACGACGGCGCAGCCTTGTGTGGGCCCCATAACGGAAAGCGATTGGATGAAGAAAATGACAAGTATAAGTTGTTTATAACTAACGGCGTAGTTGTTACCGTTAATACTGTTGGAATACCCGGTGGTTAAAATACAGTAGCACACGGTATTGCACCAATTATTAATTCTTACGTAAGAAGGCACTACTCAATAATTGTTACAGTTGTTATTATTCAATATTTTATTTTATTGATTCAATAATTACTGCGTTGATATTTTATATTATTGTTGTTTCAATAATTGTTGCTGCACAGTATTTTCCTTTATCAGATCAATAATTCATATTATTTGAATAATATTATTAGATAACATTATTGGCAATGTCTCGAAAGTTCTGTCTAAGGAGAGGTTTGGTCATCTAATTGCGCGCTATTAAGGAGAAATCCTTATTGGAAAGCCCCCTCTTTCCTGGGAACGGCCTGGTTGTCATAAACGTGATTCTGTAATATTATTTGTGAATAATTAATTATTGATTCATATGATAAGGAAATATTTATTTTATGTGGATATAAATGAGGGATATATTTTTGTGGTTAAAAATGAAGGAGTTAATTTTGAGGTTTTTATCAGTATTTTTGTCGGAATGGAGGTATTAAAAATCAGGATTTTTGAGATATTTTGCGGTGGTTATAATTTTTAATCCGACCGTTGGATCGTGGTAATTTTTGGATATGTTATACATATATAAGTTGAGTATATGTCCACAAATTTTGAACCTTTAAAAATGAACGTATGATTTATTATGAATTTTACGAGATGACTGGTTCAGAAATTATTGAATTTTCGGAGTTAATCATTTTGGTGGAAAATTCTAGAATTGATAGGCCCCACTCTTGGTTGGTGAAGAAATGTGCTGAGATTTTTATTCAAATGTGGTGGGTGGGAATAGTAGTAGGTAAAGCCATCAGGTTGCAGGTTAAGTCTGCTTCGACGTGCTAACATTTTCCTATAAATAGAGGGCTAAGTTAGAATTAAAAATCACACCAGAAACCGTAGAGATCACTGATCTCTTCCTTCTGGTGCTACACCATATTGTGCAGTTGCACGTTACGGTCAAGCACTGAGAGGTACATTGCCCTCATTGTCTCTATAGGTGTTGACTCTAAGGCAAGCATCACCGTATTAATTGATGTCACCTCCATATCATCCTCCACATCTATCATCATATTCAGATATGATGCTATTCCTATGGTCTCCTCAGAATAGTCCTCCTCCGAGTAATATTCCTCGGGCTCTGACTCTTCTAGAATCACTACAGGTATGTCTGATATAGGCACAGGTACTGTCTCAACTCTGTTCACGGACTCCTCACTGACCACGTGTATATCCCTATACATTAAGCTATCGACCGACATCTACAATAACACATAACAAATTGATTAGTACATAATACACAATAATATAAGCACAAATCGCATTTAATCCATTTAGGGTTACATTCCATCTTTTAAATCTTTCGGTACTGAGTTTCCCCAATACCTTATTAACTCATTTGACTCGAGTTAACTTTCTTCGGACTTTTCCTTTCCTAATGAGATTATTAGCCTAAGGTTCTCCCCCCCTAAAGTTTTATAACCTAATGCTCTGATACCAACCTGTGACGCCCCCAAATCCGGGTATCTTCCAACCCGACAGATGGTGCTCCACGATACTACAATTCATACAGTCATTCCATTGAGATAACAACAAAATGAGTGTAATTACTATCTTTGTATTACATTTGTAATGAATCCTTTCCCAGGTTCATAAACCGAATATATTCTTTGTTCTTCATTAGTATATTACAAACAAATACACTAATCTATTACAGGACGATTAACTGTCCATCTTAGCCTTGCCTTTATCTCTCTTAGAACTCTCAGTTCGTTTGGCTTTAGCTGCAAACATATGGTTCAAGCAAGAATGAGCATAACTAGCTCAGCAAGTCTTAACAAAGAATCATATGAATATCACATTAACAATTACATGCTTTACTTCCATAAATGAACAATTAACTACGAAGCTCTATAAAACATTTGACTAGTACTTCTCATGTCATAACAACAATTCCAAAGTATATATAATAGCTTAGGAATGATGAACCGGTCAATAGACCATGAACATACTCTTTTCGTTTTCATACTTGAAAAGGATATCCGGCACTAAGGCCATCCATCCGTCTTTACTTACGAGCACTTCTAGGTGATCAGCCTATTGTACTCTATGTTAATCAACACTCTTTTAAACGTATTTACGTTTAACATTTGGCAACCTCGCGTGCCCATCGAATAATCGATGAAAAATACTTTTGTTTGTACATAGACAAACTTACCTTTTCATCCGTACCAAATACTTGGCATAGGATAGCGTTAACAATTCTATATCGAAAGACTTGTAAACAAATCAATCCATTCTTCAATACTTGTCTAGCCGAGTTAAAACAGGCATCAACTTTTTCTTCAAAACCATTCATGCATCTTATAACATGCATCACAGAAAACTTGTCTAACACGAAGGTTAGACAAGCGTTAAGAAAGAATTGCCTTTAAGAGTCTTCGAATATATAATTCAACAATTCCCAGTCTTTACAGGATCTACATGATATATTCACATAGCACACTATAATTAGTATCAAACAACTAACTTTATTCTCCCTAATCAACTTCTTTCTCTTCTATGTCTTACTTGAATTAACTTCGTTATTAAAGTCGATTCGACTTTCTATACTTTGTTACGGCTCATTAACGTTCTTATATTACTAACCGACATTCGATCATCATTGGTGAACTACCAATGTTGAACCTCATTTACGGTTTACTTATTACGTTCTCGCGTTCTTCGTGTAAATTCTATTAAATCTTACTAAATCTTCTTACCTTATCACCTTATAAGTGATTTAAGGTCAGCTTGAAAATGTACATTAAGTACCTTCAATGTCTTACTTTAGGTCTACACTTAAATAGAACACAACCTTAACTTAGTCAACATTTTCACACTGCCGGCGTTGCAGCGCGACATCCCTAGTATTTTAGTGGGGCTGCGGCACGAGTTAACAGGGGACTCAGCCGATTCTGGTGCTGCGGCACGACTTCTTTGTACTGGTTTTGGCGCTGCAACGCCGCCTCTATGCATCAGTTGGACAAAACAGTTCACTTCTCAAATGAAACTCCCGGCTTCCTAATTTATTCGTTTTACATCCGAATTGACCCATTCGAAAGCCTACAACTCACAAATCACATCCTTTACGTGTTTATATAAGAATTTCACATTTTTGAATTCGTTAACTCGAAATTCACCTTTGAGTTCATTTTTGAGCGTTCGTTTAACGTTTTCGACCGTTCAATACTCGTTTTCTTCGTTATAAATCGAAATGCGACGATTCTTGCACCAACGACTCTTAATTACCTTATCTCACATGTTGACATTGGGAACCAACATTTTTAAGTCACACGGCAACTTTTGACCTTTAATCTGAGATTTCTACATTTTTGACGTTTAACATCTATTTTCGCAAAATTTGCCATAACTTCGTTACTCGTGTTCTATAAGCTAAATCAAATGGAAAACTCTATTGATTCATCATAGTCATCCTAACCAAACAATAGGCACATTCCTTAGCTATAACGGTTTTCAAATTGTTCATTCATAACTAAGTTCACGTTCAAGACTTTCTACGGTTTTAACTCACGTAAACACTTATGATTTCTATTTGGTCATGACCTATCAATGATTTGGTCATTAATAGACATCCTTATATCTCCTCAATAAACATGCTCCACCAATCTACGATTCTTCTACTAGAAAGAAATCAAAAAAGATGAAGATTACGGTTTATGAGGATTTACCTTTGAAGTAATTCACGTTCTTGAAAAACGTATAATGATTTGCTTGGAAGTAGAATGATTAAGCGTTTCTAGCTTTTCTCTCTCTCAATATAGGTTGAACAAGATTTTCAAAACAACAAATTCTCAACCCAAGCTTTGTATTTATAGAAATCTAAATGAGGGGCAAAATTATCCAAACCCCACCTCCTTACTATTCACTTCTTTATCACCAAGTAAAGTACTTGGTGATCAAGTATTACCTTTACTTGGCCATCAAATGGCCGACCCACTCTCTCATGGATCCTCCCATGGGTTTTACCCATCCCATGGCCCACCGATTCGACCCGCGGTTTAACTTTTTGGATTGGGCTTGACATATCTTAACGTTGGGCCTTGACTTGGGATTGCTTATATAATTCATTGGGCTTGCTATTGGTTTAAGTCAAATTGGATTATACCAAAGTCCTTAACTCATATTCCATTGATACTTCTAGTATTCTACGCGTATAACTCCTGTATTCTCTTCGTCTAATACTCATATGATATTCGTACTATACGTCGTACTATTCTTCATACCATACTCGTATTGATACTAATATAATACTTGTATCTTATATGTATAATCATCGAAATGACTATACGCATTGCATTTCCCTTTCGGAAATCTCCCTCACAACCCTTAGGTTTTAAGTCTGCAAACGAAAACTTCGTTTGCCATAACGAAAATATCACTGGATATTCCATAATATCTTCATATTCTATCATTACGCGTTTCTCGAAATTTCAAACCCTAGTTTCGAACGAAATCGGATGAATAGTGTTTTTACGAAAACATTCTCGAAAAACCTTCATTTTCGTCTTGATAATTCACAACAATTAATCCTAGCACAAAGCATGAATACTAACCACATCCACACATTCTAGGTCATAAAATGACCTTCAAACATCTTATTCACATAATTAATCAATTAAATTCATTTAATTCACATAATCGAATAACAATTTAATTCATTCAAAATTCAAAATTCTTGGGCGTTACATCCACCAATGATAGTGTCGTCGTACGGATATTTCCAGACAAAAAGAATATTCCCCGACCAAACGAATATTTTATATCAACTTGCCTACTTTGCAAAATTTTTAAATATCACACGTAACTTTAACCTTTAATCAATCAAACCATTTATTAAATATTATAATACTTATAAGAAAATTAGATACTTTCATTTCATAAAATTTGGGGTCTTACAATCTCCCCTCCTTGTAAAATTTTTCCCTTGAAATTTACGTACGTACCAGGTATGCCGAAGTGGTGAGGATACCTTGTTTAGATTCTAACTCTTGAGGTATAACCTTTAAGCGTAGAATATGTTCCTTCTTATCTTAGATTTTAACAGGTACCTCTTCATATGTTAAGTCTTCCGCTATTTCGTCCAGTTCTAATTCAATAATGCGGTTCGGGTCTTCCACATATTTATGTAACATAGATATGTGAAAAATGTTATGAACACGAGACATACTTGGCGATAAAACGAGTCTATAAGCCACAGTTCCTACTCGGTCAAGGATATTAAATTGACCAATAAAATCGAGGGTTGAGATTTCCTCTCTTCGTCGATCCTTGCTTCTAGAATAACGCCTTCTTGAATCTTCTTCTTCATATTTATCTGCTCAAGGTCTGTAGCTTGATCGGCTTTAACTTTATCGATTAAAGTCGGTTTTAATCGTATATTTGTCATCATCACGTGGGTTCTTTGGAGTCTTTATCTCTATCTCCATCCTTTGCAAGTCATACAAAATGGGCCTTTGCGTTAACTGTGACGCCCCCAAAATAGGTATACATCACCCATTCTGAGTCACCAAATACATGGTACAGAAACAACTACAACTTCATTAATACAATTGTCGTGTAAAATACAACAACACAATACTGTGAGTTTAAATATAAATATTGTCTTCTAGACAGTATTCAAACTCAAAAGGAATCCTCATTACAATTATTGATACACTATTTTACAAAAATAGTGAGGACTGCTAAAACAACTTTCTAGAACCATCATTCCGTACCCCGACTAGTTCTTGTTATGTTCTCACCTCCTGAGAAGAAAAATGGAACAAAAAGGAAAAGGGTGAGCTCAACTAGCCCAATAAAGAATATTATGACTAAGATTATATACAACAAATTATCATTAGTTTTCAACAGGGAAAAATCTGATAAAATATAATAGACAACAACTTTTAGATCAACAACTGCAACGAAAATAACAATCCATTAGAAGAGTCAAGTAGAGAATAAATTCTACTATCTTCTAAGATTTAAAAGTTTATCATCAATATTTTATCCCTGTAACATCAATCAATATACATCTTGAATCAAATATTCATCTTTACACTACAGGCCAAAGATATTCATTTGTATCACCAGTTGGTCATGTTCATCTCAACACCTGTTCATCTTTGCACTACGGGTCAAAGATATTCATCAGTTAATCATTCATCTTTGCACTGATAAATAGAAACTCACAAGGTATCTAAATACTCACAAAATATGCTAGATAATATAGAGAGAAAAATAGAAAAAACTTGTTTCTGATGTGATTTTCAATTCTAACTAAGCACCCTATTTATAGAAAAATGCTTAGAACGTACTAGCTGATGGCTTTACCTGCTACTATTCAAGCTCAACACTTTTGAAAATAAATTCCAGCACATTTCATTACTCACCAACCAAAAGTGAGCCCCACCATATTTTTAATAAAAATATTTTATTTTTCAAAACTTCAACAATTCATAATAAATAACCCGTTTATCAAAAAAATACGAATTATATGTCCATTCCACACGGAATCGAATTCTCTACAACTTTGTAAGTTTAAATTTTTCCAAATTTCAAACAGAAAATATCCGAAATTCACAAACAGATGATTTTTAATACCTCCATTCTGACAAAATACTGATAAAATACCTCAGCATTAATTCCTTCATTTATATCCATATAAAATAAATATATTCATCATTTATATCCACATAAAATAAATATTTCCTTATCATATAAATCAATAATTAATTATTCACAAATAATATTATAGAATCGCAATTATGACAACCAGGTTGTTTCCAGAAAAGAGGGGGGCATTCCGTTAAGGATTTCTCCTTATTGGCGCTCAATTAGGTGACTAAACCCCTTTCCTAGATAGAACTTCTTTAGACATTGCTGATAATGCTATCTAACTATATTATTCAAATAATATGAATTATTGATCTGATAATGGAGATACTGTGAAATGATAATTATTGAAACAACAATAATATAAAATATCAACGTAACAATTATTGAATCAATAAAATAAAATATTGAACAGTAATTACTGTAACAATTATTGAGTTGTGTCTTCTTACGTAAGAATCAATAATTTCAAAAATACTGTGCAATACCGTGTGCTACTGTTTAACCACGCGTTTTACTGTATTTTAACGACCAGGTATTTCAACAGTGTTAACGGTAACAACTACGTCGTTATTTGTAGAAACTCAAATTTGTCGTTTTCTTCATCCGACCGTTATCCGTTATGGGGCCCACAAATCGCTGCGCCGTCTTACGAATATTTTCTGACAGAAAGAATATTCCACGACCAAACGAATATTCTCCGACAACAATGAATATTTTATAACCACTTGCTTATTTTGTAAAATTTACATATTTCACCCATAACCAAAATATTATATCAATTTAACACCTTATTATTCACAATAATAATTAGAGAAAATTCAATTTTATTTATAATAAGTTGGGGTCTTACAACCTCCCCTTATTATGAAATTTTGTCCTCAAAATTGACGTATATACTTGGTGTTTCGAAAAGGTGAGGATACATCGCTTTCATTTTTGATTCCAACTCCCAGGTCATTTCTTCAATAGCATTGTTTCTCCATAAAATCTTAACTTGTGGTATAACCTTCGTGCGTAGGACATGCTCTTTCCTATCCAAGATCTTAACAGGTACCTCCTCGTACGTTAAATCTTCGGCTATCTCGTCTAGTTCTAACTCAATAATGTGATTCAAGTCTTTCACATATTTATGAAGCATAGATATATGAAAAATATTATGAACACGAGACATGTTTGGAGGTAATGCAAGTCTATAGGCCACATTTCCTATTCGGTCAAGAATCTCAAATGGACCAACAAATCTTGGATTGAGCTTTCCTCTCTTCCTAAATCTTGTAACTCCCTTCCATGGTGCAACACGTAACAATACATGATCCCCAATATTAAATTCCAAGTCTTTTCGATAAAGATCCGCATAACTCTTTTGTCGATCATGTGCCGTTTGTATACGTTGTCGGATCATTTGGATCTTCTCTGTAGTTATGCGTACCAATTCTAGTCCCAACAATGTTGATTCACCCACCTCGTCCCAGCATACTGGAGAGCGACATTTTCTTCCATACAATGCCTCGAATGGAGCCACACCTATACTTGCTCGATAACTGTTGTTGTAGGAGAATTTCACCAATGGTAGGTACTTATCCCAACTCCCTTTAAACTCTAGGACACAAAGTCTTAATGGATCTTCAAGAGTTTGAATAGTCCTCTCTGATTGTCTGACCGTTTGAGGATGGTATGCCGAACTGAATCGTAAATCCGTGCCCATAGCTTTTTGCAAGCTAACCTAAAATCGTGAAGCGAATCTTGGGTCACGATTCGAAACTATGGATATCGACATACCATGCAATCTCACAATCTCATTTACGTACATACTAGCAAGACGTTCAAGGGAATAAGTCTCCCGTATAGGCAAGAAATGAGCAGACTTGGTTAATCTATCAATAATAACCCAAATCGCATATATGCCTTGAGAAACCTTGGGAAGACCCGTAACGAAATCCATAGTAATGTGTTCCCACTTCCATTTCAGAATCTCAAGTGGTTGCATTGGACCCTTTGGCACTTGATGCTCCGCCTTTACACGTTGGCAAGTTAAACACCTCGAGATAAACTCCACGACCTCTCTCTTCATATTGCTCCACCAAAATGTATGTCGAAGATTATGATACATTTTGGTACTCCCAGGATGGATTGCAAACGGTGTATTGTGTGCCTCCATCATGATTTTATTCTTTAAGTCAGAATCGTTAGGAACACAAAGTCTGGAGTTGACTCGAAGTATTCCTTCTTCATCGATTCTGCTTCTGGAATAGCACCTTCTTGTACTTTCTTCTTCATACTTATCAGCTCCATGTCCGTAGCCTGAGCAGTTTTAACTTTATCGATTAAAGTCGGTTCTACTCGTATGTTTGATATCATCACGTGGGTACTTGGAGCCTTTACCTCTATCTCCATCCTTTGCAAGTCATATAAAATGGACCTTTGTATTAATAACATTCCATTCTTACCCGCATATGATCTTATACTCAATGCGTCAGCTACCACGTTTGCTTTTCTAGGATGATATTGGATGGTATGGTCATAATCCTTCAATAACTCGAGCCAACGTCGTTTCCGCATATTGAGTTCCTTTTAGGTGAAGAAATATTTGAGGCTTTTATGATCTGTATAGATCTTCACTTTCTCCCCATACAGGTAGTGTCTCCAGATCTTCAACGCGAAAATGACTGCTGCCAACTCCAAATCATGAGTAGGATAATTCCTCTCATATTTTTTGAGTTGTCGCGAGGCATAGGCTATGACTTTCCCATGTTGCATGAGAACACATCCTAACCCTTTGCCTGAAGCATCGTTGTAGATAACAAATCCATCCGAACAAGATGGTATTGTCAGAATAGGTGCCAAAATGAGTCTTCTCTTGAGTTCTTGAAAACTCTTCTCACAATCCTCGCTCCAACCGAATTTTATATCTTTACGAGTCAGCTGAGTTAATGGAGTACCGATTCGAGAAAATCCTTCCATGAATCTCCGATAGTAACCGGCTAAGCCCAGAAAGCTACGTACTTCGGTCACCGACTTTGGTTGCTCCCAACTTTATATGGCTTCAATCTTCGCCGGGTCGATAGATACTCCATGTTTTGACACCACGTGCCCAAGAAATGCTACTTTCTCAAGCCAGAACTCGCATTTCTTAAGCTTGGCATACAACTTGTTATCATGAAGCCTTTGCAGTACCAGCTTCAAATGGAGCTCATGATCTTCACGGCTTTTGGAATAGATGAGGATGTCATCAATAAAGACAACAACGAACTGATCTAAATATTCTTTGAACACATGGTTCATCATATCCATGAAAGCAGTAGGAGTATTAGTCAATCCAAAAGACATGACTAAGAATACATAATGCCCGTACCGAGTTCTGAAGGCAGTCTTTGGAATATCCTCAGTTTTAATCTTCAGCTGATGATATCCAGAACAAAGATCGATCTTTGAAAAGAATTGTGCTCCTTGCAACTGGTCAAATAGGTCATCAATGCGAGGTAGCGGATACCTATTCTTGATGGTGACATGGTTCAATTCTCGGTAGTCGATACAAAGTCGCACACTCCTATCTTTCTTCTTTACGAATAACACAGGAGCACCCCAAGGAGATGTACTAGGACGAATAAAACCGATGTCCAATAACTCTTGTAGTTGGACCTTTAACTCCTGAAGTTCAATATGAGCCATTCGATATGGGGTTTTAGAAATGGGCTTTGTACCAGGTTCAAGGTCAATAAAGAATTCAACATCACGCTATGGGGGTAGACCGGGAAGTTCTTTAGGAAATACGTCAGAAAATTCACTAACAACAGAAATTTTATTCAAATCTGACGTGTTTTTGTTCAAGTCCGTGACATGGGCTAAGAAAGCTTGACATTCATTTTTCAATAAATGAATAGCTTTATGGCTTGATATGACAGTGATTGACTTTAATGGTTTAGTTGTTTGAATTCGCATAATAGGTTGGTTAGGAATATGAAAACTAACAACCTTACGAAAATAATCAATTTTAGCATGATGCGTGGTTAACCAATCAATCTCTAAAATCATATCAAATGCAAGAATTTTCAACGAAATAAGATCGGCAGGTAATGTGATGGTACCAACTTGAATCAAGCAAGATTTATAAACAGTAGATGTAATGAAAGTTTCTCCTAACGAAGTCTCAACAGATAAGTCAAGATCTAATTTCTCCGGAGTCAAGTTTAAACGTTGAGCACAAGTAGGAGAGATAAAAGAATGGGTAGAACCGGTATCTAATAAGGTATAAACTTTGCAAGAGTTTATGATTAGCTTACCCGTGATCACCTCGTTTGGGTTCCTCGTATTTTGGGCAGTCACGACAAACGCCCTTTCAGGAACCACTGACTTTGACTTGTCTGGGATAGCCTTTGGAGTCACCATCCCCGTTGAACTTGGTTTCGCAACTAGAAAATCTCTAGCTATATGACCTTCCTTTCCACAGTTATAACACACCTAGGATTGTTGTGGACAGTTTGGGCTGATGTGTCCCTCTTTCCCGTATTTGTAACAAACGACCGGTGCCCGTTCTCCTCCCCAAAAAATAGTTGATGTTTGTGCTGCCGTCTTCACGTTATCATTGCTGTACCTTCTCTTCTTAAAATCTCCTCCCGACTCATTCCTTCTATTGTCACGGCCACGATTACCACCAGAGTGGTTACCGTTTTTGTCCGAATATTTTCCTCCCTGCTGGTTTTCATTGCTCCGATGGCTGCCACCACCGGTATGACCCTGGTTGTGGTCCCTCGGTTGCACATATTCATTATCTCACTCTAATAATTGAGCCCTGTTTACAACATCTGAATATAAAGAAAATTTATGAGATATAAGATATTGTCGAATCTCGGGTTTTAGACCTCTCAGAAACATCCTCATCATTCGTTCCTCATTCTCTACCAAATGAGGTGCAAACCTGGATAACTCAGCGAACTTCGCCTCGTATTGGCACACCGTCATGTTGTTTTGTGACAGTCTGATAAACTCTACCTCCTTCATATGACGAATACTTTCAGGAAAGTACTTGTCATTGAATAGTTTTTGAAACGTTTCCCAAGACATGTTGAGTGCGGCAGGCTAGGTATGCTTTATAGACTCCCACCAGTAGTCCGCCTCACCGCGGAACATAAAGGTGGCGAATGGAACCTTCTGTTTCTCCGTGCATCCCAAGACATTGAATATCTTGGTAATTTGTTTGACCCACGTTTCCGCCTTGATCGGATCCGGCTTTCCAATAAATTATGGTGGTCCCAACTCCTTGAACTACTTGGCTGTGATAAGCCGCGCATCGCTATCATTTCCACCCGTATTTTGTGCACGAGTCTCCCTCGTCTGATTTTGCATGAACTGCAAAAAGCTTCTAAACATCCCATTATTCATCATTTGTTCGGTAGTGTTGTTTACATGAAGAATATTGCCTTCCTGTTGCACGTTCCCCTGGGTGGTGATTAAAGTTGTCTCCATGGTCTCATTCACTCCATTATTAACTTTCTCAGCTGCCATTCTTAAATACTGCCATAAAACAAGGGTTAATTAACAAATTAACATATCACATATTAACCATATGCTCTGACTGACTAACCAAATAACAAATAAACTTAGTCAGGTCATACAAACGAAGGAATTCCCCGTCTCTCCCCTCCTAGTTCTTGTCTCACATCTCAACCAGGGATCATATCCCAAAGCTCTGATATCAACTGTGACGCCCCCAAAATAGGTATACATCACCCATTCTGAGTCGCCAAATACATGGTACAGAAACAACAACAACTTCATTAATACAATTGTCGTGTAAAATACAACAACACAATACTGTGAGTTTAAATACAAATATTATCTTCTTGACAATATTCAAACTCAAAAGGAATCCTCATTATAATTATTGATGCACTATTTTACAAAAATAGTGAGGACTGCTAAAATAACTTTCTAGAACCATCACTCCGTACCCCGACTAGTTCCTGCTATGTTCTCACCTCTTGAGAAGAAAAATGGAACAAAAAGGAAAAGGGCGAGCTCAACTAGCCCGGTAAAGAATATTATGACTAAGGTAATATACAATAAATTATCATTAGTCTTCAACAGGGAAAAATCTCATAAAATATAATAGACAATAACTTTTAGATCAACAACTGCAGCGGAAACAACAATCCATTAGAAGAGTCAAGTAGAGAATGAATTCTACTATCTTCTAAGATTTAAAAGTCCATCATCAATATTTTATCCGTGTAACATCAATCAATATACATCTTGAATCAAATATTCATCTTTGCACTACAAGCCAAAGATATTCATTTGTATCACCAGTTGGTCATGTTCATCTCAACACTACGGGCCAAAGATGTTCATCAGTTAATCATTCATCTTTGCACTACAGGCCAAAGATATTCAGTAATATCATCATTTAGGACTGAGGATGATGAAAAATATCTTTAAAAAAATGAATCCAGTTTGATAAAAGAACAAATATTAGGGATTCGTATTACAGTTTATCCAAGTTCAATAATACTCTATAATAACCAATTGTGAAGCAAAATTGAAAAATAAAGATCAAAGCATGGATACAATCAAAGATAGTAACCATAATAGACATCTTAGACAAAAAGAAGAAAATTTTATTTTTCAATGAATAGTACCGTATTCGTGAATAGTGACGTATATGTGAATAGTGTCGTATACATGAATAGTAACTCCAACATAAAAAGTTCCAAATTTGATAAAAAGTACAGACCAATATTTTGGCATAATGATATTAAAACAAATAATATCATTTACGAAGAAAATAACATCCCTTACCTCAAAATAACTTTACTTCTGATCAGAGTATCGGATATAAAGCTGAAAGAAACTTGCACTGATGAATAGAAACTCACAAGGTATCTAAATACTCATAAAATACGTTCGATAATATAGAGAGAGAAAGAGAGAAAACTTGTTTCTGGTGTGATTTTCAATTCTAACTAAGCACCCTATTTATAGAAAAATACTTAGAACGCCATAGCAGACTAACCTGCTATCTGATGGCTTTACCTGCTACTATTCAAGCCCACCACTTTTGAAAATAAATTCCAGCATATTTCATTACTCACCAACCAAAAGTGGGGCCCACCATATTTTTAATAAAAATATTTTATTTTCTGGAACTTCAACAATTCATAATAAATAGTCTGTTTATCAGAAAAATACGAATTATATGTCCATTTCACACGAAATTGAATTCTCTACAACTTTGTAAGTTTAAGTTTTTCCAAATTTCAAACAAAAAATATCCGAAATTCACAAACGGATGATTTTTAATACCTCCATTCAGACAAAATACTGATAAAACACCTCAGCATTAATTCCTTCATTTATATCCACATAAAATAAATATATCCATCATTTATATCCACATAAAATAAATATTTCCTTATCATATAAATCAATAATTAACTATTCATAAATAATATTACAGAATCGCAATTATGACAACTAGGTCGTTCCTAGGAAAGATGGGGCTTTCCGATAAGGATTTCTCCTTATTGGCGCACAATTAGGTGACCAAACCCCTTTCCTAGACAGAACTTCTTTAGACATTGCCAATAATGCTATTTAACAATATGATTCAAATAATATGAATTATTGATCTGATAATGGAGATACTGTGAAATGACAATTATTGAAACAACAATAATATAAAATATCAACGCAGCAATTATTGAATCAATAAAATAAAATATTGAACAGTAATTACTGTAACAATTATTGAGTAGTGCCTTCTTACGTAAGAATCAATAATTTTAAAAATAATGTGCAATACCGTGTGCTACTGTGCAACCACACATTTTACTGTATTTTAACGACTAGATATTCCAACAGTGTTAATGGTAACAACTACGCCGTGATTTGTTAAAACTCAAATTTATCATTTTCTTCATTCAACCGTTATCCGTTATGGGGCCCACAAATGGCTGCGCCGTCGTACGAATATTTCCCGACAGAAAGAATATTTCACGACCAAACGAATATTCACCGACAACAATGAATATTTTATAACCACTTGCTTATTTTACAAAATTTACACATTTCACCCACAACTAAAATATTATATCAATTTAACACCTTATTATTCATAATAATAATTATAAGAAATTCAATTTTATTTATAATAAGTTGGGGTCTTACATTGACAATATCGCACTTGTACCCGCATATGATCTTCTACTCAATGCGTCAGCTACCACGTTATCTTTTTCAGGATGGTATTGAATTGTATGATCGTAATCTTCAACAGCTCAAGCCAACGTCTTTGGCGCATGTTACGTTCATTATGGGTGAAGAAATATTTGAGGGTTTGTACCGGGTTTAAGGTCGATACAAAATTCGATTACACGCTCTGGGGATAGGCTAGGAAGTTCTTCAGGGAATACGTCAGGGAATTTATTAACAATAGAAATATCATTCAAATCTGACGTATTTTTGTTTAAATCTGTGACATGGGCTAAGAAAGCTTAACATCCATTTTTTAATAAACGAATAGCTTTATGGCTTGATATGACATTTATTGACTTTAGTGGTTTGGTCGCTTGAATTCGCATAATAGGTTGGTTACAAATATGAAAGCTAACAACCTTACAAAAATAATTAATTTTAGCATGATGAGTAGTTAACCAATCAATTCCTAAAATCACATCGAATGTAAGTATTTTCAAAGAGATAAGATCAACAGGTAATGTGAAAGTGTCGATTTGAATCAAACAAGATTTATAAATAGTGAAGGTGACAAAGGTTTGTTCCAACGGAGTTTCAACAGATAAGTCAAAGTCTAATTTCTCTGGAGTCAAATTTAAACATTGAGCATGTCGACGTCGGGATTTTTTAATTGTCCCTTTCCGTTACTTGTCCTTTGGTGTTCTCATTTTAGGTGAGATTTGTTTGAAAAAACAAATGAAAAAGGTCCGACATGTATAATATCGACGATGGACTGTTAAGAGTCGCCAGTTAGTTTTTTAAATGGTTGTACCAACACAACCGAGAAAAGGTTTGCACATTGACCCAGTGATGTGACACTGCTAAACGGGTCGGTGAAACCGAGATTCATTAGGGTCCGGGGACTTGGTTATGCGGAGGGAAGGTGTTAGGCACCCCCCGACATCCGTGTTACCACGGTGACCGCCTCTTTTTAAGAAACTGTTATCTGAATGTGTGTGTGTGGGTTAACGTGCTGTTATTTGGAAGTAGTGCGAGGCCTCGTTCACACCTATATACACAGAGTTTGAATTTTATGTAAAAATTCAATTTTAAGCAAGATATAACAGTGATGTTTTATAAAAGAGGTTTTTCAAATCCTAATACTCAATAGTAATTGAGACCTTTTACACTCCCATTATATTAAGTGCTCGGCTTGATTTATTTTATTTGACAGATGCGAAGCATCCGTACGAAAATACTTTACAAAAAGCTGCTGAATTCCTCGTGGGGTATGAAAACCATCTGAGGGAATCCAAACATCACAGATATAATTTATAAGCTGCTTACAGCTGAAAATGCCCATCACGGGAACTGAATCTAGATCCAATAGCTTGAATCTATGATCACATGATTTCTAGGCTCACATGATGCCGCAATTGATATAAACGCAGTAAGCAGGTATATATATAAAAGCTGTAAATATATATATACAGACATGATCACCAACCATAAAGTACCTCCATGGAGGATCAGAAATATAAATAAAGGTGTAAAAGCTATCAACCGCCAAGGAGGAAACTCCAGGCGGGACGAAATGTACAGAAAGCTGTAAAAATGATCAACCATCACGAAGTAAACTCCAGGTGGGACGAAATGTACAGAAAGCTATAAAAATGATCAACCACCACGAAGTAAACTCCAGGTGGGACGAAATGTAAAGAGAGATATATATATATATATATATATATATATATATATATATATATATATATATATATATATATATATATATATATAGGAAAGCAAGTAAACGCACCAAACCGAAGTTTAGGCTCATCGAACAAAGTTCGACACACAGTTAATATATATAAGTATATATATATAGTAAAGCAAGTAAATGCACCAAACCGAAGTTTAGGCTCATCGAACAAAGTTTGACACACAGTTTATATATATATAATATATATATATATATATATATATATATATTAAAGCAGCAAACGCTCCAGACCGAAGTCTAGGCTCATCGAACAAAGTTCGACATAAAGTTCATATATATATATATATATATAGAAAAGCAAATAAACGCTCCAAACTGAAGTCTAGGCTCAATCGAGGTATAACTCGATAATGTTAGTCCATATATATATATATATATATATATATATATATATATATATATATATATATATGTGTGTGTGTGTGTATATACAAACTAAAAATAAACCACAGACCGAAGTCTGGGCAAAATGTGCAACACGACTCTCAACGTGTAGAAGGGTGTGTGCAAATATGAAGAGAAAAACTTTAAAGTGTGAAAGAAGGCTTACAGTTGGCTACCAAAGAAGACTTCAATATCTTTAAAGTGGGTAAACACTGGCTTTTATAGGTATAAAATAAGCTATATGTGAGCTCAAAAGTGTTTAAAATGAGAAAGCACTCAGTCTAGGGTGAGTACAGAGCAAATTGGGCAGGGCTTCCTCGCCGTTTTCTCTTACAAAATGGCCACCCCAAGCCCTCTATTTATAGAGGGTGGAGCCGCAGGTGTAAGCCGCAGGTGTACCAGGGGCAACCCGTTACCCCGCACAATAATCACTCGGGATTGATTAGTCTTATGGGACATTGTTGCGTAGATATGTTGAGGCGACATGGCGTGACATCGTGTTGGTCAGATGACGATGTTGCCCCTCACCGGTGTTATCGCCGGATTGGGCTAATAAAGCAGACGTTGCTCAGCTTCGCTGAGATTGGACTGCTACAATTTGTTGAAGGTCCTCATTGTCATCTTTAAGGTGTGTTTGTCTTCCCGATGTTATCGCCGGGCTGGTACAGTGGATTTCGTTGTGAGCACCGAAATTGAAGCTGGTTGTATTTGTAACAAGCATTTCCGAGGTTATCGCCGAAATTGCCTTCCTTGGGGTTATCACCAAGGTTGGTGGCTATTCCCATGGTTGGGACTGAGACTGGATACCTCGGGGTTATCTCCGAGATTAATCGGTCTTCTCCGGTGTGTGTTCCGGTATTGATCTGCATGTCTCGGGGTTATTTCCAAGATTATTACTCCCAGATTGCGATCCGAGGTTGATGCTGAACTTCTAGTAGTATCCGGCATAGATATGGATCGTCTTTCAGGGTTCCCTCTTAAAAGATGAATCTGCTCTCTTACAATGTTAGTGACAGGTGTACAGAAAATTTTGAGTGTCTACAGATGCCCCTCTTTATCATACTCATGCATGGCGATGCATGGGTAGGATAAAGAATCCTAGACACTTAAAATGCAACAAGATAAACATGATACTATGGATAACAACATGATGCAAATGTATGATGCATGTGTACGGGGTTGTAGCCCAACACGCTGGGGATGATTGCTGGCTCCCTGTTACTTCAACTGGGGTTTGGCAACGATGACCATATTTGATGTGTAATCCGAATCTGTTAGGACGTTGATGTTAGAGTTATCACCAACTTCCTAGATAATAACTTGATCCTGCAGATGTACCTCTTTTGTGTAAGAGATCTCTGGGGATAAAGCTTGATCTGCTTAAGGATGTGTATAACATATTACATCATCTATCCTCTTTGATGACATTGACCTCTCCTGGTTAGTATCGCCAGAATATGCCAAGATTCTATTAGGTTTACTGCCAACAGCAAATGCTGTCAGGGATGCCTGACCTTCGTTGACGTGTACTTCACCAACATGTGAATCAACGGCTGAAAAATCCTGTAGGATATACTGTCAAGGCTTCTTGACCTTCGCTGACGTATGAATCAACGGGACATTGCGTTGTGACCCCCGCCGGGGATCTGAGCGGTTGGGTGTGAAAACCTCGAATAGCTCCAGAGCTCTGATAGGTTTAAATCGCTATCGGCTGTAATAATGTCAAGGCTGCTTGACCTTCATTGATTTATGTGTCAACGTATGAGCATGCGTTGTAACCCCCGACGGGGATTTCTTTTGTGAAAAGATTGGGGTGACAACCTTACGTTGGCGGCATCGGACCTCTGTACGGTATTTCCGAATGTGATATGCAAAGACTAGAATCATCGGTATAGTAAACCCTGTGTTCGGGCGAATACCAATGGATGAAAAGAAAGCCACAGTTGGATCCAGAAAAACCAAGGTTTCAGGTTATTCTGCTCAATCGCGTAGCGTTTTTATCCCGGGTTTGGCCTTTTCAGCTTGTAAGAACTCCTTTACAACTCGAACTGGACCAAGTCAGAGTGATGGGACCCGCATGAGAGTGCCGTAGGTGCACCTGCTGCAGCCGTAGATGGGCCTGCGGCCAACCGTGGATGATAAATTCCAGCTGGTTGGTCTCACAAGTCACTTTCAACTTGTTGCGCTAAGGAAAATACGTAAGCCTCTTTCAGATCTACTGAGTTCGGGCTGCTTTCTGTAAATTCTATTACCGTACGAGTGTTCTACACTATCCTAGTAACATATGCCTGTATTTTCTCTCATTTCTGTCCGTTGGATTTTGAGTTATCGCATGAAATGCATCTAAACACATAGTAGTGATTATGTATGCACAAACGATTAGATAAAAAATATTCAACATAGTAAATGTTAGTATTAAACCATGCTGAATATAATGATGTGAAAAAAATTGACTTTTAAGACAGTCAAATTGGCACCTTTTCTGCTATTTTTTTATCCTATTTGAGGTCCAATGAGCATAAGGTAGCAAGGCAAAATACTCCTGATATGACTTTGGGGCAGGTGTGCTACTGAATGGCCACCTAGACATGCCTGTATGCATGTGGATAGTCCTATTTTCAGAGGGGACTATGGCAAAAAAATTTCAAATGTAGGCATTGGGTAGTCATGCATTTTAACTCTACTATATATGTTAAAGTAAATGCATGCATGCATATAGTCAAATAATTCATTCTAGAAAGCTCCAGGTAAGGAAATACCATACCCTTTCTGATGTGATTTGGAGACTTGTTGTCCAGATACTATGGATCCGGATTAGCCGAGCAGTTCCTATAGGACCATTTCTGGTGTACGGCGGAGGGCTTTTGAAGTACCTCATCCCTATTCTGCCAGACAGCCTCATCGGTTGGTGGAGGCTGTGATACGTCATGTCCAGGTAGATGTTCCAGACGTTGAGGACGAGGAGGCAGATATTTCGATAGAGGATCCCGCTCCTGCTGCACATGTCCCTCGCAGGGAGCTTCCGAGCATTCAGGTGGTGAACCCAGAGTTGCTGCGTGACTTGGACAGACATCCATCGATATATTTGCATGCTAACGAGGTATGGCGTTAGACTTTGATCTTCCTTCTTTCCTATTGATGTTGATCTGTATTTCATGCAGGTTCCTGGTTTTACACAGCCTCGAGGGAACTGGTTTAGCATTCACTCCATGTATCAGGCGCTTCATCCTGACTATAGAGCGGTAGTGCATGAGTGGAGATTTAGGGCATTTTTCTCCATCCTTCCCCGTCGTTGTCCCTGGGGTTATCTCAGGGCATTGTCTGAGCGATGGTTTCATCAGACTCAGTCACTCCATCTGCTAGATTGCGAGGTGATGATGACGCCTATGGATTGGCGATTTATCACAGGTATGGAGTTTGGAGGGGAGCCAATGCCTTGTATGGCAAATATTACCCCTACTGCCATTAGATCCTTATTAGGAGTTCCGGCGGCGGTGCTCAAAGGCAGGACTGTCCGTTCAGGTCCTTTGAGCGTAGATCTATGAGCGGGCTATTGAGTGAGCCTATGCCTGATGATGTCAAAATCAGGGATCGCATTCTGCGGCGAATGTTCCTGATGATCATTCAAGGCTGCTTTATAGCAGATAACTCTTCTACGGTATCTTTTGCTTTGATCAGCGCTACAAGTGATGTGGACCGTATTGGAGAGTATGATTGTGGCTCCTACACCTTTGTATATTTCCTCCGGGGCATGCGTATGCGCTCACAGGGTTTGACCGAGGCTTGGCTAGGATTTTACTCATTTCTGCTGGTGAGTATTTCTCTTGTCATTTACCATGTATAGGTTAAGAGTGTTAACTGACAACAGATATTTGCCTTTGTGTTGGCAGTTTTGGGCCTATGAGA
Source organism: Panax notoginseng (assembly GCA_016801055.1). Taxonomy (NCBI): domain Eukaryota; kingdom Viridiplantae; phylum Streptophyta; class Magnoliopsida; order Apiales; family Araliaceae; genus Panax; species Panax notoginseng. The sequence goes on along the minus strand of CM029017.1, from coordinate 76,781,587 downwards.
GGCTTCCATGCTTGCGTCCCGTGAGTGTGTTAGGTTTAAACACCTATCCACGAGGACGACGATAGCATCATTCAATTCTATCAGAGGTCCCTGTAGCTGAGGGATTAACTCATTGCCGTATGTAGCTGGAGTTGCTGACGGGCGACACCATCACATGGCTTCCCTATTCTGGGGAACACCTGACCGTGGGTTTTGAGGATGGATACCCGACTGGAGTCGAGTATGTGATTTCCACCAGGAGAGTTCCTCTCTTCACAGATGGAGGCTGGGAGCTCTATTTAGGAGAACGTGCTATTAGGAGCACCACAGGGGAGATTTGTATACCGATCTTGCCTCCTGCCAGGCGTTATTGGCCTGTATCGCAGTCACCCATCATTGATATCCCATTGTTGGGGGTTGACGGTTTGGCATTGTCAGAGGGTCCATGTACTCAGGAGACGTTCCATCGGTGGTGGTCCCCTCGCACTATTGGAGCTCAGTCCCGCGCCACAAAGTTTATGGGGGATATGGTTCCAGGATCTTTGATGATGACGGATTGGATAGCTTGTGTCCGAGATCCGACTCATATGACCCAGATTGATAGTTTGACTCGACAGTTGGACCAGGCACATATATTTATCCGGCATTTGGGCAGAGACCCGACAGAGGCGGCTTCATTTGATCCTTCCAGCTCAGGCGCTGGCCCCTCAGGTGACCCATTCTGTTTTACCGGCGCAGATCCTCCTCTTTATAGGCCTGACATCCCTGTTGATAGAGATCCAGTGACTCAGGAGGAGTTACATCAGGTGGATAGGATTGATGATGTGGACATCGACACTATTGTCTTCTTCTGATGTATATTCTCGTTATATCTTTTGATAGGCCTTTGTTAGATATTGGGTGGCTGTGCCCCATTCTCGCTATATCTTTTGATAGGCCTTTGTTAGATATTGGGTGGTTGTGCCCCATTTCCCTGTATTTGTAGTTGTACAGAGATGATGTATTAAATGATGATATACTTAGGAATGTATGCACTGTTTTTTTCTTCCCTATATCATATTGCCATCTATTATCTGTTATGCATGTATCATGTTATGCATATGTATGTATGTCCAGAGATATTTGGTATTGACCCCTGGATGGTCTTATGACACGGTCCGCATAGATGTCTTCTTTGACAGTTAGCCGCCTAGATCATACCCCACCGTAGTGGTGGCATCGGGTATGAGATCGTGGTATGATAGCATGTCACCACCAGACAAGGTGACTGTAGATCATTTATTGCAGCATACCATGACCTTTTTGACTTTTTAGGTTCCCGCAAGATTTGTGGACGGGATGATAGAGCATTCGCTACCGGATTGGCAGGTATTCCGATTCGGCACCCACGATGCTGCCTCTAGACAGACCTTGCGTGCATCTCGCTTTGGGAGACATGAGCAGACGATTCATGACTCTCACAGGATTGAGGCACAGAGTGGTACATGATGAGTTGACATCTGGCCACGTGATATCCCAGTGTTTTCTGTACGACAGATTTGGCTTGGAGGATAGCTATTCACGACATTCAGGGGATTTCACCACACCGGAGGCTCATTGGCGCTTGGCCAGAGTTGACGTATTGATGCTATGTGTATTGTCATATATGCATATGCCGCGGTATATGGATGAGATAGATATAGGCGTTATCATGGCCGTGAGAGCTCTCAAGGAGGGTCGTACCATTGTACCTATGATTGTAGCAGAGACCCTGCGATCGGCATCATATTGTTGAACGTATCCTACAAGAGTGTTCACAGGTAGCTCAGTCATGCTATATGTGTGGTTCATGTCACACTTGAGACCGAATGGCACTTTTAGATGGCATGGGTACTGCTTCACCCATGATGTAGCTATGTCATACTCTTTTCAGCCATCAGAGTGTATAAATGCTCTGTCCTAGTCCACATTCTTGGCAGATATCAGAGATCCATTCAGCATATTGCTGTGTTCGGGGCTTAGCTCACCATACAGCTTCATTACTCATGCTCCAGGCATGGACTGTCTCCCTCTGGCTGGTTTGAGGGGAGTGACCACTTATCACCTATTGGCCGTGATGTCGCAGTTCGACCAGTTCCAAGATTTTCATCCTTTTAAGGGGGCGACAGGTCAGCGTTCAGCTTCTCGATACCTCTCAGCAGAGGACCGATCTCGGGTATACACTTGTTGGGATCGGCGTGAGATAGCGGCTTTTTCTATCAGTCATCCTGGTTATTCCGCAGAGTATTCCGCGTGGATGGAGACAGAGATTTTATCGGCTACAACAGTATTTTCAGTACCGGAGAGTGAGTTAAATGATGTAGAGCCCATGGAGGACATTGATACCTACATCGAGGAGGAGCCTACTGCTGGGTTGCCAGCATTTCTTCCAAATTCTCCTAGTACCAGTACTGTTGTGATTTAGCACTCGGCACAGTAGTTAGAGTAGAGTCTTCATCTGATGACCTTTGAGAGAGATCAGATTTGATCTATGATGTTGAATGCTCTTGATGGGAGGGAGACCGCTCTATTGGAGAGAGACGAGGCCTTGGCTGGTAGAGATGCCGCCGTCGTTGAGCGGGATAAGGCTATATCAGCCAGAGATGCAGTGATAGTTGAGCGGAATATCGCCATATCTGCCCGAGATGTAGCCGTCACAAATAGTACTACAGTGAGGTCCCTTACCACTGGCATGATCGCAGAGATGAGCGCATATATTGATGATCATATGGTCACCATGCAGATGGCTACAGATCTGTTGGGTCGTATAGATATTCTCATATAGGAGACCATAGATATTCTCATATAGGAGACCACAGCTTTACCTCCATCTTTTGAAAGGGACGCCATGTTGGGCTTATTAGCTCGCATATACCCTGACTTGTAGGTGATCTTGTATTTTCCTGCACAGACTAGCTTAGCCATTTTGTCATGTACAGTTTACATTGTGTATATCAAACAGCATTATATATATGACAGGAAAATATATTTTTGATCATTTCCCTTTTAGATATGTCTTGCTTCTTGCTTGATATTTTGCCTGCTGCTTCAGGGCTTGTGATCGTGATGTAGTCTGAATTCTGAATTCCTTATCGGTGGATGGACATTGAGTTATCTCTAGATAGTTCAGAATGGATCATCGATCTGTATGTATCCCTACCATCTCTCGGTGTCTTGGGACTGGTTTCTGTATTGAAATGAAGAGAGGAGTGTGGCTTTCCTCTCTGAGATTGACCGTACCACAGATGGTCGCCAACACTTCTATTCCGGAGAAGCCTAGTTAATTCCATCTCTTATGGATTGGTGTTGCTCTTCGAGGTACAACCGCCGCTTAGATGGTCGCCGAATCTCCTATTTAGGAGGAGTTCAGGTAATTCCATCCCTTTGGTCTGAAGCCAAATGAAATATAGTGGATTGAAGGATGATCCCAGTACCAACTGACAAGGGTTTGTGTTTTGGTAGGGGGTGAGACCGCACCATGAATGGCTGCCTACGTACTCCTATTAAAGAGGAGATCAGGTCGGCGTAGTTCGAACCTGGTGTAAGAGGTTCAACGCTGTATGTGGCAGGAATGGTGTAGGAATGTTTTTTTTTTGTTTTTGTTTTTTTTTTTTATAAGGAAAAGGGTGGAAATGTTTTTGTTGTTTTTGTTTTATTGCGACCAGGCCATATGAAATGGTTGCCTACGTACTTCTATTAAAGAGGAGATCAGGTCGATGTAGTTCACCCCTTAGGGCGAGATGAAAAGCGTAATCCCATGTGCAGGTCAGAGTGCGGGGAGGAGAGAGTTTAATCCTAGGTTGAGGATAAACTGCAGGTGAAAAGTTTGATCCCATGTATGGGTAGCCAAACTGTATACGCAAGAGGTTCAATCCACGATGGGATGACCTAAGTTGTAGGAACGCAAAGGAGAAAGCCAGGCTGCTGGCTTGAAAGGTATGTTTCCCTGAGGGGCAAAGTGTAGAAAAGTTGTTTGTGGTAAAGGTTTAAAGAACTGGAATAACTGGTGACTTGATGGTCTACCACCAGGATGTTTACTTGATGGTAACTTTAGACATAGTACCGTTTCACGGTGTCTGAGTTGATGAGTTGCAGAAATTCATCGTCGTCCATTTCTTGCAATCTGAGAGCGCCTCCTGTCAATACTTCCTTGACAATAAACAGGCCTTCCCAGTTAAGAGCGAATTTTCCCTTAAACTGATCTTGGTTGTCCAGTATTTTCTTCAAAACCAAGTCATGTTGTCTGAATTTTCGTAGCCGGACTTTTTTATTATAGGATCGGGCGATCCTTTGCTGACATAACTGACCATGGAAGATAGCCGCAGTTCGCCTTTCGTCTATTAGAGACAATTGATGATACCTATCTTGTACCCATTGGTCTTCATCCAACTGAGCGTCCATCAATACTCTAAGGGATTCCATCTCAACTTCTATGGGGAGCACTGCTTCCATCCCATAGGTCAATGCGTAGGGGGTTGCCCCAGTGAAAGTGCGCATTGAGGTTCTGTAGGCTAACAGAGTCAGAGGCAATAGGTCAAGCCAATTTTTGTGATTGGTGGACAGCTTTTGCATAATCTTCTTGATGTTCTTGTTAGCCGCTTCAACAACACCATTCATCTTCGGACGATAGATGACTGAGTTGAGGTGTTTGATGTGGAATTTACTGCATAATTTTCCCATCATTTTGTTGTTGAGGTTCTTGGCATTGTCGGACACAATCACCTCTGGTTGTCCATATCGACAAATAACATTGTTTCTGATGAAAGCAACGATGACTTCTTTAGTAACCCTGGGGAATGAGGCTGCTTCTACCCACTTGGTGAAGTAGTAGATCATGGTAAAGATAAATCGATGACCATTACTGGCTTTAGGCTCAATAGGCCCGATAACGTCCATTCCCCACATTGATAAGGGCCAAGGTGAACTCATATTGTGAAGTTCCCGTGGAGGGGCGTGTATAGCATTCCCATGAATCTGGCACTGATAGCATCTCCTGACATGGTCATTGCAATCAGCTTTGAGAGATAGCCAATAATGTCCCATCCTGAGTACTTTCTTGACAAGGAGGGGGCCACTCATGTGGAGGCCACAGACTCCGCCATGGATTTCATCCATAAGCCTTTGTGCTTGATCTTTGTCTAAACATTTGAGGAGACCTAATCCTGCATCTCTTTTGTAGAGCGCATCTCCACTCAGGTAGAATTTCATAGCAAATTGGTGGAGCCGCCTTTGTTCAGTCGGGCTCACCTCAGCGAGTGTAGATCCATCTCGCAGATATTCCTTGATATGCTGATACCAAGGATGTTGGATGTAGCTCATCCGATACTTCTCCAATGTAATTCCCGTAGGCTGGGGCCTTGTGCAGGGAAATTGTGATGCTTGGCAAGTGTTCCATGTCTGATATGCGAATCAAGGAGGCCAAAGTTGCTAACGCGTCTGCGAATCATTCCTATTACGAGGAATGTGTAGAAAGGATATTTCTTCGAATCCCAAAGCCATCTTTAAAACCTGTCGATGGTAAGGCAGCAAATGTAGTTCCTTGGTTTGATAGATTCCGGTGGATTGTCTGATTACGAACTCGAATCTCCAAGGACAGTTAACCGCCTGATGCCCATTGAACGGGCAAGTTTTAGCCCCATAAGACAGCCTTCATACTCAGCCGTATTGTTGGTGCTGACAAACTGTAATTTGACGGCGACGGGATACTGCTCCCCCGTATCAGATACTAGAACTGCTCTAGCTCCAGAACCTTCCATATTAACAGCTCCATCGAAATACATCTTCCACGTTTGGCATGTATCGTACTGATGGTGTTGCTGAATTGTCATTACTCCTTCATCAGGGAAGTATGTGTCCAAGGGTTTGAAATCCCCTGATGGTGCGACGGCCAGTTGATCCGTAATTCCTTCACCTTTGATGGACTTTTGAGTCACATATACGATGTCAAATTGTTGTAGGATCAACTGCCATCTGGACAGTCGATAATTCAGTATGGGTTTACTGAATACTTACTTGAGAGGATCCACGCGGGATATGAGATGGGTTGTGTGACCATGAAGATAATGCTGTAACCTCATGGCAGCCCAAGCTAAAGCACAACACGTCTTTTCGATTAGAGTGTACTTGTGTTCATTGCTGCTAAATCTTTTGCTGAGGTAATAGATAGCTCGTTCTAGGCCTCCGCTCTTCCGGTCTTCAAGCTTCAACTTTCATCCGTTACCCTGTACAATAATCACTCGAGATTGATTAGTCTTGTGGGACATTGTTGCGTAGATATGTTGAGGCAACGTGGTGTGACATCGTGTTGGTCAGATGACGATGTTTCCCCTCACCGGTGGTATCTCCGGATTGGGCTGATAAAGCAGACGTTGCTCAGCTTCGCTGAGATTGGACTGCTGCAATTTGTTGAAGGTCCTCATTGTCATCTTTGAGGTGTGTCTGTCTTCCCGATGTTATCGCCGGGCTGGTACAATGGATCTCATTATGAGCGCCGAGATTGAAGCTGGTTGCATTTGTAACAGGCATTTCCGGGGTTATCGCCGAAATTGCATTCCTTGGGGTTATCACCAAGGTTGGTGGCTATTCCCATGGTTGGGACTGAGACTGGATACCTCGGGGTTATCTCCAAGATTAATCGGTCTTCTCCGGTGTGTGTTTCGGTATTGATCTGCATGCCTTGGGGTTATTTCTGAGATTATTACTCCTAGATTTTGATCCGGGGTTGATGTTGAACTTCTGGTAGTATCCGGCATGGATATGGATCGTCTTTCAGGATTCCCTGTTAAAAGATGAATCTGCTCTCCTACAATGTTAGTGACAGGTGTACAGAAAATTTTGAGTGTCTATAGAGCGCAAGTAGGAGAAATAAAAGAATGGGTAGAATCGGTATCAAATAAGGTATAGACTTCGCAAGAGTTTATGATTTGCTTACCCGTGATAACTTCGTTCGAGTTCCTCGTAAAAAAAATGCTCTCTCTTAAACTACCGATTTTGACTTGTCTAGGACATCCTTTGGCATCACCATCCCAGCTGGACTTGACTTCACTACATGACAAAATCGTGCTAGGTGACCTTCTCTTCCACAATTGAAACATAGTTTGGGTTGCTGCATACAATTTGGACGGATGTGTCCCTCTTGTCCGCATTTGAAACATACGACAGGTGGTCATTCTTCTTCCTTGGAAACAGGTGTTGGTGTTGCTGTCTTTCCATTAATTTTGAACCTTCTCTTCTTGAAATTTCCACTTCTATTATCTTGGCCATGATTACCACCGAAGTGGTTACCATTCTTGGCATGATAATTTCCTCCACGATGGTTATCATTGTTCTGATGGCCGTTGCCACCGGTATGATTATTATCGTGATGTTGGTCGTTACCTTTTGGTTGGGCTGACTTATTATCGCGCTCCAATAACTGAGCCCTATTCACAACATCTGAATATAAACAAAGTTTGTGAGAAATGAGGTATTGACGTATTTTGGGTTTCAAACCTCTTAGAAACATTCGCGTCATTCGCTCCTCATTATCAACACAATGGGATGTAAACCGAGATAACTCCGCAAACTTAGCCTCGTACTGCGATACGGTCATATTATTTTGCTCCAGCTTGATGAATTCAACCTCTTTCATGTGACGAATACTTTTGGGAAAGTACTTGTCATTGAACAATTCTTGGAACTTCTCCCAAGAATTTTTGAGTGCAGCAGGCTGAGTACGCTTTTACCGAATCCCACCAGTAATCTGCCTCTCCTCTCAACATGAAGGTGGCAAAGGGAACATTTTGCTCCTCAAAGCATCCCAAGACTTCGAATATCTTGGTGATTTGCTTTATCCACGTCTCTGCCTTAAGTGGTTCTGGCTTTTTCAAAAACTCCGGTGGTCCCAACTCCTTGAACTGCTTAGCGGTGACCATCCGTGAGTTGCCAGTGTTTACACCTGCATTTTGAACATGAGTCTCTCTCGTTTGGTTTTGCATAAATTCAAGAAAACTCCTAAACATACCATCGTTCGTCATTTGGTCGGTGTTGTTGTTTACACAAGGATTATTGCCTTCCTGATGCACATTATCTTGGTTATTAATCGTCGGTGACTCAACGGTCTCATGTGCTCCATTACTTACCTCAACATTTTTAGATGCCATTTTCAAACACTGCCACAAAACAAGGGTTAATTGACATGTCATATATTATCCCTATACTCTGACCGACCAATTAAATACCAAATAAACTTAGGTAGGTCATACTAGCGAAGGAATTTCTCCGTCTCTCCCCTCCTAGTTCTTGTCTCACATCTCAGCCAGGGATCATGTCCCTAAGCTTTGATACCAACTGTGACGCCCCCAAAATAGGTATACATCACCCATCTTGGGTCGCCAAATTCATGGTACTTAATACAAATACAAACTTAATTATACAACAAGAGCTGAGAGTTTTTTTATAGGAATATTATCTCATAGACAATATCCAAACTCAAATTTAATCCTCATTATATTTATCATCACACTAAATAGTGAGGATTACTAAAACAGCCATCTCGGACCATCACTCCGTTCCTCGACTAGCCTTCAACAATGTTAAACTGATAGAATATAATAGACAACAAGTTTAACTGCACCGGAACAAGCAATCCATTAGAAGAGTCAAGTAGAGCATGATATCTACTATCTTCTATGATTTAAAAAGGTTTTTATCAACTTTATCACTGAGACTCAGCTTAATAAAAAAACCACATCATCGAATCATCCCTGCACTACGGACGAAGGATATTCATGTAATCATCAATGGTCATGATTATACCAAATAATCCCTAGTCATAATCATACCAACAATTGTCCATCAATGCACTACAGGCCAATGAAGATTTTTTTACCACATCATTTGTAACATTACGGGTCATGATTATACCGAATGATCCCTGGTCATAAGCATACCAATCAACAGTCCATTTATGAACGTAAGCCAAAGATGACTTTCATCGCAATATAAACATGATGATGATGACAATGATATAAGAATTCAATTAAAATAAAGCACATGATAAATTTTAAAAATTTATAATTTAATTTATCCAAAATTCAATAATGTCCAAATTATCAACATGATACTGCTTTGTGGAGTAAAATTCAAGAATAATATACATGTATCAAAAATAATTTGGACAGAAAAAAAAAAGAAAAATTTGGTGAATAGTACCCCGTGAATAGTTCTTTAGGAATAGTACCCCATGAATAGTACCCCGGCATGAAAAGTGCCCCGAATACCCGAGTGAATAATATCCTAGTGAATAGTAATTGAGTGAATAGTAACCCGTAAATAGTTACTCGTGAATAGTACCCTGGCATGAAAAGTGCCCCGAATACCCGAGTGAATAATATTTGAGTAAATAGTAACCGGGTGAATAGTACCCCGGTGAAAATATTGATATTTAATAAGAAAATTCAGATCAATATTCCAACGAAACGATACTAGATGAAGCGCAAAACTCGAGGATATTCCACTAATTTCAAGGATTATAGAAGCAATACTTACCATAGTAAGTTTAGATTTAAGAATATGAAAAGAAGTAACATACGAAACTACAAATGAATTTTCACCTATCATACGGTACGTAATCCGCGTAGACAGGTTATTCCGACATTTTAAAGGATGAATACGAAAAAAATAGTATTCCTTATGAATACGAAAGAAATAATACCCCTTACGAATACAAAAGAAATAACATCCTTTACGAATACAACAAATAATATCTCTTACCTTAGTAGAAAACTGTATACTGTAATAGTGAAGTAGTAGAATACTCTTCTTCTTGCTCTATATAGTTTCTCTCTATAGGTTCTCTTGTGAATCTCAGTGAATTGGTGATAATGAAAGAAGAATTAAGCTTCTATTTATAGGAGAAATGACTAAATAATAACTAATTCACGAACGGTCCAGATTGATTTACTATTAGAACGGACGGTTCATATTGATTACTATTAAAACCACAACCGACAGTCCAGATTAATTTACTTTTAAAACCACCACCGACGGTCCAGATTGATTTACTTTTAAAACCACCACCGACGGTCCAGATTAATTTACTATTAAATTAAACCACCATCGACGGTCCAGATTGATTTACTATTAAAACCACCACTAATGGTCCAGATTGATTTAACTTATTACACTTTAGTACCCCTAAAGTTTTCTAAGTTTGCGTTATTCCCCTCTAACTTTTGTAATTCACTTATTTTCAATAAACACATTCTTAATACTTCAACAATTATTCATCATTAATATTATAACTCATAATATTTAACAACCAGATCATTCCCAGGAAAGAGGGAACTTTTCGATAAGGATTTCTCCCTATTGGCGCGCAATTAAGTGACCAAACCTCTCCTCGACAGAACTTTCTAGACATCGTCAATATTATAAATAATAACATGAATAACTTTGTTGTCTCAATTATTGATTTAATAATAAAAAATATTATGCAGATGATACTGTGACAATAATTGAATCAAATAATGTGAGATATTATGCAACAATTACTGTAACAATAATTGAGTAAACTGAGTGGCTTCTTACGTAAGCATCAATAATCAATACCGTGTGCTACTATGCAACCACGCGTCTTACTGTACTTTTATCACCGGGTAGTTCAACAGTTTAACGGTACAACTTTCGTCGTTATTTTTATAAAAAGATATTTATGTCGTTTTCTAACTCCGACATTTATTCCGTTATGGGGTCCACCAATGATGTTGTCGTCGTACGGATATTCCCTGACAAAAGAATATTTTCAGACCAAACGAATATTTTATATCAACTTGCTTACTTTACAAAAATTTTAAATATGACCCTTAACTTTAACCTTTTATCAATCAAACCATTTATTAAATAGAATAATAATTATAAGAAAATTGGATACTTTTATTTTATAAAATTCGGGGTCTTACAATATCAACGTAGTAATTATTGAATCAATAAAATAAAATATTGAACAATAATTACTGTAAAAATTATTGAGTAGTGCCTTCTTACGTAAGAATCAATAATTCAAAAATATTGTGTAATACCATGTGCTATTGTGCAACCACGCATATTACTGTATTTTAACCACGGGGTATTCCAACAGTGTTAACGGTAACAACTACGTCGTTATTTGTAAAAACTCAAACTTGTCGTTTTCTTCATCCGACCGTTTTCCGTTATGGGTACCACAAATGGCTGCGCCGTCGTACGAATATTCTCCGACAGCAAGAATATTTCACGACCAAACGAATATTCCCTGACAACAATGAATATTTTATAACCACTTTCTTATTTTGCAAATTTGCACATTTCACCCACAACCAAAGTATTATATCAAATTAACACCTTATTATTCAAAATAATAATTAGAGGAAATTCGATTTTATTTATAAAAAGATGGGGTCTTACATCTGGTGTGAGAATAAGTACAAGCTGATATAAGGTTAACAATTGATGCTTAATACTCTAGTGCTGGAAAGTAATAATTTGCATGTATCTTAGAATCAGTGAAGAACCTTGTATTTATAATGTTCTCACCACCTTCACGAAATCCTTCTCCGAATCAGATTAAGATCCTCTCTTAAACAACCATTCCTTAATATGATTGCATCGTATCTCCTAGAATCAAGGAAGTGGATTCATAATCCAACACCTCCTCACATATCTATAGACCAAATAAAACTAGGATCATTAATCCGTAAAATTCCACATCCACTACAACTCCCACTAGACCAAGCCCACCTAACGCCATAGGGATACTGGCCCATCATAAAACATTGGCGTGAACATCTTGGGCCCAACAATCTACTTAATTAATTCATGAACATTCTAGAATTAATTTGATTTAGTTATGGGTAGTTAATATAAACAGTACTTTTACATTACATTACAGTGTTAGGTGATTATTGGTAGCAACACTCGGGACTACATGCATTTATTCAAAAAAAGTACACAAACATATTAATTACTGAATCTTGACCCACATAGCAGAACTGGGTATACCTGCATGCACCACAAACAGCAAGTAGTACCCAGGTGGTGCAATTTCAGCTGTTGATGGGCCAACGACTGATAATCTAATAACATCGAATTTAGTAGGTGACAGCTCAACTAGCTTCAGCACCACCATCCTCTGATTCATCGCAAACGAATGCGTTGTGAAGGATGGTGCAATGATTCTAGCCGATACAATTCCCATCTTAAGAAACGTGGGCACTCTGAAAATCACATTAAATGATTGATTGTATCCCAAAACCTCGTCTATATACACAATTGTAGGGCGTATCTGGTCATATCCCTCCGCTAAGTAAGGTGGCAAAAAGGCCTCCAAGCTGAGATCAGTAGGGTACTGTACGCCAGAGAAGTTGTAAAAGACATGTGGATTGCTTCCTCCAACTAGAACCCGTCCGTCTGTTAGTAAAATCGCCGTTGAATGGTAAAGTCGTGGCCTACTAGCCGCTTTCATTACCCAGAACCGGCTATTTTCCGTACCCTTTGGATTGTAAATCACTGGCCTTGTCACCGGATTTCGTGCATTTTCCCAGCCAGCGGTACCAGATCCTGCACCATTGACAATAATTACATCGCCGTTCGGAAGAAGTAACATATCTCCCATTACGCGACCTAACGGCATGGTTTCCATTACCCAATTAGGGTTTTCATCACTAATCCTCAACCGTCCACAAGTAGAACTTGCCCTTATAAATGTCCCAAGGATTGCACTTGGAAACCCATTGTGGGGTGCGCCACCGCATATCATGACCTCAATTACAATGGGTCCATTTTCATTTTCATCTATTGGGAGCAAGACAGATGAGCCCGAGCTAGGGTAGTTCCGAGGATCATCTCCAATAATGGAAGGGAATTCTCTCATGATACGATTTTTTTTGTAGTCTAACAATATTGATCTAGTGTTTGCGAAAATAAATAAGTTGCCATCAGGTAATAGGTGCACAAATGGATACAAGTTGTTTTCGCTTTCATCACTTGTTTCTCTAAGAAAATTGAGCCAATAAAATTGAGGTAACCCTTGGGCGCTTTTAGGATAAAACTCAAAGTTGAATTGTCTCCGCCCACCTATAATAATAATACGTCCATCCGGAAGTATTTGGTTTGAGGCATACCATCTACGTTCGGACAAATACCCAGGGAACTCAACCCAATCGCAACTTCCATCATTACACGGGACTATCGTCCGAACAACGTGATCACCATCATTATATCCACCCGTTTGAACAAGGGTTCCATTTTGAAGGACAGCGCCGGAGGAGCACCACGTGTCAGTTCGCACCATCAAAGCTCGGAACGTGTTAGTTCCGATATCGTACATTATAGAGTGAGCGGAACAGTCTTTTTTGAGGATGACTTCCGACGAATCAATCCGGCAGTGGCCGCTAGGAAGAGAAAGATTAGAAGAACCAAAATCAGTCCTATCAAACATAACTACTTTGTTGTTACGTAAAAGTTGCATATGCATGGCGGATATACCGATACTGGCATGTAAGAGCTGCCATTCCCCTTGATTTCCAAGTAACTTTTCTAGCCATTGACCTACTGCCGGAGTACTGAATTGGGTTAAAAGTGAAACCAGAGACACATAGAAGGTGAGTAATCTGCAGGCCATAGTGTAGGTAAGGGAAAGAGAAGACTGTTGAAGAGTTGTTGGTGTAAGATTGGTACAGCAGTGAGGTTGGGAGATTGTAGGTATTGTTATATTAATTAATAGTTATATGCATATATAACTATAAATACATCTCATTTTATTTAGAATTTTTATAAACTAAAGAGAATGTGACAATAAAGTAGGATTAAACATGTAAAGATGTGCAAGTTAGCATGAGATAATTAAGGATAAATTAAAGTTAGGTCAAAGCTCAAAGGGACTCGCATAAAGTAGAAGTTAGTTTCATGAGAGCAGAAATTGGAGGTCACTACCTCTGCAAGTCTAGAAAATTTAGTGAAGCCATCTTCACGTGATAAACTCACTTGCAGCTTTAGAGACACGGCGCACCAGATAAATATACTAATTTCACATAGGCCATACAAAAATTAAATCTGTAAATCTTAATAAGTTACTTCACTTGAAAAAAATGTACTAAAATTATTTTACATTGGCTTAAGTGCATATTATTTTTAATTTTCTACTTGCACTAAAGTCAATCGTCATAGTATTTAATACTCATCCTCTCTAAGTAACGATCATTCTGCTATTGAATAAAGTTTTAGTAAATGGATATACAATATTGTTCTTGAGAGTCCACTATCTTTATAGTGACTTCTCCTCTTTCAATGATTCTCTAATTAAATGAAAGTGCCACAACTTATGTTTGGATCCCATATAAGACTTGGGGACTATTACTAGTTATGTAACAAACTTTTCTTTCCAAACAACCAACTTTGCAGATTCATTTACAGTTATATACTTTGTCTTTGTCACTAAATCAACAACTATTTGCTCTTTGGAATTTTTCAATTCACTACACAACTGTTCAAGGTAACTATTTACCATAAAATGGATTTGTTGTCGTCTTGGTCAGTTTGAAAAACTTGAGTCTTTATAGCCCTCTAGTTTTTAATCAGATCCATCATGCATTCTTAGTTCCGGTGGTGTATTTTAGGATGTTTTTTAATGTCTTATAGTGTATTCTGATCAACAACAAGTCTAGTACATTTCATTGCATACATGATAGTAAATCATGACGTCTCTCTTTTCAGGAGTCTATGGGGACAATTAAGAGAGATTGTAATAAACTAAAATTTCATATCAATATTAAAATAAAAATTTAATAATTAAATTTTTAATTTGATAATATTTGTTATTCATAAGTTTATATATGCAATAAGATATGAATTATTTTAATGGAGAGGAAATTGTCACACTAAATATTATTTCACTGTGTGATATTTATTATATAATATGTGATTATTTTATAACAATATACTATTTATACATTGTATATATAACGAGTGGTATGTTATTTACATTTAGATAATTGGGGTATTACCTGGAGGTCAGTTTTTGTTTTTATAAGCAGCGAATGAAAATGGGAAAACAACTATAAGGCAAGCATGATTGGGTTGAGCTATATTGTAGCTAGGGAGCAATAGGTAATGCTTATAATTTCTAAATTTTAAAGGAACAGAGAACTTGTGACGCTCCCAAATTCAGACACTCATATCTCAAATTCAGTGCATCACGTGTTAATTCCAATATCATACTAAAATTATCAACAACGGAATAATAAAATAATTTACATTGATATAATATAAATATTCGTGTCCCAAGGTCTCGTGATTGTTACTACAACATTTTAGTAATTAAGCTTAAACATAAATTAATCATCCCTTAATACATTATTATAATCATAATAATAATAATAATTCCCCTACACTTAAAGGACTAAGCTATTCCGTAACTTTACCCTTTCCTTTGTCTTTTCTTGAAGTACCGCATTGCTCTGTCTTAACTGTAATGCTTTTAGGAAAGCAAGAATAAGCAACAGGTTTGCCCAACAAGTAATATAGCAATAAGGGTGAACAAATATAAAGTTTAAATATCAAGGGTATAACAGTAAATGATAGTTCAAGAAGTATCAATAGTTTTCAATAAGTGTCGCTATGGACTGAACAATATCAACAAGATGCAAAAATTTAATCATTTCAAGGTTCAAGAAGAATAAACACTGAGCAGTCAATAGGGACTAAGAACACTTGCTAGAATTAACAGTATTATACTGAAAATTCAATATAAACGAGTACAACAGGTGATCAGCCTAAAGTACCCTACGTTATGCATAACATTTAAACATGCTAGTATGTGCGCGCGTCGGTTTCTCGACAGTTATATATTTTCCCCTTCAATGAAGGTTGTTCATCTTAGTAGATTCATAAGAGTTCGCACCAAGTCAACTGGGTTGGATAACTTTCTAACACATGATATTAGTCTAGCCGAATCAAATAACTTAGACAATATTTAGGAACAATGAGTTCAATTCTCGTAACATGAATCAAGATATAAAAATCAATTTTCGATTAGGAATAATAATCATATAAATGTAGATATTTGTTGAATATAAGTATGTTTGATATAACAATAATTTGAAGTTTCACAATAAGAAATAAGGTCTAGATACTTGCATTCAATTATAAGAATAAAGTTAGGGAACTTGCAATAATGTAGAAAGTTTAAATTAAGTTAGAGACTTGCCTTTTGCGTTGATTATCACTTATAGCATAAAATCACCTTAATGGACTATATTATCCTATTTATGTATGTATAGGTATTCATTAGTCACACACACTTTGACATATATATTATAAGAACTGTGAATTTCATGAATAAATAATTATTTTGATATAATAAGAAAGTGAGTATTTATATATAAATATTGATGTACTATGAGGTGAGTAATTCAATTAATTCAAATTAAATTTATAAGAATTGAGAAAAATATAGAGTTTATGATAACCTCGAAGAATGCCTTGTGTGGCACGATAATGAGAGTTATGATTATTTAATTAATTAAAGAAGGAATTAATAAGTGAATGATTAATTAATAATATATTGTTAATTAATTATTCTTGTGAGGAATAAAATATTAATGAATAAATTATTGATTTATATTATAAGATTAATGTTTGTTCAATAAATTACTAAGTGTGACGATACATAATCACATATTATATAGTAACTACATTTATATAATATAAAGTATAGTGTGACCTTGTGATATGACTATATAATATAGTAAGATTAATGAAATGTGTAAGTTATACAAATGTTGTCTATATGACCATGTAATATGTATAGTGCACTAATGTATATTTTATGGAATATCAACTTAGACTATGTGAATAATTGATAATAAGGTTTATGATAATGTGGTGTGTCACTACTCAATTAAATCAAAATTTGGCATTATCAAAATGTACATGGATTATATATTGATGTGTATACATGTACCCCAATTTTCTACCATGTAGTATGGTTATATTATTAAAGTCCATATGTACACCCATATAAATTTAAACCCTAAGTGAACAAATATACATTGTGTAGTAGTACATGATATAAAACTTAGTATTGTTAATTAGCTATTTTTCAAGATGTTGAGTATTCGGATTATCCCAAATTCATTGGCCTTCTCCCCCTCACGTGCATAGGTCATTGCCCTAAGTTAGCCTTTATCATCCTTGCAAGCTATCAAGCAATCAAATGATAGAGGGAGTGGCTTCAACAGTGATGGGGAAACTATTCTACCAAATTCTTGTTTCCCACCATTTTCTTCTTCTTTCCAATGGTCTAAAACTATAAAACAATAATTTTATTTGGGTTTTTGATTATCTATAAATTGAAGTCCTTCCTTTCTATATTCACTGCAAAAATTTCTGAGAAGGACATTAGAGATAGTGAGTTGCTGAGAATTGAGGGGGCATACTTAGTACATTTGAGGAATCCATTAAGACTTCAAGAGGTATAAAATTCTGTTTTTGTTCTTAGTTTAAGTTTTGTCAAATTCTTGCAATTCTCATGAAATCTTTGTTAAGTAGTATGAATTTGCATGCCATTGTACTACCTGACCTTGTATATATGTTTAGAAGCATTGTAGATGGTTTGGTTGCAGATTTAACATAGTTTGTGTTGAGGCTCTGCAGATGCAGAGCCATTATTTTTCTTTCTGCTTGAAGTGGCGCGGCCGCGCCACTTCTATTGTACACGACCGCGCGGTCGCGCCGGCTGCCAGTCCTGTGTGCTGATTTTGTGATCTTGCCTTTGTTTGAGTATGATATGTTAGCTAGTATATGCATATAAACTACCTTAACACATGGAATGAGGATGCTATGTATATAGTAAGCCATGTTAGTTGATTTTAGTATAAACGTTCAAAGAAAACTTTAAGATTTGGAAAACTAGAAATTGTGAACTTGGGGTAATGTATATTCTGATTTTGTGGGCATGTGTAAATGATCTAGATAGGTACGTGCATGAGTATAACATAAAGCATGAACTAGTTTTGTGTATAATAAGTTTTGCTAGCTTGATTTTAAAGGAATTCTAAAGGAAAACTTGAAGTTTTGCAAAACAAAGCATGATGAACATTATGACTTCAAGTTTTGATCTTTCTAGCCTATGTAAATAACTTGAGTATGTGCACCAATGTGTATAAAAGCATGATTTAGACAATGTGGACTTATCTTGCATGCCTAAAAATGTTCTACGAATAGAGGTTTAAAGTTTCAAAAACAAACTTGATAAACTATATACCCCTTGAGTTGGGAATTTGTGAGCATGTTTATGTGTTCTAGCTATACATATGTGAAAAATGTGATGCATAGTAAGTAAAGTGGTTTTGCATGCTTGATGGCTTAACATGAGATTCTCAAAGAAAATTTTAAGAATGGAAAACTAGTTTTGATAATAGATGTGTTATAAGTATTTTGAAATCGACCATCACGAGTAGGTGTGTATGTCTATGGATGTGATTACCATGAATGCCTAACAAGACATGTGCATGTAAAAAGGGAGTATGACAAGTCTTAATTAAATAAAAATGGTTAATGATCTATGTTAATGTTTTAATGTAGGGTCAAACCTAGTTATTCACATAAATACATGTGTGTTGTGCATGATTATTCATATATGTGCAAGACGGGTGTACTCTGATTTCTGCAGAAGCAACCATGTCTTGGTTTGCACCAGGAGCAGCGCGATCGCGCCACTCCTTAGTACAAATCAAGCGCGGTCGCGCCAGTTTGCAGTAGGAACAATTTCTGCTATTAGTTTGAAGGTGATTGCATGCTTGTATTGTTACTTTAACATGTATTATATGACCAGTACATAATCTAATGTGTTAAGAAGCATGCTAGGTTATAGGATTGAATGTCTAATGAGTTGATTATAAACTTTCAATTGATAAGTCCAAAAGGAATTTATAATCTATAAAGAAATGATTAGAGACTATGATTATTTAACTTAATGGTGACTAATAAACTGATTTTGTGTTATAAGTACGCAAGGTGTGTGATGAAGTATGTGAAGCGTATACAACTAAGTTAGATGTTTATATATGCATTTAAACTTACATGTCATGTATGAGCATATGTAACTAATGAATATCCTATACACGTATTATATTATGTTAGGATTCGAAAGAGTGTTGATAAGCTATATTTTGGTAAACTACGCTTGAAGCAAGTACTCGAACCTTACTCTTTATTAAGCATTATTTGAACTTGTGCAATTATTGATCGTACAAGTAGAACTTTGAAGAAATAATACTTCGTAATGAAATTTCAAACTTTGATTCAAACGATAATTGTTCTTATATGTATTGTGAAAGAAAACTGTTTAAGCCATTGTTTCGGCTAGATTATTGATATTGATTGAAAGCTATCCAAACCAAATTTACTTGGTGCAGAATCTTATAACTGAGTTGAACTGCCCTCTTGGTAGGAGAATTTTATATTATCGGGAAACCGACGTGCACACTTGAGAAAGACTAAATGTAATGCATTGACATAGGGTACTTTAGGCTGATCACCTATCGTACTCATTTTGTAGAATTATCAATTTATTACTGTTAATTCTAAGAGAAGTTCATAGTACTTAATGATTGCTCAGTATTCATTACTTTGAAATCTTGAATTGATTAATCATTGAATATTATTGATCTTTTCTGTCTATAGCGACTATTGTTGATAATCATTGATACTTCTTGCTATCTTGAACTATCCTTATTATTGTACCTTGAGAAATAAAAACTACCTTGAGTACCCTTATTTCTATATTACTTGCTGGGCAAAATTGTTGCTCATCCCTGCTTTCCATAAAACTTTTAGTTAAGACAGAACGTGGTGAACCCTCTTGCAAGGACAAGGATAAAGAGAAGGCTTTGGAGTAGTTATTCTATAATGCTAGAATGTACTATTATTTGTTGAAGAAGAACTTATTTTTGTTTAGCTATGTTTAGTTTAAGTTATATTGGATTATGTATTAGTTATGTCTAAACAGTGTTTAATTATGATTAAGGTTGGCAAGAGATGTTTAAGTTACGAACCCTTGGAACAAGAATAATTATGTTATAACAATGTAATCTATTCTATTATTTCGCTGTGTGAAATGTTGATTCATTATTTGAGTTAGTACGTGATAACCAAATTTGAGGCAAGTGTGGTCTGAATTTGGGGGTGTCACATATATCAACATGCATTTATCACACATATTTCTATCTATGTATTCTATGCACATTAAAACTCATAGATGTATAATCCACATGGTTCTTACTTTTGAAAACCTTAGGAACATTTTAGCAAATTTTAGTTCCATATATACTCATCTCCTATTTTTATACGTGAAATATTACTTAATTCAAGCATTCTAGTTTAAGTTGTTTCACACATACATGTTAAGCAACTTTTAAGCTACGTTTGGTCCTTTTTATTTACTTTCGACAATTGTTAATTTTACCCATAAATTCCCATCGTACAAAGCTAAGAGAGCTCATTATGTCAACTACTAACCATAGTATTCATTAAACCACATAACAATGCTAAACACCCTTTTCTACGAATGCTTGTATGTATTAGATTTGTTTGCACGTAGCTAGTATAGCTCTCTACTTAGAAAATCATTTTAGTTCATGCTTGTGTAGTTTATATCTTGTCTAACTAGACGTGTGAACATGTCGGTTATCTCTAGAGACATAAAGTATCCTATTATAATTATTCAAAAGTTCTCCATACAAGTCGTAGAGTTTTCAACAAAAATTGGTTTTCAAACCTTTGAGTTTTCTTAAAAAGTCTTGCGTTAAACATACTAAGTATGAAAAGTATCTTGACAACATATTTATAAACTTAATTAAGTTACATATACATGCTCAAAAAGTCAGAATTCAAAAGTCCCAAGATTTATCTAGTTTGGTTTTCTACTTTTAAATCTTTCCTCCCAAAAGATTATAACTCAAACCCCAAGCCCACTAAAACATCTTACAATACGTATTGATACATGTATAAAGATTATTTATGTTCCTTAAGTTAAGTTAGGCTAGTTCAAATTAGGATTCTTTGTGTTGAACAACAAAAATAGGAATCTAATTCATTGCCCAACCCCCGCTGGGCCGGGACTTTTACACTACAAGAAGCCCGCCGGGGTGGCATGTTGGTCGTTTTACCGATCAATATATGCGTGCAAGTATACACGATCAACAAGTAATAAAGAGTAAGTAAAGTATCGTTCCCACGGAGAATTAACTAATAAAGTTCACTAAGCACTAGCCCATAACCATTTCAGTCTTATTTAAACGAATGATATTATATTTTATATTTAAACTATTAAATTAAATAAACCTAACTATTCCTAGAGTGAGACTAGATAATGAAGACCTGAGATCACAATTTCATCTATTGACTCATTCAAATCCACACATTTCATGTTAAGCCAAACTAATTGTACCAGATTGTTAGTCAAGAACACGAAAGTAAAGTATAGCTATCTCTCAATGTACCATACACATATCACATGTAATCCACAGTTGATAGAATACATATGAACTGTAACAACCCGATATTTTCTACATAAATAAATAAGAAATTTTGTGTATAAATTTTTTATTTATTTACTTAAGGATGATGATTTGTACAAGATAATGTGTATGTGTATTTATGTGGTAAATAAAAATATATTTATTACATAAATGTTTACAAATAATTTTATTTTAGAATTATTGATTATTATAAAGTATATTCTTATAATAATTAAATTATGATAGAAATGTTTTATTAACTATTTTCTATGAAAATATAATCATATATTATTTAAATAATATATGGAGTGATTTTTAGAATAAAATGCAATAATTATTTTATTTTATAAATTTTGGTACAGGTTATTAAGTTAATTATTTTACCTTAATTATTAAGGTTAAATAGGAAGAATAAATCAGATATGGAATCCAAATCCTAATTTTGGATTATTGTCAAGGTATGAGAATAATAATATAATATTAATTATATTTTGATTTTTCAGTGCTATGAATATGTATTGTATTTCCGTATTGATAATGGTAGGTCAATTACGGTGTATTATGACCAAACCCTAGTAATAATGCTAAACCCTAATTTGAGATCCAAATTAGAGTACAAGATTATTTTATAAGTGTGTAATATACTTTATGTCGTGTATTAAATGTATTAATTAGGTGAACCCTAATTAAAATTCTAGAAACCCTAATTTCTAGAAAACCCGAATTATAATCTAGAAATCCTAAATAATTTTTGGAATTGAGGAACCCTAATTTGAAATTTAAATTAGAGTTCGAGATTGGTTGTAATTGTGTTAATGTGATTAATTAGCAAGTATTATAATCTCAATCGCTAATTTTGAAAATCCTAAAATTTTAAACCCTAATTTGATAATTAGAAAACCTAATTATAAATTGGTAACCCTAATTATCAAAATCGTAAACCCTAATTGCTATTTTAGCAATGTTAATGATAATTATATGATATTAAACCCTAATGTTCCTGTATAGCGTAATTAGAAAATTAATCATAATTAGAAAACCCAAATTTCAAAATTTTAGAAACTAAAATTTATTTAATTTTTATTTTGCGTAAACCCTAGTGGAAAAATCCTTCATTTTGTGCTAAACCTTAGGGTTAAACCCTAAGGGTTTGCCAAGTTCCAATTTTTGCCATTAAATGATTTATCAATTGACCATTTTGCCCCTAGTGTATTATTTTGGCTAGTATATAGGTTTTGACAATGGAGGAAGTGGTTTACCAACTCATACCAACTCTTTGTGACACAAAATTGGCAGCACAAGCCTTGTAGATCAGCCAATACATGCACCTTGTATGTCTATATAAAGATAGAAAGAGAGAGAAATGAACATTTGTTAGCCATTTTTGTACAACACTCAACCAAGAGCTTCTCTCACTAGAACCAACAAAAATTTTAAATTTTAGAGTCACAAAATCAAGCCCCACCAATTTCATAACAACATCAGAAGCCAGATATTAGAAATTAATCTTAGAAAGGTATAAAACCTTAGCTTGATTTCTGTCCATAAATTCTGTGTTAGATGTTATGTTTGATTGTTAAAATATGTTAGTTATAGTCTATTTTGATGATCTGGGTTGTTAGTATACCGATCCATAACATCTAAGTCTTCAAATTGATGAATCTTCAAAATCTGGAAATTTGTGTTTTTGTTGTCTGACAGTGAATGTCAGGCCTTGTAGATCTGTGCTCGTTTATTATTTTGGTGACTTAAAGGTCTGAAGTTGTAGTCTGTAATGTTGTTAGTAATCTGTAAGTGGGTTCACGATCATTGCATCTGTAGATCGAAAGTTATTCATGGTCAAAGTTCGTTGATCGAACACAAAATCAGTTTTCTGGGTAACCCAGAAAACTGAAGAACATGTTCTGGCCGTGACTTTGACCGGCCTTGATTTGTTTCTGGAACGTTGTTAGGATGAATATTTGTATCCAGATTATAGTATGTCATGTGTATTACAAGTTCAAAGCACTTTATAACCTTATAAAGCCTCAGATCGATCGTAGTAATTGGTCAAACCTCGTTGACCGTTAAGCTTAACTTTCTGGGTAACCTAGAAAGTTTAGGCAGTGGTCTGACAAGTTTTTATTTTACTAAGATCTCGCATCTAAATTATGTTTAGACATTATACATGATCACAACTTGTACTATGTTGGGTTGTCTATAAATCCTGACGTCTAGAACACCAGTGACATAAACCGATTAACCGGAATAAGTCCACCAAGATCGTTGACCGGCATTGACCAGATTTTTCTGGACAGCCCAGAACGTGATGAACAGCCTCTGACAGCTTATTTAGGCCCTTAGATCTCTTTGGTTGTGCATTATTTGATGATGTTTAATGTTAGATCGTGTAGTCTTGTATTTATACTACATGATCTGATCAGCAACATGTCCAGAAACACATTACACCATGCACGATTCTTGGTCAAAGTAGCACCCACGAAACTGCCTTATGAATGCTCAAGAACATGAAGAACACCTATAGCGACGGTTCTGTCGCTATAGGTGGCCTTTAGCGACATATAGCTTATTATTTTCCGGAAATTAATAAAAAAATAGAAAAATTAGTTTTAAATTATTAAAAAATACAAAATAAATTATAAAAAAATTATTTTAAATTCCGAAAATTAGTTTTTAATTATTTTAAATATATTTCATAAATATTTAATATTTTTGAAATATTAAAAGTATTTAATTTATTTAATTATAATATTAAATAAATTATTTAAAACTGATTTTAATATTGGAAAAATTATTAAAAATTGTATTATGATATAAGAAAATATTTTAAGTTATTTTTAATAACTTTTAATATTTTGTGATAAATTTCATTAATATTTAAATATTAATGGTAATTAATTTATTTACTAAATAAATTAATTAAAAATGATTTTATTATATTAAAAATTATTTTAAATAATAATAAGGTATTTAAAAATATTTTAAGTTATAAAATATAACTTTTAATATTTAAAGATAAATTTCATTAATTAATTATTATTAATGATATTAAAGTTATTTAATAATTTAGTTTAAGAAATGATTTTAATATTATAAAAATTATTTTAAATGAAAATAAAGTGTTTAAAAATATTTTAAGTTACAAAATATAACTTTTAATATTTAAAGGATAATTTCATTAATAATTAAATATTAATGATTATTAAGTTATTACTAATGATATTAAATTTATTTAATAATTATATTAAATAAATAGTTTATAAATGGTTTTATTAATTTAAAAATCATTTAAAAGGGATAGAAATGAATTAAAAAATATTTTAAGTTATGAATAATGACTTTTAATATTTTGATAAATAGAACATTAATACTTTAATATTAATGGTAATTATTTAGAAATGATTTTAAATGTTTTAAAAATTATTTAAGGTAATATTAATATTTTAAAAAATATTTTGAGTTATTATAAATAACTTTAATATTTTAGAAATAATTTCATTAATAGTTTAATACTAATTAAATATTATTGATAATAGAATTGATTAGTATTTAAATCATTTTAATGTGATTCCGATGTTTGAAATTTCGTGATAAATTATAATAAATATTTTAAATTTATTATAAGATATTTAAAAATAATATGACTGATACGTACAGATATTGAGTTGCAGAATAGAGTCTTAGACTCGATAATTACCTTATAAAACTGTCGGTAGACCGACATGTTTTAGAAATTGATATGGACTTAGATAATGTGATTAGATAAGTGATTATTTGTGATTCAATAGTTGTTAAACCTATGTGCCAATGTGATTAGGGTATGTGCTAACTGCAATAAGCAGTGTTATGTGTTATAGTATATTGTTATAATCGAACGAATGATCTGATTAATGATAGGTCGTGAGATAAGCGATAAATCTAAATTGCAAACTGTAAGCAGCGCTTCAGGCAAGTATTTAACCTTTACATTTTCTTTATGCAATGGACATGAGTAAGAATGTTTCTAAACTATATTATTACTGTACAGATTATTAACCTTATATTATATAAGCTCATTGATTATCAACATTTTAGTATATGGTAACTCAGATATATATATATATATTCTGTTCGTTAATTTCTAGAAATGGTTAAACAAGTGTCCCCACTTGGATAATCATTGCATTTAATCACATGTTGATATACCTTCGTCAATTACCCATATACATATATGTTGAATTATAGATTATTGTTGAACAAGATAAAACCTTTGATTTGGAACCCAAACAAGGATGAACATCCCTACACGGGAAAACTTTTATGCGCCCAAGGCGGAACAGGGTGAACGATAGGAACGATCCTATCGTTCTTGCAATGTAGTATTGATCAATGCAGGGCATAACGGGCTGATCACCCCCCGTGCTCGTAAGTTATGTCGGCTTACAAATGAATTTATGTTTAACCTTTTCGAAAATGAAAACAATGTTCATGGCATGTCACCATAACCCCAGTTATAGTCATTATGTAGTTTCAAAAATTTGAAAGAGAGTTGTTATGTTATTATTATCGGATCAGAATACTTCACAACTATTAACTTGTTGTAGAAGAATAGTACAAAGAAAACATTTAAATCCTTTTAGCTTATATATATATAATTGCTATTGCTTGCTGGGCACTCAAATGCTCATCCTTGCTTAAATTTAAATGTTTTCAGCTAAGTGCGAACGACTAGAGAGCTCTGCTAAGAACAAAGGAAAAGGGAAGGTTGTTGAATGAACGAATTACTATGTTATGTAATAGTTTGATATTATTAAAACAATTATGATATATATTATCTATCATGGTTTGTAATGAATGTTTAAAGGTTACGTACTTGGGAGCTAGACTTTGATAATTATGTAAATTAAGTTTGAATTTTATATTATTATTATTATTATTAGTATTATTCCGCTCATAGAAATGGTATCGTGAAGAACCGAGTTCGGGTTTCAAGTACCCGAGTTTGGGGTCCTCACATGAACACCCACATTACCTAAACAACTATATGTCTATGTAATTTATAAATAATTAGGGGTTAATCCCAAGTTCTCAATTGACTATGAATGGTGCTTCGGTATATGTCTATCCTAAGTACAAATTATACATCCCATCACAATATAGAATATATTATCACAAACTATTAAGATCGTCAGATCCAAACCCATACATCATCTCTCAAGTCCATATGGATTATCACAATAATTGATGGCCAATCAACTAAGCAAATAGCATGAATCTAAATAGACAATCCTATAGCAATCAATAAGGTTAACAATGAAATATATCAGAATAAACTAATCCATAGAATCCATTGCAATCTCACAATAGAGTTTAAATTATAGTTGAATCAAATCTATCATCCACATATTGAATAAACATTATACGATTACAAATAAGAATCAAAGAGAGGATAAAAGTAGAGAATTGAAGTGCAAATCTGTTCTCCTGCTCCAAGATGGAATCTCTGATGCTTCCTAATTGCTTCTAGTCTTCAATCTCATCAACTCTAGAAATCACTACTCTAATCTACTCTAATCTAATATTGAAATTAAAGAAAAGAAAGCAAATAATGATAGCTTACTGATCCCTCAGAGGTGGAATACCCTTTAAATTTATAAAAGTCTAATATATAAGCCCTAGTCAAACCTCCCCCCTCAGTTACGCTTCCAATTTCTAATTTAAAATAAAGTCAAACAACAACAGTCAATGACGTGCGCGGCCGCGCGAGGTTCCTATACAAAACAAGCGCGGGCGCGTGTGTGTGCGTTTCTAGCTACTGCAGGATGATGGTGCGGGCGCGCGTAATTTAGCTTGTTCAGCCGCGCGGCTTCTGTGTTCTGCATTCTTGTTTTCTGCTGCTGTTTCCTGATGCTCCACTGCTTGTTGCTTGTTCCTTCATCACTGTTTAATTCCTTATCTCCATTCGTCTCATGTGCCATGCCTTCGCTATTATCATCACACATGCCACTGCTAAGCTATGTCATTTCCTGCACTTTTACACCAAAAGGAGTTCTCAGTACATGCAATGCAAAACAAAACAAAATGCAACTATAAACATGCTAAAATGTGATTAAGCTGGGCATAGTTCTCGTGAATTGATATCCAATAAGTAGGTATAAAATCTACTTATCAAATACCCCCAAACTTAAACTATTACTTGCCCTCAAGCAATGCAAATGAAAACAAAAATGAGTATAAACAACACAACATAATGTAATCTACATGCTATGCAAGCTACGCTACTATGCAAATGAATCCCCATATTTCTAGCCATGTTAAGAATTCTAATAAGATATGCCTCAGAGAAATATCAAGATCCAAGAACAAAGCATCAATCTAAGCTAAAGGCATAATGACATACAATCAGACAATCTCAAGCTGCTATAGAGATGTTGTGTGTGTGTGTTGTGTTCACAGATAAGCTTGACAAAGATGAAGATACCACATGCTAAATTGCTTAAGACAGAAAATTAAAGATTAAATCAAGAACTGCATATACTAATGAGACATCAACTACTCCAACACATCAATATAAATTAAGGTTCAACAATGGGTTTATTCTGCTTTATTTTACTCACGAGGGCGATTTTCGCATTTTTCGGCGGTGTTTATTGAATTTATTTTTTATTTATTTATTTTTTTATATATATTTCCCATGATTGTGCAATGTCTTATTCCATTAGGCTAACAGTGCTACCCCTTAGCGAGCTTTCAACCAACGACTCCCAGACCATTAAGACCTTAGGGCGTTAGGTGTAGAGACAATCCCCTCGGGCGTACTTACTCAAGTAACAAAGGCCCCAAAACAAGACTAGCCACGGTAATTATTCATTTTTTTATAAAGCAAGCATACCCATGTGTTCCTAAAACTTGAGTTTCAGTGTCTTCATAGTCATTACTCACTTCCTACACAATTCTATCATTAAGAACAACATTTTCCTCTTAGCAGACAAGCATGCTAATCTTAACCAACAAGCAAATAGGAACATTGTCGTGCTACCCGGTAACATCTGAACAACAGACATAGATTACATCATGTATGAAATTATTACTAAGTTTAAGTTATCAACAGAGTTCAAAAGTCTATCACATTTCTATTTCATCATTGGCCAAATTAGAATTCAACTAACTAAAAGCCTGGGATTATGCAGTGTTATGCAACTAAACACATACTTAGTAAACAAGACAAAAGAAAACTAAAAACAAAAAAATTTCATGTAAAATTTAACTACAAAGATACTAAAATACCCCTACTATGCAACTTAAACATGCAATCAAACTATATGCAACTAACTATATGCAACAACTACTCACTACAACCCAATATCCCCAAACTTAAAATAAATAATGCCCTCATTGTAATTAAAAGTTAAAGAATACTCCCCTAAGTGGCAATGTCATCTCCGTTCGCCTCCTCATGATCCGATGGTATATCAGGCGATGGCTAAGTTTGAGATATTCTATAGTTGGAAACTGAGTGTGGGCTTCTAACTGCCCGAATGCTTGAGTCAGAAATTCTAAAAATTTGGCAATTTTTTTTCTGTGACTGAGCTATGGCGTGGCCGCGCTGTGTTTGACTTGTAGTTGGACGCGGCCGCGCTACCCTGTACTCTGGCAGCTTCAATTTTGTTTGACTTATATTTGATCCTGAATGCTTATAGCAATTGGATTGAACCTGAGAGGAGAAACAATAAAACTATTATTAAGACTTTCCACTATCTAACATCTACTAAATATGGAAAATGTAAATAAGAATTACATAAGGACGGAGAAAGATTGGATGGGGTGCCTCCCATCTGGCGCTCAATTTATAGTCTGTTAGCTGGACTCTTTTCTTGACACCACTATCTAATTCATCTACGATATGCTAGGAACCCTCCATCCATTAGAACCGCTATGTGCTTTAGTAGGTTCCCCATCATGAGAGTCTGTGAATTGAAACAACCTAGCCTATTTCCTGTACATGATGCCCCCAGTTCTATTGCATAGCTAGGTGCTTCGTCCGTTGTATTTGTGAATAAATTCTTGCATTGAGGCATGACAGATACAACGGGATTTTTCTCTTCTATTTTCTCTTCCTCAGCCCACCATGGTTTGTAAGAGGCCTCATAATTGTAAAAATTCTTGCTTTGGATGTGACTACCAAGGGGACATGGGTGTGCAAAGTTCACTGAATTTTTTAACTCTAACTGAGAAGGCACTTGGGGTGTTATACAAGTCAGCTCATGTTCTTCATTTTCCATACCCCCAGTTGTCTCCTCAATGTCCACTCCTTTCAGTTCATTTAGTGGCATGTACACTTCTGGCTCTCCATCAGTTTCATCGTCCATGTCATAGCACCAATTGTTTGGAGGGCGATTGTTCAAGGCTTCGAACATTTGATCCATCTAAGTCTAAAGATTTTGATTTGACCTCTCTTGCTCAATCATATTCTCCTCAGTTGATGCTATAAATTTGAACCACAATTCCTCCAACCTTGAATTTTCTTGTTCAGTTTTGAAATTCCTGTGTTGAGGGCCATTCATTGAAGTGTTAATGAGTTGTTCCATCTGTAGATTAAGATTCTGGGTTGATAACTCTTGACTCATTATCATCTCTTCCTTTTCTGCTATAATCCTTGACATAAATCCCTTCGACTCTAAATTTTCTTCTTGTTGCATTAGAGGTGGATATGAGAAATCTGATGGATATGTTGGACTTGGAATGCAGTCTTGGTCTTGATAGTTATAATTCCATTAATAATCTGGGTGATACCCCCAACCTTGATGATAATTGGGATTAAACCTTGATGATAATTGGGATTAACATATCTGTTGGAGTAATCACCCCCAAACTGTACTTGTCCAACCCCGATGTTGCACTGATAACTCGGATGCTCACCAGCACAATATTCACATGTAACTGCTATCTCTCGAGTACGTTGGGTTGTAAGAACATCCAACCTCTTCAAAACTGTTGCAATTTATGCTGACAATGTAGAAAATACATTGAGTCCTTCAGTTCTTATGTCCTTTAGTTGAGGCATATTCTCAATAGGCCATTGATAAGCAAAGTCACCCATGGTACCTGAAAAGAGAGAAATATAAGAAGATAGTTAAAAAAAATGTTTAAATTAAGACCAATTTGATTGAAATTAATGTTGGAAAAAATTTATTAAGCTAAGTCCCCGGCAACGGCGCCAAAAACTTGTTGGTCGTTTTACCGATCAATATATGCGTGCAAGTATACACGGTCAACAAGTAATAAAGAGTAAGTAAAGTATCGTTCCCACGGAGAATTAACTAATAAAGTTCACCAAGCACTAGTCCATAACCAATTTAGTCTTATTTAAACGAATGATATTATATTTTATATTTAAACTATTAAATTAATAAACCTAACTATTCCTAGAGTGAGACTAGATAATGAAAACCTGAGATCACAATTTTATCTATTGACTCATTCAAATCCACACATTTCATGTTAAGCCAAACTAATTGTACTGGATTGTTAGTCAAGAACACGAAAGTAAAGTATAGCCATCTCTCAATGTACCATACACATATCACATGTAATCCACGATTGGTAGAATACACATGAACACCCACATTACCTAAACCACTATATGTCTATGTGATTTACAAATAATTAGGGGTTAAGCCCAAGTTCTCAATTGACTATAAATGGTGCTTCGGTATATGTCTATCCTAAGCACAAATTATACATCCCATCACAATATAGAATATATCATCACAAACTATTAAGATCATCAGATCCAAACCCATACATCGTCTCTCAAGTCCATATGGATTATCACAGTAATTGATGACCAATCAACTAAGCAAGTAGCATGAATCTAAATAGAAAATCTTATAACAGTCAATAAGGTTAACAATGAAATATATCAGAATAAACTAATCCATAAAAATTCATTGTAATCTCACAATAAAGTTTAAATCATAGTTGAATCAAATCTATCATCCACATATTGAATAAACATCATAAGATTACAAATAAGAATCAAAGAGAGGATAAAAGTAGAGAATTGAAGTGCAAATCTGTTCTCCTGCTCCAAGATGAAATCTCTAATGCTTCCCAATTGCTTCTAGTCTTCAATCTCATCAACTCTAAAAATCACTACTCAAATATACTCTAATCTAATATCGAAATTAAAGAGAAGAAAGCAAATAATGATAGCTTATTGATCCCCCAGGGGTGGAATACCCTTTACAACTGATATAAGTCTAATATATAAGCCCTAGTTGAACCTCCCCCTCAGTTATGCTTCCAATTTCTAATTTAAAATAAAGTCAAACAACAACAGTCAATGACGCGTGCGACAGCGCGAGGTTCCTATACAAAACAGGCGCGAGCGCGCGCGTGTGCGTTTTTAGCTACTGCAGGATGATAGCGCGGGCGCGCGTAATTCAGCTTTTTCAGTCGCGCGGCTTCTGTGTTTTGTATTCTTGTTTTCTACTGCTGTTTCCTGATGCTCCATTGCTTGTTGCTTGTTCCTTCATCACTGTTCACTTCTTTATCTCCATTCGTCTCACGTGCCATGCCTTCGCTATTATCATCACACATGCCACTGATAAGCTATGTCATTTCCTGCACTTTTACACCAAAGGTGTTCTCAGTACATGCAATGCAAAACAAAACAAAATGCAACTAAAAACATACTAAAATGTGCTTAAGCTGGGCATAGTTCTCGTGAATTGATATCCAATAAGTAGGTATAAAATCTACTTATCATGGCACTACCTAGACTTGGCTACTGCAGTTCAATTCTTAACTCTCCTGCTGTGAACCAAAACTCCAAATTCATACACAAATAGCAATTTAAGGTTACTCAGTTGTTTTAAACTCTATTAACTGACTACCAAACATCCCTAGCATGATTCTAACAATTCAAATCACATAAACAACCAAATTCAAGAATCAAATTCAAAGCTTATGTCATTTTTCCAAAGTTTAACATATTTAGCGATTCTCTGTGACGCCCCCAAATCTAGGTTCCCTAACCTCGGGTTTGGTGCTCACGATCCACCATACATTTTACATCTAACGACCCATTCATTTATGAATTACATCATACATACCATTAATTAATATAATTAATACAATACCCCAGGTTGTCTTACTTTAACATATCTTACATACCTTCAGTTATTCAAAAAGGTTTACATAATTAAATTTACATAAAGTAACCTAAAAGTCCACAATAACTACTCCTGAACTTTGTTTTTGCCTTTATCTTTATTTGCACCCTCCGCTACCTCGTCCTTAGTTGAAATGTTATATTTAAGCAAGGGTGAACAACGAGTTTGCTCTGTAAGTTAAAACATACAATAAGAGACATGAATAAAGAATATTAGAGTCTAGATTCGATAGGACTTCAACAATGTTCAAATGACTTCGAAATAGCTGAATAAATCATTTATCAATAACAAGACTTTATTAAATTTCATGCTAAATAACAATTCAATGATGAAAGAGTAAAACTCTTTCAAAGTTTCAATAATGTTTAATTAATTATCAAGAGATAATACTACCGTAATAATAAAGTGGGATATTCCCATATTTCATGCTGAGTGATCACAATTGGATCATGAACAAATAGAGGAATTATTAGACATTCAATACTAAATTACCTCAAGCGTATCAGTTATCCATAAAGATTAAATCATACTCTTCTGCAAGCACATGAAGTGATCAGCTTCATTGTTTCCTATATTATGCATAATACTCAAATATAGCGCAATAACTGGAAGTCCAACAATAAAGTCCCCTTTTTATAAGGGTTGTTGCGACACCCCCAAATCTGAGTTACCTGACCCCCGAGTTTGGTGCTCACGATCCACAATATAAATAACATTTAACTACCCATTTAATTATAAATAGGAACATACACTTCATTAACTAATATAGTCAATACATTACCCCAAGTTCTCTAACCTTAACATTACAAATATACCCTTTAGATATACAAAAAGGGTTCACAAATACAACATAATAATAATGTTTATTACAACTAATCCAGTACTTTGCATTTGCCTTTGTTCTTCTTTGATCCACTGACCTTTTCGTTCCTAGCTGAAATATTTTATTTAGCAAGGATGAGCAACAAATTTTCCCCGTAAGTTAAGACATACAATAAATGTATACGAATCATTAAGAACATACTATCTATTTTGATAGAATAATGCCAAAGTTTGGGGAACTTTGACTTAGCTGAACAAAGCTTTAATAACTAACAAGTCTTCTCACAATCTATGCAACACAATAATTTGATAATGAAAGAGTACAATGCTTTCAAAGTTTCTACGATATTCTGTTGAATAATCAAGAATCAATTCTACTCAATAACAAAGTGAAATATTTTTTAGATTTATGTTGAGCGATCCGTTGGATCTTGGACTTCTCTTCTTGAGTAACTATCAAAGATTGGACTTTGATATGCCCAGGTGTATCAGATAACCATAAAGATTAAATTATACCCCTCTGCAAGTAGTTAGAGTGGCCAACTCCTTGTACCCTATATTATGCATAATACTCAAAACGCGCCCAAAAGCCGATATACGACCAAATATGTTCCCTTTATATAAAAGGTTGTTCTTCTTAGTCTTTGAATCAGAATTTGATTTAACAACAAAATATTATGATTTTAATATTTAGTCACTTCTCGATCTAGCCAAAATAATTGACATCGATCTGTCAATTATAAATGAATTATCTTCTCGAACCTATCAAGTTCTAACAATTGTTCGTCTAGCTAGAATAATTAGCTTAAACATATCTCAACACAATTCGACAGTAAACATGAATTATATGTACTGTCAATACTAACTTCTACGGATATAAGTATCCAACAATAGTTATTCTCTAATTATATTCTTAGAATTCACTAATTCAATTTGGATTAATAAACATGCACTAACTGCGAATAATCAACAATAAATTATTAGACGTGTTCTAATCAACAATAGTTAACCAGCATAATAATTGAATAAATATAACTCAAGGTTGAGTTAGGAAACTTGCCTTTTGCGTTGATTACTGCTACACAATATACTTATCTGCGTTCGAAAGAACTATAATTACAATATCAGTCTCACAATTAGCACAATAATTTATAACACACAATACTATAATTTACAGTCAATCTGTCTCCTAGGCACATTATCACATAGCCATATTAGTGTTTATACCCTATATAAACACTTATCAAGTATAACTAGTTCGGTCTAGTTGGACTTCAGTCTCATCTCGTTGCTTTGGTCACCTTATACGACAATTTACACCTTTTTTGTCAATTAAACTTGGTCTCTAAGCTTCAATATTATTTTAGATAAGTCAAATATCGTTTATAATATTTTTCGAAAGCTTTTAATAATTTATAAACAATTATTATAATTTATAATAATTTTTTAAACGCTGAAATCATTTTTAAATGATTTAATTATCAAATAAGCTTATCATCAATAATATTTAATTATATTAAAATATTAATCACATATTTTTCAAAATATTAAAGTTATTATTAATAACTTAAAATATTTTTAAATCATCAATATTCTACTTAAATAATTTTTAAAATAATAAAAATTATTTTTAAATCATCACCATTAATATTTAAATATTAATAAAATTATTAACAAAAAATCATTAATTATAACTTAAAATATTTTTAAATCATTTTTCTCATTTTTAATTGATTTTTAAATCAATAAAATTATTTTAATTCATTTATTTAATATAATAATTAAATAAATCTAATATAATTAATATTAATTTATTAATAAAAATTCTCCAAAAATATTGAAAATTATATTTTATAATTTAAAATATTTTCTAACACTTTATTCTCATTTAAAATGATTTTTAAATCAATAAAATTATTTTTAACTTATTTATTTAATACAATAATTAAATAAATATAATATCATTAATATTAAATTATTAATGAAAATTCTCTAAAAATATTAAAAGTTACATTTTATAACTCAAAATATTTTTAAATACTTTATTCTTATTGAAAATAATTTTTCATAATATTAAATTATTTTTCTCTAATTTATTTAATGCACTAATTAAATAAATTAAATATCATTAATATTCAAATAATTATAAATATTAATAAAAAATATCCAAAATAGTCAAAAATTATTTTTCATAATTTAAAATAATTTTTAAAACCATTTTTATAATTTATTTTCTATTTTTAATTAATTTTCAAAAAATCAGAAATTAAAAATTAAATAAACCGTCACTATAGCCCTTTAACGACACTTTCTGTCGTCTTAGGTGTTCTTGAGCCTCAAGAACACTGTCAGACCAGTTTCAAGGGTGTCTTGTTTGACCGTTTGTAATTTTCACCTTAATCATGTTTTGAGTTTGTTTGAATACTGATCTGGAGTAGGTTTGTAGTAATACAATTACCAAGCATTATTTCGTTCATACAACATCATATTTGCAAGATCCAGAGCTTCAAAGTAGCTGTCAGACCTCATCTGGGTTTTTTGGGTAACCCAGAAACCTAGACAGTCGCGATGTACCACTTTGTGGTTCGATTTTAGCTTAGTTCTGGTCATCACTTAAGTGGTTTCTTGGTTCAAAGTTGTAGTCCGTATGTCAAGGAACATTACTATAACAATAGATAAGTCCAACACCAACAGATTCACAAGTTATGACTCAGTCAAAGCTTGTTAGAAAGTTCGTTTATACCGTTTCTGGGTTTTCCAGAAACTTAAACCGTGATCGTCTGGCCTAGTTTGATCACTTACTACACTTGATATATTGACTGTTTGAAAGATCTAAAGCCATGGATCTAGAGTTCATATATCAGACTACAAAATAGATACAAACACACCATCATAACACTTACCACCTGACAGATCTGGGGCTAAAGAAAACTTGTCAGACGTCGATTTAGGATTTCTGGGTTACCCAGAATTCACCCGGTCAATGTCGGTCAACGGGTTTTGACCGTTAATAACTCACGATCTAGACACCAAATGACTGTGATTTCTTTTGCAGAACAAAGATCTCATACCAGACTACCGATCCAAAAATAAAATAAGAAAAATCATAAACATACACGAATCTGTGGCTCCTGACATTAGCTTGTCAGACCACAAATCTTGTTCTTGGACAGTTTTTGAAAAACTCCATTTTTACCCACTTTGATGCTATGGATCTATGATGGATCATCATAGATCATCATAAAACATATTCTAGCACCAATCTAAACACATAAACACAAACTTTACCTTAGCATACAAGATCTAGGATGAGTTTAGGGTTATACCTTCTCTTGCTAAATCTTTGATCTAGCTCTCTTCTCCACTGATTTTGGTGTGTTAGGAAGTTATCTAGGGACTGAAATACTTATGTATTTCGTGGATAAGGAGAGAGAAGAGGTTTGATGAGAGCTTGAGAGCAAATGACTAATTTTTATACACTTTCTCTTTCTTAATCTATATGTATACTTAGACACAATGTATGATTTGATGTTGCTATCACTTAGAGGCTGATTTGATGGATATAATAAGTCACAAAGTTAAGATACTTGTTCACCTACTAAAGTCTTGGCAAATTATACAGGTTAACTCATTAAAAAAAATGTAAAAAGGGCATTTTGATCTTTAATCTTGAAATTTTAATGGCTTGATTGTCAATTGCCCAAACCCTTAGGTTTTTAAAATCTCTAATTCTAAATTTTTCTAAATAGGGTTTCTAAAAAGAAAAATTAAGATTTCTAAAATAAAATTAGGGTTTTAAATAGAAATTAATATTTTTAAAGTATAATTAGGGTTTCCTAATTATATTAACATTTACTAATCACATTAGGTTTGCTAATTAGGATTAGGGTTTCCTAATTAGGGTTTAGGATTCTTGAATTTAAAATTAGGGTTTCTCGACTTTCGATTAGGGTTTCTAACAGTACGTTAGGGTTTTTAATCCAGATATTAGGGTTTCTATTCCCTTATTAGGGTTTATTAATTTTAAACCTTATCCGATCAATCATTGATCAAAATTCTAAATAGTACAAATACGTACTCATTAATATAATTATTTTAATTATATTTTGTATCGAATCCCTATCGGAGCTTTGGGTTAGGGTTTTAAATTCTCAGTTAAGCACAACTCTACTCTTATTTCTCAGTCAATACAAAAATTGACTAATTATCACTGCTCGTATCATAGATACACAACACAATATTGATAATTAATAATAAAAAAAATTATTCGTAAATTTGGATTATTCGAAATCCGGGGTTATTACATTCACCCCTCCTTAAAAGGATTTCGTCCTCGGAATCACCGCTTTCTTATTCTCTACAATATTTTAAAGTTGTATCATCAATTCATTCTTATTAACACAATATTAATTTTGTATCTCATATTCTAACATGTGACTTGGATCCATAAAAGAAAACAATTCACAGCAATATCTAACTCATATTACTCGCGTAATTAAATTTCTAAATGAAATCATTACCTGCTTCCACCTCCTGAGTAGCCACTGCATCTTGCGTCGTCATGTTGAATGTACGGGCTATTGGTCTTCGTGGCGGTGCAGGTCTTCGAATTGCCAAGGTTCCGCTACCAGGTCCCTTGTTGACACTTTCCTTCTCCGTATTTCTCTTCGGACAGTTTCGAACCAGATAATCAGTTGATCCTCACGCAAAGAAACCTTGTATCTTCTTCAGATTGGGACAATTGGGCGACATGTGCCCCTCCTGACCACAATTGTAATGAACGCCCTTGTTCTTAAAACAAACTCCAGAGTGGTTCTTCCCATAAGTCGCACATGGTTCCCTCCCTTGCTTATTTCCTTCTGTCTTATTACCCGTTTGGGTATTCTCACTCCACTTTCTCTTGTTCGGGTTACTACCACCACTGCTTCCTCCGTCATTTGTCTTCTTCTTCTTCTCCTAATGAAATTGAGATGCCACTTAGCTCCCTCCTTCAGCAATTAACGCTTTTTCCATTAAAGCCGCAAACGTATTGATCTGTAATACTGCTACCTTATCGAATATCTCCGGCTTCAGTCCATTCTCGAATATTCTTGCCTTTCTTGCCTCTGTGTCCACCTGATGAGGTGCAAATCTCGCCAACTCATTGAATTTGGTAGCGTACTCCGAAACCGACATATTTTCCCGCTTCAGTTCTAAAAATTTAACTTCCATCCTGGACTGCATACTCGGCGAAAAGTAGTTCTCAAAGAACAACTCCTTGAGTCTTGTCCAAGTTACCACAGTTGTACCCGCTCTTGCTTGATTAGTCTCCCACCAGTAATCGGCTTCTCCCTTCATCAGATATGTTGCAAAAGTTTTCTTCTGCTCTTCTGCCACACGCGCAATAATGAATGCTTTCTCCATTTCTTTCACCCAAGTTTGGGCTTTAATCGGATCCGTGGTTCCCTTGAATTCTGGCGGTCCTACCACTTTAAAGTCCTTAAAATTAGCCAATTTATCAGCTGGCTGTTCTCTCGCTCTTCCTCTTGCTGCTGGAGCTCTATTCCCCATAGCTTCAGCTATCATATTTGTAAAATTTTGCATCGGGTCAGCTTGACCTCCTTCATTATTCACTGATTGTTCTTCTCTTTGATTTCGATTCTGTCGTCTAGGCGACATGATCTGATTTAAATAAAAAATCTTACATTAATTCTCTTTCTATACACAAATTCTTAATCACAATAAGAATTCAACACATAATTCTCATATAAGCGTATATTTATTCAAATAACACATAGCACCTTTAGTACTTAACACATATTGCTATCCATTTTTAAATAATATCAAGATTAACAACACAACTTTACACAAAAAGTTGCAATTCTCCATTTTCGCATAGTTATTCCCAGTTCGTCAAACTTACCACACTTATGAGTTCAGGAACTTGCCACCATTATTTAAGTGTACGAACTTATCCTAATCAGACCTTTGGCGTCCATTCGCTGAGGGGTTCAAACATTTCATATAATTATGAGTCATTAACTTACCATAAGTATGAGTTTTAAGAACACACAAATTAATCGTAATCTTTTATTCATATAGAAGATAAAGATTTCATTCATACAAACATATTTATATTTACATATGTTTGCACACTGTTCTCGATATTACAACCGTTAATACCATAACCTACTACCAAAAGTTACTACTGCTTATATCTAAGTTGTCTACCGTCCACTCCCTTCACCAGTCTTCTTCTTGATAGGACACTTGTTGAATCCGTGACCCATCCTCCCACATGAATAACACTTCCTCATATTCGGCTTAAGACAATGTAGAGAAATATATCCTTCCTGCTTACAATCGCAGCACACGTTCTTCCACATCATGCATTCTGTCGCGTGAGTCTTTCCACACTTTCTACTGGCTTGCTTCTTCTTCGGGTTTAACTTTTCAGAATTAGGGCTGTCGTTGTCCCTCTTTCGCTTATTCTTGTCTTTCTACTGCTTGATTGTTCCTT
Organism: Panax notoginseng; assembly: GCA_016801055.1. Taxonomy (NCBI): domain Eukaryota; kingdom Viridiplantae; phylum Streptophyta; class Magnoliopsida; order Apiales; family Araliaceae; genus Panax; species Panax notoginseng. The sequence goes on along the minus strand of CM029017.1, from coordinate 76,741,577 downwards.
TAGACGATCCACCACCTTCAGTCTTCATCCTTTCCACCTGCGCCTTCAGCTCGTTTCGTTCTTCAGTCATTTCGTGTAACGCTCACTCTGTCTTCCATAACTCCTCCAAGAGAAACACTTTACTCTGGAGTTCTTGAACTTTTGTAGATAGTTGATCTTGTTCTTCAACTTTAGTCTTATTCTCTTTCTCTACCTTAACTTCTTCGGACTCTGCCTCCTCATCACCACTCAGATACATCTCGGGATAATCGTCATGATCGCTCCCCAGATTAACCATATGTTCATCTTCTCCCACCTTCTCAACTGATTCTCTTTGCGCTAGCACCTCGGCTTCTGGCATTGGTGCAACAGCCGCTAGCATCTCCGCACTCATTTCATCTTCTCCAGACATACTACAATCAGTTTAAACAACTTGATTAGTACTTCATCAGTACAAACTTCTCACAATATGTGTCCACATATCTCACTATTGATGCACTTCGACAATCCCTCACTTAGAATTCTAAATGAGTTTTCTCTATCTCACTTATAGTTATAATCCTAGGATTTTCCCCACCCCACTTAAGGTTTATAACTTACAACTTTGATACCAACCTGTGACACCCCCAAATCTGGGTTACCTGACCCTCGAGTTTGGTGCTCACGATCCACCATATAAATAACATTTAACTACCCATTTAATTATAAATAGGAACATACACTTCACTAACTGATATAGTCAATACATTACCCCAGGTTCTCTAACCTTAAAATTACAAACATACCCTTTAGATATATAAAAAGGGTTCACAAATACAACATAATAATAATGTTTATTACAAGTAATACAATACTTTTCCTTTGTTCTTCAATAATCCACTGGCCTCTTCGTTCCAAGCTGAAATATTTTATTTAGCAAGGGTGAGCAACAAATTTGCCCCGCAAGTTAAGACATACAATAAATGTATATGAATCATTAAGAACAGACTATCTATTTTGATAGAATAATGCCAAAGTTCGGGGAACTTTGAATTAGCTAAACAAAGCTTTAATAACTAACAAGTCTTCTCACAATTTATGTAACACAATAATTTGATAATGAAAGAGTACAACACTTTCAAAGTTTCTACGATATTCTATTAAATAATCAAGAATCAATTCTACTCAATAACAAAGTGGAATGTTTTCTAGATTTATGCTGAGCGATCCGTTGGATCTTGAACTTCTCCTCTCAAGTAACTATCAAAGATTGGACTTTGATATACCCAGGTGTATTAGATAACCATAAAGATTAAATTATACCTCTCTGCAAGTACTTAGAGCGGCCAACTCCTTGTACCATATATTATGCATAATACTCAAAACGCACGCAAAAGTCGATATACGACCAAATATGTTCCCTTTATTTTAAAGGTTGTTCTTTTCAGTCTTTGAATCAGAATTTGATTTAACAACAAAATATTATGATTTCAATATTTAGTCACTTCTCGATTTAGCTGAAATAATTGGCATCGATCTGTCAATTATAATTGAATTATCTTCTCGAACCTATCAAGTTCTGACAATTATTCGTCTAATTAGAATAATTAGCTCAGACATATCTCAACACAATTCGACAGTAAACATGAATTATATGTACTGTCAATACTAGCTTCTACAGATGTAAGTATCCAACAATAGTTATTCTCTAATTATATTCTCAGAATTCACTAATTCAAATTGAATTAATTGACACGCACTAACTGCGAATAATCAACAATAAATTATTAGACGTGGTTTAATCAATAATAATTAACCACCATAATAATTGAACAAATATAACTCAAGGTCGAGTTAGAAAACTTGTCTTCTGCGTTGATTACTGCTACACAATATATTTATCCGCGTTCGAAAGACCTATAATCACAATATCGATCTCACAATTAGCACAATAATTCACAACACATAATACTGTAATTTACAGTCAGTCTGTCTCCTAGGCACATTATCAAATAGCCATATTAGTATTTATACCCTATATAAACACTTATCAAGTCTAACTATTTCGCTCTGGTTGGACTTCGGTCTAATCTCGGTGCTTTGGTCACCATATCCGATAATTTACACCTTTATTGTCAATTAAACTTGGTCTTTAAGCTTTAATATTAATTTAGATAAGTCAAATATCGTTTATAATATTTTTCGGAAGCTTTTAATAATTTATAAACAATTATTATAATTTATAATAATTTTTCAAACACTGAAATCATTTTTAAATGATTTAATTATCAAATAATCTTATCATCAATAATATTTAATAGTATAAAAATATTAATGACATATTTGTCAAAATATTAAAGTTATTATTAATAACTTAAAATATTTTTAAATCATCAATATTCTACTTAAATTATTTTTAAATCATCACCATTAATATTTAAATATTAATGAAATTATTATCAAAAAGTCATTAATTATAACTTAAAATATTTTTAAATTATTTTTCTCATTGTTAATTGATTTTTAAAGCATTAAAATTATTTTTAATTCATTTATTTAATATAATAATAAAATAAATCTAATATCATTAATATTAATTTATTAATGAGAATTCTCCAAAAATATTAAAAATTATATTTTATAATTCAAAATATTTTCTAACACTTTATTTTCATTTAAAATGATTTTTAAATCAATAAAATCATTTTTAAATTATTTATTTAATATAATAATTAAATAAATCTAATATCATTAATATTAAATTATTAATCAAAATTCTCTAAAAATATTAAAAGTAACATTTTATAACTCAAAATATTTTTAATTACTTTATTCTTATTTAATATGATTTTTCATAATATTAAATTATTTTTCTCTAATTTATTTAATACACTAATTAAATAAATTAAATATCATTAATATTCAAATAATTATAAATATTAATGAAAAATATCCAAAATAGTCAAAAATTATTTTTTATAATTTAAAATAATTTTTAAAATAATTTTTATAATTTATTTTCTATTTTTAATTAATTTCTGGAAAATTAGAAATTAAAAATTAAATAAACCGTCGCTATAGCCCTTAAGCGACACTTTCTGTCGTTTTAGGTGTTCTTATGCCTCAAGAACACTGTCAGACCAGTTTCAAGGGTGTCTTGTTTGACCGTTTGTAATTCTCACCCTAATCATGTTTTGGGTTTGTTTGAATACTGATCTGGTAGTAGGCTTGTAGTACTACAATTATCAAGCATTATCTTGATCATACCACATCATATTTGCAAGATCTAGAGCTTCAAAGTAGCTGTCAGACCTCATCTGGGTTTTCTGGGTAACCCAGAAACCCAGACAGTCGCGAGGTACCACTTTGTGGTTCGATTTTAGCTTAGTTCTGGTCATCACTTAAGTGGTTTCTTGGTTCAAAGTTGTAGTCCGTATGTCAAGGAACATTACTATAACAATAGATAAGTCCAACAACAACATATTCACACGTTATGACTCAGTCAAAGCTTGTCAGAAAGTTCGTTCATACCGTTTCTGGGTTTTCCAGAAACTTAAACCGTGATCGTCAGGCCTAGTTTGACCACTTACTACACTTGATATATTGACTGTTTGAAAGATCTAAAGCCATGGATCTAGAGTTCATATATCAGGCTACAACATAGATACAAATACACCAGCATAACACTTACCACCTGACAGATCTAGGGCTAAAGAAAACTTGTCAGACGCTGGTTTAAGATTTCTGGGTCACCCAGAATTCACCCGGTCAACGTCGTTTAACGGGTTTTGCCCGTTAATAACTCACGATCTAGACATCAAATGACTGTGATTTCTTTTGCAGAACAAAGATCTCATACCAGACTACCGATCCAAAACATAAAACAAGAAAAATCATAAATAGACACGAATCTGTGGCTCCTGACATTAGCTTGTTAGACCACAAATCATGTTCTTGGACAGTTTTTGAAAAATTCCATTTTTACCCACTTTGATGCTATGGATCCATAATGGATCATCATTGTAATACCCGTGAATTTTAATAAATTATAATATTGAGAATAAAGATTTGTTTTCATATTTATTTGAATATAAATATATATAGCATCGATATGTTTTGTGATAAGCATTTTAATTGATTAAGCCAGTGATAATTAAACAAGGAAGCAAAAGTAATGAGAAGCTTAGTTTAAACTTGTGGAGTTATGCCTAGTGTGGCAAGATGATGAAATGAGAAAATACTAATTTATCTAATGAAGAAATTAATTAGTATTACTAATAAATAAATAATTAAATAATGAGGTTGATTTATTTGTTATTCATTAATTATCATGAATAATAGTATGTAAAGAGAAATCATATATAATTAGGTTTTTTATTTAATATAAAGTGAGGTGTGGCATTGAAATGAAAATAATTATTATATAAGACTATGTGATAAAAGTAAGCTTGACTTAGGTAATTAACCAAGTTGTATGAAAAAGTCTTATATGACATTTTGATGTGTGTGGGAGTAATTAAATGGGTATTTTAAACCTATGAGAGAGAGTAACTTTGATTAAATTAATAACAAATAATAAGTAACATTGGTACACAATTAAATTATATCCTAGTCTAGAATAAATATTATTATATGATTGTATGTGTGATTAATAAGTGGGTGGATATGTATGATTAATTGTGAACAAAGTGTAAAATAAACCTAAGTGTGCTAATAAAATGCTGAGAATTGGTAGTGTCCCAATATGAGTGTCACTCCATCTTTTCTTCACGTAATAGGCCATTGGCATAGTCCCTCATTACCAACCACATAGCTAGCAAATCATGGAGAGGGGAGTGGGCTACTTAGTACTCTTCCACCAAATCCTTCATAACCATTAGCTTCTTCTCCATTCCAATGGTTCGATTCATTGAGTAAAACCAAATTGGTCACAAGCTTGTCTATAAATAAAGCCCTTCTCATTCACAGACATGTTGCTAAGTTCTCTAAGAAAAGTTCAAGTGTGTGAGAGTGTGGTTGGGCCAAGCTTATACAATTTGCAAATTGAAGCTAGAGTAGCAATTCAACTTCAGAAAAGGTAACCTTCCTCTAGATGTTCATACATTCAAGTTTTGCAAAATTCATAGAAAAGTATGAAAACACTTGTTTTGAGTTGAAATGTTTATAGTTGAAACTTGCAAGAATGTATCAATTGATGCTAGATATTGTTAATATGGCCCAATACGAATTCAGCGAAAGTTAAACAAAGTAAATTGGTCAAGTAAAGAATCCATCGTGAAGAGAATCACTAAATTTGTTAAACTTTAGAAAAATAGCAAAAATCTTGAATTGATCCTTGAATTAACTTGCTTGTATGTTTGGGATTGTTAGAAGCATGCTAGGAATGTTATGTAACAAGTTTATAGCAATTATACATCATTATTGATGCTTGATAGTATGGGGTTAAAAAAATTGCATTACAGTTCGAACAGGGGATACCTGTTCGTGTTTAGCAGGGGACATGCCCGCCCCGGTGGGGGGTCCTGAAGCACAAATGCCCGCCCCGGTGGGGGGTACTGTAACAACAATTTTTTGTTTGTTTGTTTGTTTGATGCAAGAAGTCTTAAACTCCACTTAATTTCAGGAACATACATACTCTTTAAACATGTATTAATGTATGTTACAAGGTGTTTAGTAGGTTTGGAGTTGAATCATAACCTTTTTAAATGAAAAGTTAAAAGACGAAAACCATGTTTATAAAACCTTACGCCTTTTTGAATCTAACCTTGTGAGCATATGTTTATAGCTTAATTGGTTTTGTAAATATACATGAAATGTGGACTAAATGTACCTTGCATGTATAGATTGATAGTCATGACATCTTAATGATTGAAAACCAATTGAGATGAAAAAAAAAACTCTATGACTTTTATTATGAATGTTTGGACAAAAATTATAGGATGTTTTATGCCTCTAGAGATAACCGATATGTTCACACATCTAGTTAGACACTTTATAAACTATGCAATCATGAACTAAAAGAGTTCCTAAATAAATACGTAAGTATAAACTTAAAGGGGTTGTTTGACAATGTTATGTGGTTAACGAATACTATAGTTAGTAGTTGTTATAATTAGCTCTTTTAACTTGGTAAAATAGAAATTTATGAGTGAAAACAACAAAGGACCAAACTTAGCCTAAAGGTTCTTCAACATGTATGAGTAGGTTAGGTGATATTTCACATTGGAGGTAAGTATAAGAAAACTGAAAATGTTTCTAAAGATTTTAAAGGTAAAATCAATGTGAGTTACGCATCTATGAGTTTGAATGTGTGTAACCTACACGAAATTAGATATGTATGATGAAAGTATGTGAAAATATATATCAAGTGTATATGACTAATGAATACATACACATATATAAATAGGATAACGTAGTTCATTGAGGTGATATTACACTGTAAGTGGTAATCAACGCTAAAGGCAAGTCTCCTAACTCTCACAACTTTGGATTTTGTGCGAGTTCTCTAACGTCATTTGATTCACATATCGAATACAAGTTATCTGAATTCTTTACATTATATATTGTATAATCCGAATTATTAACATACTTATATTAAGCAAATGTCTATTACAATTCGGAATTCAATCAAATACTTTGATATTACCGCGAGCATTGGACTTATGGTTCTTAAATGCATTACAAAAATTGTCTAAGCCTTTGATTCGGTTAGACTATTATCATACGTTAGAAAGCTATCCAAACCAATTGACTTGGTGCGGACTCTTGTAAATCTACTGAGATGAACAACTCTCTTAAAAAGGAGAAATGCTATATTGTCGGGGAACCGACGTGCGCATATAAGTATGATTAAATGTTATGCATAACGTAGGGTACCTTAGGCTGATCACCTGTTGTACTCGTTTATCTTGGATTACAGTATAATACTGTTAATTCTAGTAAGAGTTCTTAGTCCTTAATGACTGCTCAGTGAAATGATTAAATCTTGAAATTTCATTGATATCCTTCAGTCTATGGTGACCTCTATTGAATAATCTTGATATCCTTGAACTATCACTTATTATTATACCCTTGAAGATTCAAATGCTATAACTGCTCATTCTTCTTGCTATATTACTTGTTGGGCAAACTTGTTGCTCATTCTTGCTTCCCTAAAAACATTACAGTTAAGGCAGAGCAAGGCGGTACCTCGGGAAAGGACAAGGGAAAGGGCAAGGCTACAAAATAGTTTAGTCCATTAAGAGTAGTAGTATTATTATTATCATGCTTATTATGATGTATCAAGGATGATTAATTATGTTTAAGTTTATCACTGGATTGTTGTAGTAATGGTTGCAGTACCTTGTGACGTGAATATTTATATTATATCAATGTAAATTATTTTATTATTTCCGTTGTGGATAATTGTAGCCTGATGTTAGAATTAGCACGTGGCGAACTAAAATCGAGATACGAGTGTCTGAATTTGGGGGCGTCGCAGGTTGGTATCAAAGCAATAGTTATAAACCTTAGGAGCGAGAGTCCTTAGATTACAACTTAGGAGAACTTAGAAGATAGAGAGGGATGAAACTCATATAGAGTTTTCATAGAGAGTGACTTAGTGTGTTATAGAATATAACTTCATTATATACAATGAACTTATGTTATTTAACATTCTAATAGAGTTGTTGTTTGTTTTGTCTTATGTTGGTGATTGTAGGATGACTGACATGGGAGAACCTAGCCGAGTAATAGAAGAGGAGACGCGTGATATACACGTGGTATTTGAGTCACCATTGATAGTAGAGCCCATATCAGTAGTGGCACTTATCGATGATGATGATGAGGAGGATGAGATGGAGCCCCTACCCGAGGAGTCTGATCCAGAGGAGGAGCCTATGAAGGAGGAACCTATGGGGGATAAACCTATGGAGGACTTCGACGAGACTACTTTCGAGGATCGGATGTTGGGAGAATATGAGGAGCAGATTCTGGTGTTAGGAAGTAGAGTGGAGGAGCTAGAGACTGAGGCTAGGGAGAGGGAGTGTGAGTTCTAGAAATTGAGGGACGAAAACCATCAGAGGAAGTTAGCTATACAAGAGATGGAGGTGGAAATTGCTCAACGCAAGGAGGTAGGGATCCAGTTGGGAACCTTGTTTCATAGGTCGGTGGCTAGGAATGTGGAGCTGGCAGGGAAACTAGAAGAGTCTGAGCAGAGGGAACTTAGTGAGAAGGCTGAGAAGGAAGCTCTTCGTGCTCAGTTAGAAATGGAAGTAATGGATAGGATCCACTTTGAGGAGAAGTGGGAATGAGCCAATGATAGGGCTAACGATCTAGAGGATGAAGTGAGATGCAAAAGGAGGAAGATAAACAAGATGGGTTATGCTCTATGCACGGCCATGGGAAGGTTGATTGATGGAGTAAATCATTACCCGACAGAGCAGGGACAAACTCGACACACCATAAGCCGAGATTTAGTGGTGCACATTTCCCAGAGGGAGTACCAGAGCGCTGTGGAGCGCGGGATGTTGGATTGAGTGTAGGTGTTAAATTTTAGTAGTAGTAATATTTTTATTATGCGTGTTGTGAAATCTCAGTCTTTTTATGTAAGATGTGAGATGGTAGTAAACCCCAACTTTTGAAAAATATTAGAGGGGTAGTATGTTGGTGTTGTCCCCGTCTTTTGTAATATTAGGGGATATGTTGTGTCAATTATAGAAGTATGCTAGCGATAAACATGTGATGTAATGATTTGGCATATGAATATAAATGATCTTATTTCCCAAACGTGTTATAAATTTTTCTATTTGAGAAATGTCTAAGTAATATAACTAGATAATAAAATGAAAATTTTATGATGCAGAAGCATGCCGCCCAGATGTAGAATAACTGCACCAGAAGAATCGGTTAATGATGAGAGAGGACTAGTGGATCCGATACAGAGGCTTGTAGACTTGTTAGGGGAAGCTCTTAGGGGAAGAAACGAACCAGTACCACCCAATCCCCAAGTAGCTCCGGTCACAAACTTCAAGGACTTTAAGAGCGTAGGACCTCTGGAATTCGTAGGTACTACCGATCCTATCATAGCGTAAACGTGGATCAAGAAAATGGAGAAAGCCTTCGCCATTGCTCGTGTGGTTCGCTACATACATGATGAGGGGTGAAGCAAACTACTGGTAGGAAACAAATCAACAGAGGGCGGGAGGAGGAACTATACCCTGGGAAAGGTTTAAGACGTTGTTCTTCGAGAATTACTTCCCGAAGAGCATGAAGAATAGGATGCAGGTAAAATTTCTGGAACTGAAGCAAGGGGAGATGACGGTGGCGCAGTACGCGGCCAAGTTCAATGAACTCGCACGATTTGTAACACATCAAGTCGACACCAAAGAAAGGAAAGCTCGACGCTTCGTACTCGGACTAAAACCTTGGTTGTTCAACAAGGTGTCAGTCCTTCAAATCGACTCATTCGCCACATTGTTAGAGAAGGCGATAATTGCTGAGGGAGGTAGCCAGGCATTGAGCCAATACAACAAGGAGAAGAAAAACAAAAATGCTGTGGGAGAAACTCGTGGAGGGAGTAGTAGTGGTGGAAGCCATCTGGGAAAGAGGAAATGGGATAACCGCAACAACAACAACAAGAACAACAACAATACCAACAATCGAACCATTAGTCAGTCAGAAGGATATCAAGGAGGGTTTAAGAAAAGAACTGAAGCTTGTTCGAAATATGGGAGGAACCATCAAGGGGAGTGCTGGAAGGGACGCAGCGTCTGCTACAACTGCGGCCAAGAGGGGCACATTTCACCTAACTGTCCAAAATCGAAAAAGATCAAGGGATGTTTCGCGTGTGGCTCAACTGAGCATCAAATCAAGGATTGCCCAAAGAAGGGGAGCAGCGGAGGAAGCGGCCAACAGGGAGGGGGCAGCAAGCTGATGATCGGTGGACCAACGCAATCCAACTGACCGACTGCCCGAACCTTTAACATGACTATCCAGGACACAATGACTGCAAAGGATGTGGTGTTGGGTATTCTCCCAATCAATAATATAAATGCATATGTATTACTTGATTTGGGCGCTACCTATTCCTTTGTGTCTGAAGAATTTGCTAGGCAACTAAACATACCCCATAAACGCTTAGAAATTTCGTTGAACATAGAGGTTGCAAATAAGGAAATAATCCCCATAGAGTTTGTTTACCGAAACTGTTGTGCAAACATTATAGGGCACGAACTAAAGGTAGAATTAATTTTGATTAGACTAGGAGAATTTGATGTGATATTAGGAATGGATTGGTTATCCAATCACGCTGTGATAATCAATTGTCAAGAGAAGAGTGTGAACCTTCAGACTTCAAATTGGTCTAAGGTAGTGTTTTATGGTAGCTCATCGCTCAAGCAATCGTGTTGCCCTACGATGATGCAGGCCAAGAAATTGTTAAAGAAAGGATATGTAGGTTATTTGGTCTATATAGTAGATACTTAGGAAAAGGGAGTAGAAATGAAGAATATATCGATAGTCCAAGATTTTCAAGATGTGTTTCCAGACGATCTGCCTGGTCTTCCGCCAGACAGAAATCGAATTTGTAATAGACTTAACACCAAGAATGACACCGATTTCGAAAGCCCCATATCGTATGGCGCTAGTGGAAATGAAGAAATTGATGATACAACTGCAAGAATTGCTAGATAAGGGTTACATTCGGCCAAGTGTGTCTCCTTGGGGAGCACCGGTGTTATTTATAAAGAAAAAAGATGGATCGATGAGGCTCTGTATCAACTATCGGGAGTTGAACCGAGTGACGATTAAGAATAGATATCCATTGCCAAGGATAGATGACCTTTTCGATCAATTGAAGGGAGCGAAGTGTTTTTCTAAGATAGACTTACGAATGAGTTATCATCAGTTAAAAGTGCGAGAGGAGGACATACCAAAGACGGCGTTTCGAACACGTTACGGACATTACAAATTTCTAGTGATGTCATTTGGGTTAACTAATGCTTCGGCAACATTCATGGATTTGATGAACCGAGTTTTCAAGCCATACTTAGATAAGTTTGTACTAGTGTTTATTGACGACATTTTGATTTATTCAAAAACTAGGGAAGAACACGCCGAACACCTGAAGATGGTATTGGAAGCCTTACAAAGGGAAAATATGTACGCTAAATTTTCAAAATGTGAATTTTGGATGGAGAAGGTTCAGTTTTTAGGACACGTGATAGATCAAAATGGAATTTTCGTAGATCCTACAAAAGTGGAGCGGTAAGTAACTGGGAACAACCAAGGACGCCAACATAGGTAAGAAATTTCTTAGGTTTAGCTGGGTACTATCAAATATTTATCCAAGATTTTTCTAAGATAGCAACCCCACTGACCAATCTAACGAGGAAGACGGTGAAGTTCGAGTGGACGGACAAATGCGAGGAGAGTTTTCAAGAATTAAAGAAAAGGTTGAGTGAAGCGCCTGTATTATCATTATCGGATGATACAGGAGGATTTGTAGTGTATAGTGATATGTCGCATAGAAGACTTGGTTGTGTGCTAATGCAACATGGCAAGGTCATTGTGTATGCGTCACGACAGTTGAAGGATTTTGAAAAGCGATATCCTACCCATGACTTGGAGTTAGCAGTGGTAGTATTTGCTTTGAAAATTTGGAGACATTATTTGTATGGAGAAAAATGTGAGATATACACCGACCACAAGAGTTTGAAATATATCTTCACACAGAGGGAGTTGAATATGCGACAAAGAAGGTGGTTAGAATTAACAAGGATTACGACTGCGAAATTCTTTATCACCTGGGAAGAGCAAACGTAATAGCTGATGCTTTAAGTAGAAAAGGAAGGGAGAGGTTATTCAAGCTGACAACTCAAGAAGAATTAATAAGAGAAATGGAAAAGTTGGAAATAGAGGTGGAAGAACCAAAAGGAGCAGGAGGAAAATTATTCATGATGGAAGCTCACCCGACGTTACTGGATAGAGTAAAAGAAGCACAAGAGAAAGATGAAGAATGTGAGAAGATAAGGAAGAGAATAGTAGAAAATGAGGAAGAAAAGTTCAAAGTAGATAAGGATGGTATATTAAGATTTGAGGGCCGAGTATGGGTGCCAGCTATAACCGAACTGAGAGAGGAAATCTTGCACGAAGCACATAATACCACATACCCTGTTCATCTAGGAGGCACAAAGATGTACCGGGATCTTCGACACCACTTTTGGTGGCCTAATTTGAAAAGAGAAGTTGCAGAATGCGTTAGTAGATGTCTTACTTGTCAAAGGGTCAAAGCAAAACATCAAAAGCCTAGTGGACTACTTCAACTGCTGAAAATACTAGAATGGAAATGGGAGCATATTACAATGGACTTCATGGTTGGACTTCCGATCACACAGAAGGGTTATGATGCTATTTGGGTTATCGTGGATTGACTAACAAAGACATCTCATTTTCTACCCATCAAGATTCGATTCAGTTTGAACCAATTAGCAAATTTATATGTAAAGGAAATTGTGTCACGACATGGAGTGCCAGTGTCGATTGTCTCCGATCGAGATCCACATTTCACGTCAAAATTCTGGAAGAGTTTACAAGATCGAATGGGAACTAAGTTGAGATTAAGTACTGCTTATCACCCTCAAACCGACGGACAAAGTGAACGAACCATACAAACATTGGAGGGCATGCTTAGAGCTTGCGTGATGGACTTCAAAGGGAATTGGGATGACCATTTACCATTAGTAGAATTCGCTTACAATAATAGCTATCATGCGAGTATTGGTATGCCGCCATGTTAGGAGAATGCATATTATGATTTGATGTTTTTAATGTATATGCTCATGATTATTTGTAAAGTCCGTCAAGTAATATATGTACAAGGACTTAGTGATAGATCAAAGTTGTTAGGTTGATCTAAGCTCTTAACGTGTATCATTCTGTAAATGAATGTATAGATAGAAAGATCAAAGTTGTTAGGTTGATCTTGAGATGTAATAGATAGGCTTCGAAGAATTCGTAGTGTATAAATCTGATCAACATTGCAGAAGTAAAGGCAGAAACGTAGAGCTTCAAAGATCATAGTGTACCTGCCTTGAAGGGCCTCTTCGGAAATTGTAGAGTGGTCCCAACATTTGCCGAGCCAACTCATAGATCGTAGTGTGCTCTTGGAAACGTAGAGTTTACAACTCAAGCAAGCGAAGATCGTAGTGTGCAAATAGTTAAGAGAAATCGTAGCGCTCTCGACTGATAGCATCAGACCAAGCACCAAGGCGACAAGTCACCACGATCTGAATCGTAGAGTACCATGATCTGAATCGTAGAGTACCACGATCCGAATCGTAGAGTACCACGATCTGAATCGTAGAGTATCATCTGTCTTGCGTCAGAAACATCAAGCCTCAGGATTTATGTGGAGACAGACTCCAACATATGAGGAATGGATTTTAAACGTTGTAGTACTCACCAGTTCCAAAGTCATAAGATATATCCTTATTATGCAACAAAGAAGCGTATTGAAGAAGCTAAGGAAAGTACCATTGGTAAAGGGGAAAACACCTTTTCAGGTGTTAGGTGAGAAAGCAGTCTGCTGTGTCAGTGGGCCAGAATGCAATTCAGAAGATGTGTAGAAAAGTCTCCATCAAAGAACAGAAAGGTCAAACGCATTTAATGCTTCAACGGATGGATCCAACGGATAGTTTTCAAGATCACATATATGCAAATCAAGCAGATGAGAGAGACAAATAAGCATTGAACAAAAGAACGTGAAGAACTCTCAAAGCTCAACTCTACGATCTGAGAAATAGAAAAGCTTGCTCAGCTACTCAGTTCTTTCGAACGAGTGCTTAAACAGAAACTGAGTAGCAACCATCAAGAACTCAACATCTACCAATCAACTGAAGAAAAGTACCAAGTCTGCTGAACTTGAAGAGTTCTAAGTGAACTGTAAGAGAGCCAAGTCTGCTGGACTTGAAGAGTTCAAGAGTGAACTAAGAAGTTCCTAGACTGCTGGTCTAGAAGGAATCTGTGTGATTCAGAGGTTGTAAAAGACATCCTTAGTGGATTTCCTACTCGAGGAGTAGAAGAGTGGACTAGGAGCTTTAAGTGCTCTGAACCACTTAAAACAACTGTGTCTTTTACTTTCATACGATAACTGCTATATCTGCCATAACTGCTATAACTGCCTCACTTTCATAACTCCACTACTTCGTAAAGGAGATTAAAACAAACATTAATTCCGCTAAGTTTAATCATCATCAACGAACAAGTTTAAAACGAAAAGATTTTTTAAATATCTATTCAACCCCCCTTCTAGATAACTATTGTGCCAACTAGGAACTAACAATTGGTATCAGAACATGTTCTATTTTACAGCTTACAAGCTTTAGTGGATCCAATGGCACACGTACCAAGCGCATCAAGGACTAGAGGAGGCAACAAGTCACCAATGTGCAGCAAGGATAAATTTGCAAACTGGAAAGTCAGGATGCAAGAATACATGGACTCAATAGATGAAGATCTATTTGAGACCATTCAAAATGGGCCCTATATTCCAACGAAGCTTGCACCAACTACGGATGATCCAAACAGAATACAAATTAAAGTCAAAGAGGAGTGGACAGACAACGAGAAGAGAGCTGTCCAACTCGACAAGAAGGCTAAGAACATCATGTTTCAATCCTTAGAAGACGATCTGTTCGAAAACATTGTCAACATCAAAACAACTAAGGAGGTTTGGGAAGCACTGCTCATCATGCACAAAGGAACTGAAGAAGTAAGAGAAAACAAACAATCATTCCTGACACAACAGTATGAGATGTTTGCTCATATTCAAGGAGAAAACGTAACTGCCACCTATAAGAGATTCAACGTTCTGCTCAACTCTTTACGAGCATATGGGAAGATCTATCCAAACAAAGATCTGATCATAAAGTTCAAGAGAGCCTTACTGAGCAGGTGGGATGCCAAAACCACTGCTATAAGAGAGTCAAAGAATCTTTACTAGATGACAGTTCAACAGCTATATGGCAATTTACTGACATACAAACTGGAGCTGACTCAACGAGCTGAAACCCTATCAGAAGGAAGAAAGAAGGATAAGGGAGTTGCTCTCAAGACAACTGAAGGTGCATATAGTAAAAAGACTAAGAAGGTTCATGCGTCAAGACAAAACCAACAAGCCAAAGAAGGTCAGCAATTACAGCAGCCAGGAGCAAATGAATAATCTATACTACAACTGCAAGAACCCTGGCTGTGACGAACGAGAATTTTGTAATTTATTTTAATATTTATTGAATTAAATAAATATTTTTCGATGATTTAATTATTGGATTAAATAATTAATTGATGCAATTATGGTAGATTAATTTAATTTTATGTGTTGCATTTATTAAATTAATGTGGAGAATAATTATTATTCAAGTATATATAATTATGTGAACTTGTTTAATTAAATGAATTATTTAATTAAGCATGATGTTATTTAATTAATTTAATTATTAATTAGAGATTTAATAAATTGACATTATTTATTAATGAGAAAATTAATTATATGATTATGTGAATATATGATAGATTATTATATTAAATTAAATAAGATATGAGTTTATTTTATAAAGGAGTGTGACATTAATTAAACTATATGATAAAGGTTTATTTAATTAAATGAGATTAAGTCTTTTGAAGCTAGCCAAACAAGGCCCTAAGAGGAGTTAATGCAGTTAACCCATGATTGGGCCAACTGACCACTCCGCGCTCAGTTACCTGATCATTATACGACGTCTTCTTTTTCTTTTTTTTTTCATTTTTGCCCAAGTCTAAAAAAATTCAGAGATGAAGTCAGAGAGAAATTAGAGAAAATTTCATAGAATTATGAATACTGTGATTGAAGTAGAGAGATATTGTCATCCTTAATCATCTACGCTTTGGGTAATTTTATCCAACCCAATTTTTATTCTACGTCTTTTAAAGTTTCCATGAAAACGACTCCTAAGTCTTCTGTAAAGTCTCTGTAATTGAATTTGTGAGAGTTATGTGCATATATGTGTTAAGATGTCATTTTAATGTGTTTTAATATATATTGTATATAATTCCTTATCATCAATTCATAATTTTATGTCGTATATGATTGCTGCAAAATTACAGAGTTTGGGTTTTGGCCTTATGGCCTTATACATAAAATTTTATGTAGTGATCGTATATTATCTCTAAATTTTACACTCCTATATTATTATGCATGTTGATACGAAGAGACCAAGCTTTAAATGAACGGATTTGGCTTTATAACGAATCCGTGGCGTTGAATTTTAGGAATTTATGTTAAAAACTTCAAGAACATCAAGAACAGAGGAAACTTTTATGTTTTAATTTTGTGATTATATGTTTAATGGGTTAAAATCACTTTATAGATGTTGTATTAGGATTATACATGAATTATAACATGTGGGTATGTCTAAATTCGTGTAGTAATAAATTAAATTGGAGTTTTTGGCTGTGTTCTGCAATTTTCGCGAATTGCAGAACAATTTCTGGTTCGCCGCGCCGCGGCGCTAGACTCCCACCTAAACATCCGCGTCGCAGCGCCACAGCGCTGCAGTGCCATGTGTCCGGCTACAGCGCCACGGCGCCGCGGCGCGAAGATCAAGTATAACAGTGGCGCCGCAGCGCCACTCTCTAGAATGTCCAGAAATTTAATTTTTTAAATGTTAAGTCTAGCAATGTGTTAGTAACTTAATGTAATGAACATGTAAACATGTTAGAAATATAATGAAATGATGACATAGTTGTTTAACATGTAAATAACATAATTACATGTGAATTGAATTATTGAATACATAATTAGCTTGATAATTCGTGAAGTGTAAATTATGTGACAAAATGGTAAATTGATTAAGTATAGTCAATAATCAAAGTAGACAAAGAGAATGAGTTTATGATGATTAGTTAAGTTATAATTAATTGGTATTGTGAATGTGAATGGTATGTAGGATTTAATTCAAAGAACGTGCTTAGTTAAAGTGTAATCTACGCACGAGGCAAGTTTTCTAAACTTAAACTCTTAAATTTGAGCAAGTTTCCTAACCCTACTTGTCATTATTATTCAAGTTTATTATTTACCCTGAATAAATTATCATTGTTATTATTCAAGTTCAAACATGATATTAAAGATTTATTATCTTTCCAAAGCATGATTCAGTTATACAATAATTGTTCTATTGTATACTTCTTGAGATTATTATTCAAATTGAATATCATTATTGTTGAACCTTATTAGACTAGTGAAACCTTAATGATTCAACTAGTCCATAGTTGATGAGCGTTCTAAATTTCAGAACCCTTGATGAATTATCCAAACCAAACTTCCTTTGGTGCGGACTCGAATGTCAAACTGAGATGAACAACCCTGTATAGGGGATTATTTACGCTTTAGCGTTAAGATATTGTGAACAGTATGGTACTAAGGGCTGATCCCCCTAAGTACGAGAAGAAGGTCCATAGTCTTATGACTATTAAAGGTTTCAAGTATAACCCTTGTTAACCTAGGACATAGTTTAAGGTCTTATAACCCTCAGAATTCTTTTGATTCTTGTTATTCACTCTTGATTCAAAAGTTGAGCTTTTATTCAGATGTCTTTGATTTATTCGCATGTTATTATACTGTTATTTCATTTTTATACTTGTGGGCATTTGTGCTCACTCTTGCTTAATAATAACATTGCAGTTAAGAACGAAAGAGCTGACGAACCTTCCACTAGTAAGGGCAAGGGCAAAGTTAGCAAATGATGAAGACTTGTTATTTGATATGACTTGTTATTTTATATGATGTATTTGTTTAAGACTTAAGTTAAAGATGTTGTTTAAGACTTATTTGTTAGAATTCCACACAGATGTTTTAAGGTTAGTTTAACCCGGGATTGTATTATTATTATTCAGATGTTGTAACCCTATAAGGGGAAGATTTTTATTTCTATTATTGCATGGTTTGCTTTATTATGGGTAGGTAGATAGATGATATTTGTATCGTGAACACCGAATCCTGTGGAAATGGAAATACCGGATTTGGGGGTGTCACAGGTTGGTATCAAAGCTGTAGGTTATGAACCTTAGGTGGGGTGTCACAACCTTAGGTAGTAACCTTATAGAAAGAAGATAGTAAAGAAAAACTCTTATCGAGTTTTAAGAAATGAATTTTTGATAATTCATTGAAGATAATAAAATACGTTGTGTGTTTATGTGTTAATTTATGTGCTCGTTAGTACGACATAGTAACTAAAACTTAAAATTTTGTTGTCAGGATGACGAATGTTGGAGAAGCTAGTCAAGCTTAGGAGGAAGAACCCCGATTACCTATAGTACCTACAGAGGAGGAGCCCCGAGACATACATATTGTTAGGGAACAGTTAGTTCAGAGGGAGTCATCTCCATTGGTCACCGTTGTTGGTCAGGAGCATGATCCCGAGACTGATCCTGAGGAGAATCCTGAGGAGGAGTTTGATGAGGAAGAAGAAGAAGAGGAGTTACCACGGTACACCGTTGATGCGGAGATGTATGACACGTTATACGACCGTAATGTGGAATTACAAGACGAGGTTCAGGAATTGACTGAGCGAGCGACTGTTTAGCAGTCTACTTTAGAGCAGAAGGAGAGGGAGATTTCGACTCTTCACACACGATTGGGAAATATAGAATGGGATTTGGTCCATTAGAAGGGTCAAACCGAAGATAAGACCGAGGAGATAGAGAAGCTGAAAAAGGAACTGAAAGAAACCTCCGGAAGACTGAAAATAGCAGAGGAAGGATGGGTAAGAGAATCATGTCGAGCTGATCGTGCAGAAGATGATAGTCCCGTAAAGAAGGCAAAGCTTGAAGAGGCATACTCCGCATTTAATCATGCAATGGATGAGGCTCAGGAACGAGTTTTGAGATACCCCATCCAGTTCGAAGGACTTCCGTCGTATATGCTGGATCGCAGGACGATGTCTCGTATCATGGACGAGGAGCGTGGCAAGGCTATTCAGCACCTTGATAGACAGGATTAGAATCCGTTTAATTATGTCAAAGACTTAATTAGTTTTTATATGTAAATTCCGATGTGTTTATGAATGAAGGAATATGTTAATATTTTAAATCCTGTGGATTTTTTATTCCAGGATAGTTGATGTAAATAGCAGTTATGCTATAGTTTGATGTTAAAACTTTGAGTTGAATTAAATATATTGAGTTGTTTAAGATGATGTGATAAATGAGTATGTCAAATTGCTGAGTAATGCCTTAACTATTTAGAGAAATAAATAAAGTCCTAATAAGCGTTTATTTTATCAGAAATATGCTGCCAAGGAGAAGACAACAGCGTCAACCGGCTCAGGAGGAGTCAACCAATAATAACAACAATGCCAACGCTAATCCTGTTCAGCAGTTGGTGAACTTACTGACGGGAGCAATGAACAATCAACCTCAAGCTCCACCAAACACAACGTTTAAAGACTTCAAGGCGGTGGGACTGCCAGAATTTAAAGGTTCCAGGAACCCAATCGAGGCTCAAACGTGGGTCATGGAAATGGAGAAAGTATTCGACGTTGCTAGGGTTAGAGAAGACCAGAAGACCGCTTTCGCAACGTTTATACTGAAGTCTGAGGCCAGCTACTGGTGGCAAGCAAACAAAGTGCAAGGAGGTGAAGGTGTAATTACGTGGGAGAGATTTAAAGAAATATTTTTCGAAATGTACTTCCCAACTAGTTCGCAGAATCAGATGGAAATTCAATTTCTGGAACTGAAGCAAGGAAACATGAGCGTACCTGAATACGCAGCAAAATTCGATGAGTTGGCAAGGTTTGCCCCATACCAAGTACACACTGACGAAAGAAAGGCCAGAAGATTTGAACAAGGACTAAAGCCTTGGGTTTACAGTAAGGTGTCAATGTTTCAGATAAACACATTTGTCTGAGTACTGGAAAAGGCCATCCTCGCTGAAGGTGGGAGCGATGCGGTGACCAAGTACAATCAAGAGCAGAAGAAGAAGAAGAGTGAAGGTGAAGAAAATAACAAGACTGATGGGAGTAACACTGGGAGTAGTCATAATCAGAAGAGGAAGTGGACGGATAACTCGTCAGCTGGAAGTCAACAAGGAGGACAGAAGAAGAAAATTGAAGCGTGCTCAAACTGTGGAAAAGTTCATCTGGGAGTTTGCATGAAAAGGAAGCGAGTGTGCTACAATTGTGGTCAGGAAGGCCACATAGCACCAAACTCTCCAAACCCAAAGAAGGGTGCTTGTTTTAACTGTGGTTCTAAGGATCATCTAGCGAGAGACTGCCCTAAGAAGGGATCAGGAGGAGCAGCACCAGGAGGTAACCGTGGAAATAACAGTGGAAATGCCTTAACCATCACCGGACCAGCCGCAACAAACCGACCGACCTTCATAACTTTCAATATGACAGTGCAGGATGCAATCCAATCTCGTGAGGTGGTGTCAGATATCATTCCGATCAATGAAATTAATGCTTATGTTTTATTTGATTCGGGTGCTACTTGTTCCTTTATATCCAAAGACTTTGCTAATTGTTTAGATTTGCTTATGGATGAGTTGGAATATCCCATGAATATAGAAATTACGAATAGAGAGATAATTCCTGTTAAGTACGTGTTTAAGAACTGTAGGGTAGATATTAAGGGTAATATCATGAATGTAGATCTTATCCCTATTCAGCTTGGGAAATTTGACGTTATTTTGGGTATGGATTGGTTATCCAATTATGGGGCGGTAATTGACTGCCAGAAGAAGCGTATTAACCTTATGACTCCGTCAAAGGTTGTGTTTTATGGTAGCAAGTCGCCTAGACAAGCGAGTTGTCTGACGATGATGCAGGCCAGGAGGTTGTTAAGACAAGGCTGTGTAGGATATCTAGCTTACATAGTCGACAGTCGAAAAGAGAATCTAAAGGTAGAAGAGATACCGATTGTGAGGGACTTCGTCGATGTATTTCCAGACGATTTGTCAGGACTTCCACCAGATAGAGAGGTAGATTTCGTGATCGATTTGGCGCCCGAAACCGCTCCAATATCGAAGGCACCATACCGAATGGCACCGGTAGAGATGAAAGAACTGATGGTCCAACTACAAGAATTGCTGGACAAAAAGTATATTCAACCGAGCGTATCGCCGTGGGGAGCGCCGGTGTTGTTTATGAAAAAGAAGGACGGATCGATGCGGCTCTGCATTGACTACAGAGAACTGAACAAGGTCACGATTAAGAATAGATATCCATTACCAAGAATCGACGATCTGTTTGATCAATTAAAGGGAGAAAGATACTTTTCCAAGATAAACCTGAGGAATGGTTATCACCAACTGAAGGTGAGACCAGAGGATGTACCGAAGACAGCGTTCAGAATGCGATACGGTCACTACGAATTTTTAGTAATGTCGTTTGGTCTAACGAATGCTCTTATAGCATTTATGGGACTAATGAATGGTGTGTTCAAGCCGTTTTTGGACAAATTCGTGGTGGTATTTATAGACAACATTCTGGTATATTCCAAAACCAAAGAAGAACACGAAGAACATTTGAGGTTAATGTTGGAAGTATTGAGAAGGGAGAAGTTGTACGCTAAATTTTCGAAATGCAAATTCTGGATCGAGCGAGTACAATTTCTTGGTCACGTGATCGATAAAAACGAAATTTCGGTAGATCCATCCAAAGTAGAAGCCGTGATTAACTGGGAACAACCGAGAATGCCGTCAGAAGTAAGAAGTTTTCTTGGATTGGCGGGATATTATAGAAGATTCATTCAAGATTTTTCTAAGATCGCAACTCCGTTAACGAATCTAACTCGAAAAGCTGTGAAATTTGTTTGGACGGAGAAGTGTGAGGAGAGCTTTCAAGAATTAAAGAAGAGGTTGAGTACGACACTTGTGTTATCTCTTCCGGATGATACAGGAAATTTTGTTGTTTTTAGTGATGCGTCGCATAAAGGACTTGGCTGTGTGCTAATGCAAAACGGTAAAGTCATCGCGTATGCATCACGACAGTTGAAGGATTACGAGAAGGGATACCCGACCCATGATTTGGAGTTAGCTGCAGTTGTTTTTGCTTTAAAAATTTGGAGGCACTATCTGTACGGGAAGAAGTGTGAAATATATACAGATCACAAGAGTCTGAAATATATTTCTATATAGAAGGATTTGAATATGCGTCAGAGAAGATGGTTGAAATTAATCAAGGATTACGACTGTGAGATTTTATACCACCCGGGTAAGGCGAATGTAGTTGCCGACGCCTTAAGCAGAAAGGGTCGTGAGAAATTGATGATGTTAACTGCTCAAGAAGAGCTAATTGTGGAAATGGAGAAACTGGAATTGGAAGTGAAGTATCCAATGGAGATTGATGAGAAGCTATTTCATATGCAACCTGGTATAACTCTACTAGATAAAGTGAAGGAGGCTCAGCTTCAGGATGATGAATGCAAAAAGGTGACAAAGAAGATATCTGAAGGAACTGAACTAAGATTTAAGAGGGATAAGGAAGGAATACTGAGATTTGAAAACAGAATTTGGGTTCCGCCAGTACAAGAAATTAAGGAAGAAATTTTAAGCGAGGCTCATAGTTCACGATATTCGATTTACCCTGGTAGTACCAAGATGTACCAAGATCTTAGACAACATTTTTGGTGGCCGAATTTGAAACGTGATGTTGCAGAATGTGTTGCCAAGTGTTTGACCTGTCAGAAGGTTAAAGCAGAACATCAGAGACCAAGTGGATTGCTTTAACCATTGGAAATCCCATAATGGAAATGGGAACACATTACAATGGACTTCGTGGTTGGCCTTCCGACAACTCAGAAAGGCTACGACGCAGTATGGGTTATCGTTGACCGACTGACGAAATCTGCACACTTCCTTCCAATCAAAATAAGATTCAACTTAGATCAGTTGGCCAGGCTATATGTAAAAGAGATTGTTTCGAGGCACGGAGTTCTGGTATCAATTATTTCAGATAGGGATCCGCGCTTCACATCAAATTTCTGGAAACGTCTTCAGGAATGCATGGGTACGCAATTGTGAATGAGTACAGCTTACCACTGTAACGCCCCGAAATCTGGTCTATTTTCACATCCGGATTTCGTACGTCACTATCCCATTTTCTTCCAAACATACATCATTATATACTAAAATATAATAACATATATTCTAAAATCCCAGGTTCTATAACCACAAAACCTCTTTCATTACAAATAATGATAATTACATTATTCTTTACATCTTACACGAGTGACTTTCATCTGCCACAAAGGATTCATAACTGCTCATTAAACTAGTATATAGTTTAATTCTATCATTCTATATTACAAGTCTTCACTTGCTCTTCACACACATTCATATAATAAATAGCACTTCGTCTGAATACCGCTCAGCTTGATCTTTACGGGATCCTTAAGTTCTTTCTAACATCGTTCGCTGAAAATATTTTTCATTTAAAGCAAGTGTGAGCATTCAATTGCCCAGCAAGTCATACAGTTGAACAAACAACTTTAAGAGTTTAAACATTTTTCAGAACTTCAATAACCGAACAAAGGTTACGAAGCAGCTTGAATAATAGGAATAGTCATGATTCCTATCATTTTAAAACATTAGTCACATGCACTTTGAAATACTTTCATTCTCTACTTTCTTTCACGCACAATCGGTCTGGCTAGAATCAATAGCACAGACTTAACAATAACGGTTCATGTATAAACCGAACATTCTTTTATTGAACAGTTCAAACATAGAACAGTTCATCTCACAGAAACACCGAAGTGTTCAAATTATGGCACAAGGCCTCATACGTTCTACCACCTTATACAAATATCACACATTCGCACATAGACAGAACTTCTCAAGTTCAACATCTGAGAAGTTTTAGAAACTAGCATTCATTTAAAATATGAATGAAGTTAGGAAACTTGCCTTACGCACAGCTACAACTTACAGTTTACGCTGAAATGCTTATTCCAAAACCCTATATAACAAATAAGGAAATAACAAGTACACCAATTAGTCATATACTTGACTTACGCATTGGTTTACTTAACTTTACTTCTTAAGGTTCGCGCTACCGGTTTACGGCTTCATGACATTCGGAGATGTCTTACTCAACACGTGCATCATCTTTGATGATTCACCTTCTTATCTTCTTCTTATACTTCTCTAGGACTCAGCACACATCGCTTTTCTGCTAGTAGTCCATATGGTACTCTGAGTGGTTTCCCACAAACAACCAACAAACAAGTTCCCGTCTCATCTACACTGCCCACACAGTGAGTTAGATCGGTTGCCAGTTTTGTATATACCTTCGCTCTTTGAAGGAATTGTTTAGCCCAGCTCCCATATGTCAACCATCAAAGGTTACGATTGTACTAACTTAACTTAACTTATCCGAACCATTAAACTATAATGTTCGTTAAGTCAACTTCTTATTCCTTATAGCTTTCTGGCAACTAAATGCCATACCTCAGGATTCATTCTTTATCGTCTAAGTCATACAATCTTTTGTATACTCGGAACAATCATTCATTGTCAATACTATGAGACCATAGCGTTAAACATTTCATATGAACTTATTCATATCTTACAACGTCCGGTTCCCTTAACTCAGAACATTGTCCAAGTTATATTTATTAACTCGGCTTCTTAACGTTATACGTTATTATCTCCAATTTAGTTTCTTCACCATTCACGGTTAATCAACATTCTTCATTATATTATGGTTAAACCATACACAGGGTGTAGGTTCTGCCCGTTTAACACTCGCTTACACTCAACCCTTACGCTGGTTAAAGTGTTCAGCGCTTACTTTTCATTCTATCATTCTCAACCGACTTATATTCGGCTTTCAGTAATCTTATTACCGTTCGTTATGGCTCTCTTGATACCATTCGTATCTTACTTACTATCTTCGTCAACGTCTAAGTCATACAACTAGGGTATAGTTAGCACGTTCGTCCAACGCGAATATAATTCACAAGGATCGTTTACGTATTTAACGTTTTACTTGTTCGTCTTTTAATCTCTCATTCAACCTTTACTCAAGGTTTCAATTACTTTCAACATTATCCATCCCATGAACCCCATGTTCATTATTCTTTCTTAATGTCGAAGCCATACTGTTCGTTGTATGCTAAGACCGATCGTTCATTGTAACTACGTTGCGTTCATAGTGTCTATACGCTTTACATTCATCTCCCAATGACATGTCATAACATCAAAATGTTATACATTAACATCGTCAACCAACATCTAAGGAATCACAACCATAGCACGTTCGTTTATCGCGACTACGGTCCCCGGACATCGGTTCCGTAACCCGCATCTACATTCTTTGTCTTTTATTCTCGTTTAATCTTTTCGTTCAACCTTTGCTAAAGGTTTAAAACACTTGACTAAGTGTTACATTACGTGAACTATATGTTCATACTTCTTTTTTGCTCATCCCCCAGAATCTGAGAACTAAAAATCTCATTTTTGGGCATTGCTATGCACTGGCGCTGCGGCGCCGTGCCCTTCCTTTCCTCTCGCGCTGCGGCACCGCTCTCTAGAAGTGTATGGCCGAGCTCGAGCTGCGGCGCCACTTCTCGCGCTGCGATGCCTCTTCTCGCGCTGCGGCGCCAAGACAAAAACCTAGGAAATTTTTCTAAGTGTTAAGTCAAGTTTGAGATGCTTACTTTACGATCTCATAACTTCTTCGTTATAACTCAGAACGAGGTCGTTCCAAAGCTATTCTCTTCCCTATCTTATGTAATTTAATATTCCTCAGACAGAACTTCATTCTGAATCCGTTAACATGCCATTCAATTGGCTTAATCTTAACCCTTCGTTCATTTTACGCTTTTAACGTTCTTCGTTCGTTTGTCCGTAATTCGGTCATCCGAACTCGGAATTCGTTCGTTCTTGAGTCCACGACTCACGTTTTATATGTTCTCTTACATTCTTATGAAACCCTACATGTTCGGGTTCATTTACTAACTTTCAAATTCTCGTTCGTCTTTTACGAAAATTTCGCCATAACTTCGTTATAGCGCAATTTACATCCGTTCTTCATGAACGTTTCTAAAGCTCCTAACCAAGCAAGAAACAACTAACTTATACACGATGATTTTAAACTTGTCCATCAACAACATTTACACTACGATGGTTTTAAATTTGTCCATCAACAACGTTCTACGCGTTCTTCGCGTGTTATTCGCGTTCTTCGATTTTAATCGATATTTTGGATTACGATTTCACTTTTTCTTGGAATTTGATGTTATAGAACACCATTCCCTACTTAATTCACCTACTCGTTCATAATATTCATTCGGATCGCTCAAAATCCTCACGAATTTTATACTTGCTTAAGAAATTTATAAACTAAATTTCTTATTTCTCATTTCTTATTTTCTCATGATTTCAACCATATGAAATCATTTCTAACATCCTTTACTCCTTATTCTCATTAAGTTATGTTTTAAACATATTAAACTTAAAGAAAATAGTAGAAGAAACTAGGGTTCGGATTACCGTTCTTCTTTATTTCTCTCCCGTTAGACAAAGCCGGCGATTTGCTAGCTTTTCTATTTCACGATCACTTTTGATCCGAGCGTTCATGATCATGCTCTTCCTCTTCTCTCCCAACCGAGATCTCTCTATCTCTCTCAAGTTCTAGGATTTTCAAAATCCTAGAAAATGAAAGTTAAGATTTCTATTTATAGAAAACCAAAGTAAGGGCAAAATAGTCATTTCCCCCCTAACCTCCTTACGATTCCAAACTTTACAACCAAGTTTACTTGGCCACCACCCTTACTTGGTGGCCAAGTGGCCGGCCCACATGCCCATGGGTCATCCCATGGGTTGCCCCAATGATTTTTACCCATCCATTTACCCATCGGTTCGATCCGCGGTTTATCTTCTTGGTTTGGGCCTTAACCCTAATTCTTATTGGGCCTAACTTGGGCTTAACTTCACAAATTATTGGGCTTGACATAATCCAAGTCCAATTAGATTCTACAAAATTCTATGAACACAAAGTCCATTAAGACTAATCGTATTCTACGCATTCCATTCTCGTATGCTCGTATTCTCTTCGTATATTGTTCGTACGATATTCGTATTATACGTCGTACTAATCTTCATAATATACTCGTATAATAACTCGTATCATACTCGTATTTCTCACGCATAATAACCCTAATTATTATACGCGATCATAACATTCTCGGAACTCACATTCCCTAACCCTTAGGTTTTGAGTCCGCAGGCGAAAACTTCGTTTTTGCCATAACTGAAATATTATTGAATATTCCATCACGTCTCAAGATTTCACGCAATCAAAAACTTCTCGGAATTTCAAAATAAATCTCCGAGCAGAAACGGGTGAATAGTGCCTATTTCGTCTTTTTCCCCGAAAAGTATTTTGTTCCCGGAAAAATTTCATTTTCGTCTTGAAAATTCTTACTCGTTCAGTCTAGCTCGTAGCCAGAATCCTCCCGATTAATAATCATTCTAGGTTATAGAATGATTAATGAACACATAGCACAGAATAGTATTAATAAAAATTCATTTTATTAATAACAAATTCTTTAACTTAAATTCTTGACAATCCGATTTTCCGGGTTGTCACAACCACCCTCAAACAGACGGACAGAGTGAGAGAACGATTCAGACATTAGAAGATATGCTAAGAGCCTGTGTGATGGACTTTAAAGGAAATTGGGATGATCACCTACCATTAGTAGAGTTCGGCTACAACAACAGTTACCACGCTAGTATTGGCATGCCGCCTTACGAAGCATTATATGACAGAAAGTGCAGAACTCCGCTTTACTGGGATGAGGTTGGTGAAAGACAATTGCTAGGGCCAGAATTGGTACAGCAGACAGCAAAAATAGTCAAAGTAATCCGAGCACGACTGGTAGCGGCTCAAGATCGACAGAAGAAATACGCTGACCCACATCGTAAAAATATCGAGTTTGAATCAGGTAGTTATGTCTTCTTGAAGGTCTCTCCCTGGAAAGGAAAGATCATATTCGAAAAGAAAGGGAAATTGAGCCCAAGATTCATTGGACCCTTTGAAGTACTGAGAAGAATCGGAGAAGTTGCGTATGAGGTAGCCTTACCTCCAGCACTCGAGAATATCCATAACGTCTTCCATGTTTCTGTGTAGCGACCCTACAAGCCTGATTACAAGCATGTAATTGAATATGAACCCCTACATTTTGAGAAAGACTTATCTTACGAAGAAATTCCTGTCCAAATTATCGACCGAAAAGAACAAGTTCTGAGAAATAAAGTTATACCTTCAGTTAAGGTAATTTGGAGAAACCACAACGCTGAAGAAGTTACGTGGGAACTGGAAGAGAATATGATGAAGAATTACCCTCATTTATTTACTTAATTATTTGTAAGCGATTCTGGGGACAGAATCTTTGTAAGGGGAGGAAGAATGTAACGGGTCGAGATTTTTTTTTGAGTCGTGATTCTGGGGACAAAATCCTTTTAAGGGGGGAAAGATGTGACGAACGAGAATTTTATAATTTATTTTAATATTTATTGAATTAAATAAATATTTTTCGATGATTTAATTATTGGATTAAATAATTAATTGATGTAATTGTGGTAGATTAATTTAATTTTATGTGTTGCATTTATTAAATTAATGTGAAGAATAATTATTATTCAAGTATATATAATTATGTGAACTTGTTGAATTAAATGAATTATTTAATTAAGCATGATGTTATTTAATTAATTTAATTATTAATTAGAGATTTAATAAATTGACATTATTTATTAATGTGAAAATTAATTATATGATTATGTGAATTTATGATAGATTATTATATTAAATTAAATAAGATATGAGTTTATTTTATAAAGGAGTGTGACATTAATTAAACTATATGATAAATGTTTATTTAATTAAATGAGATTAAGTCTTTTGAAGCTAGCCAAACAAGGCCCTAAGAGGAGTTGGTGCAGTTAACCCATGATTGGGCCAACTGACCACTTTGCGCTCAGTTACCTGATCATTATACGACGTCTTCTTTTTCTTTTTTTTTTTTTCATTTTTGCCCAAGTTTAAGAAAAATTCAGAGAGGAAGCCAGAGAGAAATTAAAGAAAATTTCATAGAATTGTGAATACTGTGATTGAAGTAGAGAGATATTGTCATCCTTAATCATCTACGCTTTGGGTAATTTTATCCAACCCAATTTTTATTCTACGTCTTTTAAAGTTTCCATGAATACGACTCCTAAGTCTTCTGTAAAGTCTCTGTAATTGAATTTGTGAGAGTTATCTGCATATATGTGTTAAGATGTCATTTTAATGTGTTTTAATATATATTGTATATAATTCCTTATCATCAATTCATAATTTTACGTCGTATATGATTGCTGCAAAATTACAGAGTTTGGGGTTTGGCCTTATGGCCTTATACGTGAAATTTTATGTAGTGATCGTATATTATCCCTAAATTTTACACTCCTATATTATTATGCATGTTAATACGAAGAGACCAAGCTTTAAATGAACGGATTTGGCTTTATAACGAATCCGTGTCGTTGAATTTTAGGAATTTATGTTAAAAACTTCAAGAACATCAAGAACAGAGGAAAATTTTATGTTTTAATTATGTGATTATATGTTTAATGGGTTAAAATCACTTTATAGATGTTGTATTGTGATTATACATGAATTATAACATGTGGGTATGTCTAAATTCGTGTAGTAATAAATTAAATTGGAGTTTTTGGCTGTGTTCTGCAATTTTCGCGAATTGCAGAACAGTTTCTGGTTCGCCGCGCCGCGGCGCCAGACTCCCGCCTAAACATCCGCGCCGCAGCGCCACAGCGCTGTAGTGCCATGTGTCCGGCTGCAACGCCACGGCGCCACGGCGCCGCAGCGCGAAGATCAAGTATAACAGTGGCGTCGCAGCGCCACTCTCTAGAATGTCAAGAAATGTAATTTTTTAAATGTTAAGTCTAACAATGTGTTAGTAACTTAATGTAATGAACATGTAAACATGTTAGAAATATAATGAAATGATGACATAGTTGTTTAACATGTAAATAACATAATTACATGTGAATTGAATTATTGAATACATAATTAGCTTGATAATTCATGAAGTGTAAATTATGTGACAAAGTGGTAAATTGATTAAGTGTAGTCAATAATCAAAGTAGACAAAGAGAATGAGTTTATGATGATTAGTTAAGTTATAATTAACTGGTATTGTGAATGTGAATGGTATGTTATTTAACATTTAAATAACATAATTACATGTGAATTGAATTATTGAATACATAATTAGCTTGATAATTCATGAAGTGTAAATTATGTGACAAAGTGGTAAATTGATTAAGTATAGTCAATAATCAAAGTAGACAAAGAGAATGAGTTTATGATGATTAGTTAAGTTATAATTAACTGGTATTGTGAATGTGAATGGTATGTAGGATTTAATTCAAAGAACGTGCTTAGTTAAAGTGTAATCTACGCACGAGGCAAGTTTCCTAAACTTAAACTCTTAAATTTGAGCAAGTTTCCTAACCCTACTTGTCATTATTATTCAAGTTTATTATTTACCCTGAATAAATTATCATTGTTATTATTCAAGTTCAAACATGATATTAAAGATTTACTATCTTTCCAAAGCATGATTCAGTTATACAATAATTGTTCTATTGTATACTTCTTGAGATTATTATTCAAATTGAATATCATTATTGTTGAACCTTATTAGACTAGTGAAACCTTAATGATTCAACTAGTCCATAGTTGATGAGCGTTCTAAATTTCAGAACCCTTGATGAATTATCCAAACCAAACTTCCTTTGGTGCGGACTCGAATGTCAAACTGAGATGAACAACCCTGTATAGGGGATTATTTACGCTTTAGCGTTAAGATATTGTGAACAGTATGGTACTAAGGGCTGATCCCCCTAAGTACGAGAAGAAGGTCCATAGTCTTATGACTATTAAAGGTTTCAAGTATAACCCTTGTTAACCTAGGACATAGTTTAAGGTCTTATAACCCTCAGAATTCTTTTGATTCTTGTTATTCACTCTTGATTCAAAAGTTGAGCTTTTATTCAGATGTCTTTGATTTATTCGCATGTTATTATACTGTTATTTCATTTTTATACTTGTGGGTATTTGTGCTCACTCTTGCTTAATAATAACATTGCAGTTAAGAACGAAAGAGCTGACGAACCTTCCACTAGTAAGGGCAAGGGCAAAGTTAGCAAATGATGAAGACTTGTTATTTGATATGACTTGTTATTTTATATGATGTATTTGTTTAAGACTTAAGTTAAAGATGTTGTTTAAGACTTGTTTGTTAGAATTCCGCACAGATATTTTAAGGTTAGTTTAACCTGGGATTGTATTATTATTATTCAGATGTTGTAACCCTATAAGGGGAAGATTTTTATTTCTATTATTGCATGGTTTGCATTATTATGGGTAGGTAGATAGATGATATTTGTATCGTGAACACCGAATCCTGTGGAAATGGAAGTACCGGATTTGGGGGTGTCACACTGGCCACTTCATTGCCAACTGCAACAAACCTCTCAGAGAAGAACTAAAGAAGAAATCACTTTCTAAGAAGGAATACAAAGGCAACAAAAGGCCTCAGAAGAGAGACAAAGACTTGGTAGCTGGAGGATCGTGGAGTGATTCAGACAATGACTCAAATCCTGATTCCGGAGATGATGAAGAACCATAGATGGCTAATCTATGCCTACATCATTACATGAAATGGTTCAGAGTTTTGTCTAAGGATCATTCACTTCTTCAAGAGAAGAAAAAGAAAGTTCAAGAAGAGCTTGAAACAGCCCTTCTAAGTACTAACCTTCTCTCCAAGCTTGAGGCTGAGAATGAAATCTTAAAACAGACAAATAAACTCAATACACAAAGAGAGTCTAATCTAACTTCTAAAATTGAGGAACTAGAAAAGACTATCTCTACATGGAATAAATCCTCATCATCCATGGACTCCCTGCTCTCTAGTCAGAGAAGTACATTCGACAGAACATGCCTAGGCTTTGGGGAATCCATCTCAGAGCCATGTGTGGAAAAGACAAAGGAAACTAGCACTAGTAATGCCTCAAGTTTTAGTAGAAGCATTATCTTTGTGAAATCCTCACAAAAGGAAAAACCAGTTCAACCTTGTTCTACTGTTTCCATTCATACACAAAGGAGTAAAGGATCTCATGCTGACCTGGGCTTCATAAAAGAAAAGAGTAACCCAACCTCAACTCACCAACCTCGAAGAATCGTATAGTCAAGCAAGACCAACTCTACGAATCAACTGGGAAGGTATAGTAGAGGTAAGGCACACTCATCACTATTTATGAAACCCAAGGACACGTGGAAGAAGGAGAATCAGTTTAACAGAAGGATAACTAAAGAACCACACAAGTCCAAATGGAGGATGAATTATCATACACACACAGGCATGCATCATACTAGATATTTTATATGCAATAAATTTGGTCACAAGGCTGCCAAGTGCTATTATAATTCCATGCATGTGAGACCCAAGATCAAACAAATTTGGGTCCCCAAGGGCACTAACAAAATAGGACCCATGCAAATATGGGTTCCAAAATGAAGGTTAAACTTTATGACAGGAAAAGAGCTCTACGATCACAACCTGGTATCTGGACAGTGGATGCTCAAGGCACATGAAAGGGAACAAAGCCCTTCTATCTAACTACATAGAAAAGGAGGGTCCCTCAGTCATCTTTGGAGACAACGGCTCGGGAAAGACAAGAGGATACGGCTCTGTTGGCAATGGTGCAGTATCTTTTAGCAAAGTAGCATATGTGGAAGGTCTCCAACACAACCTTCTAAGCATCAGCCAACTCTGCGACAAGGGTCACCAAGTAACATTCCTCAACAACCAGAGTCAAGTCAGAGATTTGAATACTTTTGCTGTAAAGCTAACCGGGACAAGAGAAGGAAATGTCTACACAGCGAATCTTGGTTAACTAAGCTCAGACGAGACAATATGTTTTCTGGCAAAAGCATATGAAAAAATGAGCTGGCTATGGCATAGACGGTTGTCCCGCTTAAACTTCAAAAGCATGTCCAAACTGGCATCAAAAGATCTCGTTGTTGGCCTACCTAAGTTCAACTTCGTAAAAGAAAGGCCATACAATGTCTGTCAGCTTGGAAAGCAAACCAGAAGCTCATTTAAGAGCAAAACTGCCAACTCTATCGACAAGCCCCTGCAGTTGCTCCACATGGATCTATTTGGGCCAATTCCAACAACTAGTCTTGGAGGAAAAAGAAACTCTCTAGTTATAGTCGACGACTACACCAGATTCACATGGGTATTCTTCCTAACTTCAAAGGATGAATCGAGCTCCCAATTAATCAAGATGTTCAGACTGGTGATGAACGAGAAAGGAGAGAAAATTAAGGCCATAAGGAGTGATCAAGGAAGAGAATTCGACTTCTCTGAAATGGACCGTTCCTGAACAGATAATGGCATCAATCATAACTTCTCAGCTCCACGAACTCCTCAACAAATTGGAGTAGCTGAAAGAAAGAACAGAACTTTGATAGAGGCTAGAAGGACTTTATTAGCAGCAGCTCATCTGCCTGAATACTTATGGGTAGAAGCTGTAAACACTGCATGCTACACGCAGAACAGATCACTGATACACTCTACGATCAAGAAGACGCCCTACAAACTGTGGAAAGGAAGAAAGCCAACTGTCAGCTACTTTCTTGTCTTCGGCTGTGCATGCTACATTCTCAACAATGGAAAGCAGTACTTTACAAAATTTTAGCCCAAGTCAGACGAAGGAATCTTTCTTGGATATGCCACAGACAGTAAGGCCTACAGAGTGTTCAACAAGAAGACACTGAGTGTTGAAGTCTCGATTCACATCATCTTTGATGAAACATACTTAGACAAAATAGTGCTTTAAGACACTACGACCGATAGTGCATACACTACGAATGAAGTCGTTGAGCTCAACACTACGACCATAGTGCTAGATGATGAAAACGTTGAGCATGAAAATGAGATCATAGAGAGGCCTATGCAAGACAACGAACCTCCACACCAAGAAGAAGAAATAGATCTTGAATACTTAAGAAAACAAGGCATCAGGACATATGTCCCAACCGAAAACAGATGGGCCAGAGATCACACTCAAGATCTAATCATTGGAGATCCGAGTGCTAGAGTCAAAACAAGAGCTGCCACCCAAAATGAATGCTTTTATCTAAGCTTCCTGTCACAAATAGAACCAAAGAAGATAGAGGATGCTATGGAAGACTCTAGTTGGATAGAAGCCATGCAGGAAGAACTCTACCAATTTGAACGAAGCAAAGTATGGAGATTGGTACCAAGACCAAAGTGTCATCCTGTCATTGGAACCAAATGGGTCTTCAGAAACAAAATGGATGAAGATAGAGTTATAACCAGGAACAAGGCAAGATTAGTGGCAAAGGGCTACTCTCAAGAAGAAGGCATTCTACGATGAGACATTTGCACCTGTTGCCAGACTAGAAGCCATCAGAATCTTTCTTGCCTTTGCTGCTCACATGAAGTTCAAAGTCTTTCAGATGGATGTCAAAAGTGCATTCCTAAATGGAGAACTCCAAGAAGAAGTGTATGCAGAGCAACCTCCAGGTTTCATCAATCCAATCCATCTCTTTCCAATTATGTTTATAGATTAGACTAAGGCTTATATAGTCTTAAACAAGCACCTAGAGCATGGTATGAAACACTAACTAACTTCCTGATTGAAAATGGGTTCACTAGAGGTAGAGTAGATACCACATTATTTCTTAGAAAGCATAAAAACAAAGTCTTATTGGTTCAAATATATGTTGATGATATTATTTTTGGTTCTACTGACGAAAAGTTATGCAAGAGATTCTCCAAGCTGATGTAAAGCAAGTTTGAAATGAGCATGATGGGTGAGATGAATTTCTTCCTTGGACTGCAAGTAAAGCAGACTGATGAAGGAATTTTCATAAACCAAGCCAAGTATATCAAAGACTTACTCAAGAAGTATGGCATGGAATCAGCCTCTCTCATGAAAACCCCAATTGCTCCTGCAACCAAGCTTGACAAAGATGAAAAAGGTAAAAGTATTGATATAACTCAATATAGAGGTATGATATGCTCTCTTTTATATCTAACTGCCAGTAGACCAGACATAATGTTTGCAACATGAATATGTGCTAGATTTTAGGCTAACCCTAAAGAATCTCATTTATCTGCTGTAAAGAGGATTTTCAGGTATCTCAAGGGTACACCTTACTTGGGACTTTGGTACCCCAAGGAATCCTCATTTGAACTAACAGGATACACATATGCTTATTTTGCAGCCTGCAAAATAGATAGAAAGAGTACCAGTGGCACCTATCAATTGCTAGGAAACAGACTTGTGTACTGGTTTAGCAAAAAGCAAAACTCAGTGCCTACTTCAACTGCAGAAGCTGAATACATTACTGCTAGTAGCTGCTGTGCTTAGATCCTATGGATGAAAAATCAGCTAGCTGATTATGGGTTTGATTTCAAATCCATTCCCATTCATTGTGATAACACAAGTGCCATAGCAATAACTCATAATCCTGTTATGCATTCTAGGACTAAGCATATAGAAATAAGGTATCACTTCATTAGGGATCATGTGCAAAATAGAACTATTTCTTTACAATATATCCCTACTGAAAATCAACTTACTGATGTTTTTA
The DNA here is from genome assembly GCA_016801055.1 of Panax notoginseng. NCBI lineage: Eukaryota > Viridiplantae > Streptophyta > Magnoliopsida > Apiales > Araliaceae > Panax > Panax notoginseng. Next base: position 76,705,905 of record CM029017.1, on the reverse strand, counting down.
CAAAACCTCTAGATGAATCTAGATTTAATAAGTTAATAAGTGAGATAGGCATGCTAAATCTATAACCATAAAATATATGTTCTAGATTGTGCTAACCATAACAGATACAAAGGCTAAACTCAAAATCGTAGACATGATCAAGGGAAGTCCACGATCATAGAGCTGAAAAGACAAAACTACCACAACGATCGTAGGAAAGACTCAACCATCGTAGTGCAGACTCAACGATAACAAAAATCCCCATCAACAAAGCAAGAATGCATTCTGTGATGATAAGCTTCATAACAAAGCAATCTCCCTGATAAGCGCCTCAGGAACAAACCTAACCCTTAACTCACTCCAAGAGGTTGGCCCTTCCTGAGCTACCTTAAAAGAATGCTATGTTAAAAACTCATCACGAGGATCTGCTCAGACTCGACGATCGTAGCTCAGACACGACGAATGCTAGACAGACTCGATAATCGTAGCTCAGACACGACGAATGCTGGACAGTCTCGACGATCGCAGCTTAGACTCGACAAATACAAAGCAGACTCAACAATCACAAAACTACCACAACGATCGTAGTCTTCCCTAAGGACACATCAGCTCTGTAGGAGCCAAGGGAATATTAGTATAATCCTTATCAGTCAAACTCGAAGAGCCAAGCAAAAGTCGACACCTGTCCCACTAAGCAAAAAGGAGAGAGGGAAGTTACACGTACAAATTGAAATCATCTTTTTGAAATCAGAAGTTCAAAAGATTATCTCTCTCATCTTCTCTCAAAGTAGAAACCCTAAATCAAAAGAAAGCTCAGTCAAATCACACTTCTAGCAAGAAAATTAATGGCGGCTTCCAGTGTTATCTTCGGCTACAGACTCTGTTTTGACGAGTTCAAAACAGCTGAACCCAAATTTCACATGACTCTGGCACTACTAAAGAAGGCGGGTCTGGAAGAAGCCTTGAGCACAGACACATTGATCTATCCCAAGCTAGTGAAAGAATTCTACAGGAATGGTGTGTTTGAAAACGTCACCATTACTACGAGAGTAAGGGAAGTGGAAATCAAACTGAAGGCCGAAGACATCAACCTCGCCCTAGGTCTCAAAAATAAAGGGTATCCAGTCATAGATAGCGTAGACTTCCAAGAGGGACTTAAAAGAATGCATCACAAGAAACTCCCCTCTGTGAAAGGATACAAGAAGAATGAGTTTCCACAGAGGTATGAATTTCTAGCTGATATTGTTGGGAAATGTATATGCTGCAAGAGCTCAGGTCATGACTCTGTGAATAAAGTACAACTTAAGCTCATGACTTCCATGTGTTATGTTATACAACTCAACTATGGAGCCCTATTGCTTGAATGGATTGGAAAGTGGATTACCAACTTAAAGAAGTCAAAAATCCCTCAAAAGATTCTATACGGGTGATTCATAAGTATCATTTTACGGTCTGCTCTGGGTGACAAAATTGGGGACGAAGAAGGAGAAGCTATCAACCCAAACAGACGAATGACCCAGAAACTATATGAAAATTGGAAGAGGAACCCAGCTGAGTATGTTCGCATGATGACCGAGTCTAGTGGAAGAACTGGTTATCTGAAAAACTCAGGCCTTCGAGGAAATATGTCTGTTGTCAAGGAAATCGAAGAAGAAGAAGAAACAAACAAAGAAGAGCCTTATGTCCTTGTTAGAAAAAGTAAGGGCAAGAGGAAGCTTAAGGAAAGGATGGAAGAAGAACCCCAGGGATCCACAACTGATAAACCAGTAGAGTCCTCTGACATTGAGACTCTAAGGATTCTGAGAAAGAAGCAATAGCAGGCTGAGGCTGAAGAAGATAGAGCCACCATATCTCAGCTGCTGAAGAAGAATAAAATCAGCCACAAACCCAAAAAGCCATCCATTTCCTCAATCGTAGAGTCTGTACTGATCGTAGGGACTTTTACTGATCGTAGAAACTAGACCAAACATATCAGGAAACGAAGTAGCTGCATTAAGTATTTTGGCTGATCAATAGGATAAAACTGAAGTTCAAGAAAGTCCTGAGGCTGTGGCTCCGCCTAGGAAATCCAGAAGAAAGCTGGTCAAGAAATACATCCTTGAAAATGAAAAAGTGCTCAAGAAGGAAGACAAGAGTATGGTTGCTAGAAAGGAACTATCCAGAGCAAGCAAAGAGGACAATGCTCCAGCTGAGGGGGAGATCCCTGAAGTTCTCATGATAGAGAATACACCAACTGAGGGGGAGATGCCTGAAGCTCTAGAAAATACTCTAGCTGAGGGGGAGCTTTTGAGCTTACAAGAAAATGATCAAGTTGAGGGGGAGCCTCATGATATCTCCATGGAAGAAGAAGAGGTCCCTGCCAGTAATGAAGAAGAACCGTGGCAAGAACATCAAGAGGCCATTGAGATAATGGAATCCTCCAACGAGAACAGAGAAGGGGAAGAAGATGATGATGACCTTGAGATCACTAGTGTGGGCAAAGATTGGTATATAAGCTATCTCTATAATCGCATGTTCTCTTACCTACCCATGATGCCATATCATCAAGCCCAAATCCTAAACTCTTGGAACCACATGTTCTGGAGCTTCAAAGAGTATCTGGTCATCTCAGTACTAGCCAATGGATTCCCAAGAAGATTCAACTTTGCCAAAAAGTTACTCACAAACAACTCTTCCTCAAAGTGTGAACGTGAGGTACTGTCTATCCCAACCCTCTTCAGCGTTAAGCACTTGCCATCATCCTCATTTAGCCAATTTTATGAATTCCTACGATGGTTGGAAGTGATACTTCATCCACTAAATCAATTTCCAGTTGTAGAATCCCAAAATTCTGTATCTGAGGAACCAAATGCAGTCAACTTCATAACGCTCCCATAAACTATCAACTCTACGATCACAGACTCTAGCCTCATTGCAGAGTCTCCACCTCAAATCGTAGAGTCACCAAACTCAAACATCCAAACACTGGCCCCTCCATCAGATATTCCATCCTCCTCCTCTAATGAATATTTTTGCCTTGATCATGCAATCTACTCCCTGCAAGATCAATCCCAGAAAACATCCCCTCCATTCAACAATCCTCAACCCAGTGATCCACTCACAAATCTGTCCACAAAAGATGACTTGAAGGAAGTATCCAAGAACATGGTCAAGAACATAGATGACAGCCTGGAAACTCACTTAGACCCCATTCATCTCCAGCTGAATCAAATGATCACTGCTGCAAATAATCTCCCTGGCACTCTGAACACTGAGCTTACAAAGAAGCTGAGGGAAATTATCAAGGAAATTCTTCAAAGCATGAAGGACAGAGATGAGATTCACTTCCAGATAGCCACCAATCAAAGAGAGGTTGTTCTTGAAATACAGAAATCTCAAGAAGCCTAAAATAACCTTATGCTGGAGAACATCATCAACTTGAAAGCGTTAGTCAAAGAATTTCAGAAAGCCTATGTAAACCAGGAATAGCAAATTTACATTGTTCTCACTGCCCTCCGAAACAAAGAAGCTAGATCTGAAGTCCCGATCAAGGAAAGTTGAGAGGACATTGCTCAAACACAAATCCAACTCAACGAGCTTGTCCAAGGAATAAATCGACTTTCTACAGACATTCGAACCCTTGATGCTGACATAAAGGGGGAGAATAAAGGGAAATGAGTTCAAGGAGGCCAGGAAGGCCAGGGCAGAGGCAGAGGCAGAGGCAGAGGCAGAGGAGCTCAAGGAAGTCAAGAAAGGGGTAGAGGATAATTTCACACTCAAGCATCAAGAAGCCATCAACAGACTCTACAATCAAGCAATCAGACTTAACTATCTAATCAGCAGGAAGTCTTAATAGCTCAGCCATTAAGGAGTCAAGGGCCAACTACCAGCTCACAAAATGTGACTACTACATGCTTAAGAATACCAATTAGAGATCCAGAATTCATGAATAGGCATGATCACAACTCGAGGGTAAGCCCAAGTGAGCTGAAAGAAATATCCAGAAGGGACGAAGCTAGCAGGAAAAGAAGGGCTGAGGAGTATGCCAATCCTCCACGAAAAAGATCAAAGAAATAGAGATAAGTTGAAACTTTAAATTCTTATTGATGTAAAGCTAAACTGCAATATTCCTTAAACATCAATAAATTTATGCTTATTCTCTAGAAATTTTAGCTGCTCACTAAAATACTAAGTCACGTTTACTTTCCTGTAAATGCATGTAGAAACTAATAATCATGACAACAAATCTCCTTGGTTATGTCAACATCAAATAGGGGGAGATTATTGGGAGAATGCATATTATGATTTGATATTTTTAATGTATATGCTCATGATTATTTGTAAAGTCCTTCAAGTAATATATGTACAAGGACTTTGTGATAGATCAAAGTTGTTAGGTTAATCTAAGCTCTTAACGTGTATCATTCTGTAAATGAATGCATAGATAGAAAGATCAAAGCTGTTAGGTTGATCTTGAGATGTAATAGATAGGCTTCGAAGAATTCGTAGTGTATAAATCTGATCAACATTGCAGAAGTCAAGGCAGAAACGTAGAGCTTCAAATATCGTAGTGTGCCTGCCTTGAAGGGCCTCTTCAAAAATCATAGAGTGGTCCCAACGTTTGCCGAGCCAACTCAGAGATCGTAGTATGCTCTCGAAAATGTATAGTTTACAACTTAAGCAAACGAAGATCGTAGTGTGCAAATAGTTAAGAGAAATCGTAGTGCTCTCGGCTGATATCATCAGACCAAGCACCAAGGTGACAAGTCACCACGATCTGAATCGTAGAGTACCTTGATCTGAATCGTAGAGTACCATGATCTGAATCGTAGAGTACTACGATATGAATCATAGAGTATCATCTGTCTTGTGTCAGAAACATCAGGCCTCACGATTTATGTGGAGATAGACTCTAACAGATGAGGAATGGATTCTAAACGTTGCAGTACTCACCAGTTCCAAAGTCATGAGAAATATCCTTAGTATGCAACAAAGAAGCGTATTGAAGAAGCTAAGAAAAGTACCATTGGTAAAGGGGAAAACACCTTTTCAGGTGTTAGGTGAGAAAGCAGTCTGCTGTGTCAGTGGGCCAGAATGCAATTCAGAAGATGTGCAGAAAAGTCTCCATCAAAGAATAGAAAGGTCAAATGTATTTAATGCTTCAACGGATGGATCCAATGGATAGTTTTTAAGATCACATATATGCAAATCAAGCAGATGAGAGAGACAAGCAAGCATTGAACAAAAAAATGTGAAGAACTCTCAAAGCTCAACTCTACGATCTGAGAAATAGAAAAGCTTGCTCAGCTACTTAGCTCTTTCGAACAAGTGCTTAAACAGCAACTGAGTAGCAACCATCAAGAACTCAACATCTACCAATCAACTGAAGAAAAGTACCAAGTCTGCTGGACTTGAAGAGTTCTAAGTGAATTGTAAGAGAGCCAAGTCTGCTGGACTTGAAGAGTTCAAGAGTGAATTAAGAAATTCCTAGACTGCTGGTCTAGAAGGAATCTGTATGATTCAGAAGTTGTAAAAGACATCCTTAGTAGATTTCATACTCAAGGAGTAGAAGAGTGGACTAGGAGCTTTAAGTGCTCTGAACCACTTAAAATGACTGTGTCTTTTACTTTCATACGATAACTGCTATATCTGCCATAACTGCTATAACTGCGTCATTCTCATAATTCCACTACTTCGTAAAGGAGATTAAAACAAACATTAATTCTGCTAAGTTTTAATCATCATCAACGAACAAGTTTAAAACGAAAAGATTTTTTAAATATCTATTCAACCCCCCCTTCTAGATAATTATTGTGCCAACTAAGAACTAACACACCATATTAAGCTCTTTACGGGAGAAAGTGTAGAACACCATTATGTTTGGTTGAAGTCGGAGAACGACGACTTTTGGGACAGAAATTAGTTTAACAAACGGCTGACGTGGTAACAACATTAAGGGCCAGGTTGGTAGCAACTCAAGATCGCTAAAAGAAGTACGCCGATTTGCATCGTCAGAGCCGAGACTTTGAAGTCGAAAGTTTAATGTTTTTGAAGGTGTCTTCCTGGAAGGGAAAGATCAGATTCGAAAAGAAAGGAAAATTGAGTCTGAGATTCGTAGGACCATTTGAAATTTTGAAACGAGTGGGCGAAGTGGCATACAAAGTTGCATTACCACCTGAATTGGAACACATCCACAACCTATTTCACATTTCGGTGTTACGTCCTTACAAGCCCGACTACAGACACGTGATCTCCTACGAGCCTATTCAAGTAGAGAAAAATTTAACGTATGAGGAAACTACTATTCAAATACCAGATAGAAAGGAGCAAACGTTGAGGAATAAAATTATATATTCTGTAAAGGTGATTTGGCGAAACCACAATACTGAAGAGGCCACATGGAAATTAGAGGATAAGATGCAAAGGGATTATCCCCATTTATTTGAGTGACCTTGTACAATTCCGAGGACAAAATTTTTATAAGGGGGGAGGATGTAATACCCGCGAATTTTAATAAATTATAATATTGAGAATAAAGATTTGTTTGCATATTTATTTGAATATAAATATATATAGCATCGATATGTGTTGTGATAAGAATTTTAATTGATTAAGTCAGTGATAATTAAACACTGAAGCAAAAGTAATGAGAAGCTTAGTTTAAACTTGTGGAGTTATGCCTAGTGTGGCAAGATGATGAAATGAGAAAATACTAGTTTAACTAATGAAGAAATTAATTAGTATTACTAATAAATAAATAATTACATAATGAGGTTGATTTATTTGTTATTCATTAATTATCATGAATAATAGTATGTAAAGAGAAATCATATATAATTAGGTTTTTTATTTAATATAAAGTGAGGTGTGGCATTGAAATGAAAATAATTATTATATAAGACTATGTGATAAAAGTAAGCTTGACTTAAGTAATTAACCAAGTTGTATGAAAAAGTCTTGTGTGACATTTTGAAGTGTGTGGGAGTAATTAAATGGGTATTTTAAACCTATGAGAGAGAGTAACTTTGATTAAATTAATAATAAATAATAAGTAACATTGGTACACAATTAAATTATATCCTAGTCTAGAATAAATATTATTATATGATTGTGTGTGTGATTAATAAGTGGGTGGATATGTATGATTAATTGTGAACAAAGTGTAAAATAAACCTAAGTGTGCTAATAAAATGCTGAGAATTGGTAGTGTCCCAATGTGAGTGTCACTCCATCTCTTCTTCACGTAATAGGCCATTGGCCTAGTCCCTCATTACCAACCACATAGCTAGCAAATCATGGAGAGGGGAGTGGGCTACTTAGTACTCTTCCACCAAATTCTTCATAACCATTAGCTTCTTCTTCATTCCAATGGTTTGATTCATTGAGTAAAACCAAATTGTTCACAAGCTTGCCTATAAATAAAGCCCTTCTCATTCACAGACATGTTGCTAAGTTCTCTGAGAAAAGTTCAAGTGTGTGAGAGTGTGGTTGGGCTAAGCTTATACAATCTGCAAATTAAAGCTAGAGTAGCAATTCAACTTCAGAAAAGGTAACTTTCCTCTAGATGTTCATACATTTAAGTTTTGCAAAGTTCATAGAAAAGTATGAAAACACTTGTTTTGAGTTAAAATGTTTATAGTTGAAACTTGCAAGAATGTATCAATTGATGCTAGAAATTGTTAATATGGCCCAATACGAATTCAATGAAAGTTAAACGAAGTAAATCGGTCAAGTAAAGAATTCATCGTGAAGAGAATCGCTAAATGTGTTAAACTTTAGAAAAATGGCAAAAATCTTGAATTGATCCTTGAATTAACTTGCTTGTATATTTGGGATTGTTAGAAGCATGCTAGGAATGTTATGTAACAAGTTTATAGCAATTATACATCATTATTGCTGCTTGATAGTGTGGGGTTAAAAAAATTGCATTACAATTCGAACAGGGGATACCTGTTCGTGTTTAGCAAGGGACAAGCCCGCCCCGGCGGGGGGTCCTGAAGCACAAATGCCCACCCCGGCGGGGGGTGCTGTAACAACAATTTTTTGTTTGTTTGTTTGTTTAATGCAAGAAGTCTTAAACTCCACTTAATTTCAGGAACATACATACTCCTTAAACATGTATCAATGTATGTTACAAGGTGTTTAGTAGGTTTGGAGTTGAATCATAACCTTTTTAAATGAAAAGTTAAAAGACGAAAACCATGTTTATAAAACCTTACACCTTTTTGAATCTAACCTTGTGAGCATATGTTTATAGCTTAATTGGTTTTGTAAATATACATGAAATGTGGACTCAATGTACCTTGCATGTATAGATTGATAGTGATGACATCTTAATGATTGAAAACCAATTAAGATGAAAAAAAACTCTATGACTTTTATTATGAATGTTTGGACAAAAATGATAGGATGTTTTATGCCTCTAGAGATAATCGATATGTTCACACATCTAGTTAGATACTTTATAAACTATGCAAGCATGAACTAAAAGTGTTCCTAAATAAATACGCAAGTATGAACTTAAAGGGGTTGTTTGACAATGTTATGTGGTTAACGAATACTATAGTTAGTAGTTGTTATAATGAGCTATTTTAAATTGGTAAAATGGAAATTTATGAATAAAAACAACAAAGGACCAAACTTAGCCTAAAGGTTCTTCAACATGTATGAGTAGCTTAGGTGATGTTTCATATAGGAGGTAAGTATAAGAAAACTGAAAATGTTTCTAAAGATTTTAAAGGAAAAATCAATGTGAGTTACGCATCTATGAGTTCGAATGTGTGTAACTTACATGAAATTAGATATGTATGAATAAAGTATGTGAAAATGTATATCAAGTGTATATGACTAATGAATACATATACATATATAAATAGGATAACGTAGTTCATTGAGGTGATATTACGTTGTAAGTGGTAATCAACGCTAAAGGCAAGTCTCCTAACTTTCACAACTTTAGATTTTGTGCGAGTTCTCTAACTTCATTTGATTCAAATATCGAATACAAGTTATCTAAATTCTTTACATTATATATTGTATAATCCAAATTATTAACATACTTATATTAAGCAAATGTCTATTACTATTCAGAATTCAATCGAATACTTTGATATTATCGCGAGCATTGGACTTATGGTTCTTAAATGCATTATAAAAATTGTCTAAGCCTTTGACTCTGTTAGACTATTATCATACGTTAGAAAGCTATCCAAACCAATTGACTTGGTGCAGACTCTTGTAAATCTACTGAGATGAACAACCCTCTTAAAAAGGGGAAATGTTATATTGTCGGGGAACCGACGTGCACACATAAGTGTGATTAAATGTTATGCATAACTTAGGGTACCTTAGGCTGATCACCTGTTGTACTCATTTATCTTAGATTGCAGTATAATACTGTTAATTCTAGTAAGAGTTTATAGTCCTTAATGACTGCTTAGTTTTCATTCTTATTGAACCTCGAAATGATTAAATCTTGAAATTTCATTGATATCCTTCAGTCTATGGTGAGCTCTATTGAATAATCTTGATATTTCTTGATATCCTTGAACTGTCACTTATTATTATACCCTTGAAGATTCAAATGCTATAACTGCTCATTCTTCTTGCTATATTACTTGTTGGGCAAACTTGTTGCTCATTCTAGCTTCCCTAAAAACATTACAGTTAAGGCAGAGCAAGGCGGTACCTCGGGAAAGGACAAGGGAAAGGGCAAGGCTACAGAATAGTTTAGTCCTTTAAGAGTAGTAGTATTATTATTATTGTGCTTATTATGATGTATCAAGGATGATTAATTATGTTTAAGTTTAATCACTGGATTGTTGTAGTACCTTGGGACGCGAATATTTATATTATATCAATGTAAATTATTCTATTATTTCCGTTGTGGATAATTGTAGTGTGATGTTAGAATTAGCACGTGTCGAACCAAATTCGAGATACAATAGGATTCCACAGAACATGTATCAAAATGCCTACAACCCGGGGAATAGGAACCATCCTAACTTTTCATGGTGTAACAATCAAAATCAGCAGGCTCCACGACCTTCTTATCCCTAGGGGTTTCAAAATTAGCATCAACAAGTAGCTCCGCATCAAGAAAAGAAAATAGACTTAGAAGAGCATTTATTGAAATACATATCAAGAAAAAAGAGGCGGCAATGAAAACACAAGCAGTGGCCATCAAAAATTTAGAAAATAAGATGGGACAGTTGGCCTTAGCATTAAATAATAGACCGCAAGGGACTCTGCCAAGTGACATAGAAAAGAATCCGAAGAGGAATCATGAGCAGTGTCAAACAATCACTTTGAGGAGTGGAAAACATCTTGATGGGAAAATTGAAGAAAATTTAGCACAGAAGGATGTCAAGGATAATGAAAATAAAGTGGTTGAAGAGAAACAGGGTGAGGAAAAGCAAGATGAACAGACAAAGTTAGATGTCAAGCCAGTTGTGTATCCTCCACCTCCGTTTTAGTAAAGGGTCCAAAAATAGAAATTAGATAAGCAATTCGCCAAATTTTTGAAAGTTTTCAAGAAACTTCAAATAAATATTCCGTTCGTAGAAGCCCTAGAGAAAATGCTGAGTTATGCAAAATTCATGAAGGGTATTCTATCTAGGAAGAAAAAGTTAGAAGATTATGAAACTATGGCTTTGAAAGAGGAATGCAACGCAGTTTTACATAGAAAGTTACCTCCAAAGTTGAAGAATTCGGGGAGTTTTACTATACCTTGCACGATCGGTAACATGGCCTTAAAAAAGTGTTTGCGTGACTTGGGGGCAAGTGTAAACCCCATACCATTGTCTGTTTATACCGAGTTGGGTTTACCTTCTCCAAGCCTACAAACATATCATTGTAGTTAGCAGATAGATCGGTAACATATCCGAGAGGAATTGTGGAGGATATTTTGGTTAAGGTGGACAAATTCATATTTCTAGCTTATTTCATAATTTTGGATTATGAGGAAGACAAGAACATCCCAATTATCTTAGGGAGCCCATTTTTGGCTACGGGTAGGACTCTCATTGATGTGCAAAAAGGAGAATTAACCATGAGAGTACAAGATCAGGAAGTCACGTTCAATGTGTTCAAAGCCATGAAGTTCCCTACGAATGAAGGGGAGTGCTTCTAGGAGGATGTCATCGATCGGATAGTTAATGATGATATGGTAAAAGGTTTGGTTAGTGATCCATTGGAAACTACACTACTGGGGGATGAGGATTTGGATGATCCAGAGTTCGTGGATTATTTACACATGCTGGATGCTTTGCCAAGAGTTAGTAGATTCAAAGTTCCATTCGAGCCATTACACACGGAGGAAAAAGCTTCAGCTCAGATGAAACCTTCACATGGGGCACCTGATAAGTGGGTTTTATACTCGCGAATCGGTGCCTAATCCAAGCTTAATCGATGTTAATTCCTTGTTTTTATGTTTATTTTTACTTATTATTGGTTATTGTATTGTGTAGGTATGGTGGCGTTGGAATTGATCAATAAAGATGGATTTACGGTGCTTCGTGGCAAGAAAAGAGCTAGGAAGGAGGTTCAAACAAAATTAAGAAATATACCCTACCCCTGCCGGAGCGGGCATGCTTTGGTCTTGTACCCCCACCGGGGCGGGGGGTTTTCAATCCCAGTTGACAGGAGCTAGGCCCGTCGGGGCGGGCGTTTCCCATGCATATACACCCGTCGGGGCAGGGAGGGGGGGGCGGGGGGGGGGGTCCCAAAATCTGGCAGTCCTAATTCAATTTTAACACTGCTAGGACATGGGGTTGAGCACCTGCATAGCGTATGGGCTCTAAATAATATGGGACTTTGACCAGAATTCATGTGTGGCATATATATTGGGCAACAAACAACGAAATCATCATCATGCAAAGCAATTAATAGAGATTAAGGACAGATTTTCATAGCGAGCATCAGAGTGAAGATTTTGAAGAACGTTCATATCGGTTACGGATTAAGGCTAAAGTGAAGGGAGTTCTGCGTTATTCTTCTTCTTTAGTTTTATATTTGTAATTGAGAAGATGTTATCTTTTATTTATTCAGTTATTATTTCATTTATGATGAACTAAATACTTTTTAGGCTTATGACGGATCTTTAAGTGGAACGATGATTATGTAATCTTTGATTTCATTTTAATAAGCTATTATCCGGTTTATCTATATTAATTTGAGCTTAAATTTATGAATTGCCTGATCAACGATTCTTTGTGAACTTGTATGAACTCGAGAGATGAAATACGAGTTTAGACTTAGTTAATATAGCATGTGTTCTTGATTTATGTGAATGAACATGATCTCGATGAATGTTAAGGTACAGATATGCTTGACATCGCATGTAATCAGATAAAGAGCTTGAACTTAAACCTTCTTTAATTGTAATTCGCATAGAGATATAGTGAGTTAGTTGATTAAGGTATTTAACTTAATTCTATTTTAATTATGGATTTGGGCTAATACGGTATTAGTACATCGAGAGGTGGCTAGTTCTACATACGTGTTCTTGATTAATAAACTGGGATAATGAGTTAAAAAAGAATAAAAGTGTAATAATCTGAATGATGTTTGGAGTGAAGTCGGAAGCCTAATTCTCCATTATTTATTTGAAAATTTAGTTTTTAGCATTTGTGATTGTTTGGTGATTTTAATATTTTTAATACTTTTAGTTACAACTTGAAAATTGATTAGTTTAATGAAATTAGGATTAATAGGAAATTGGTAATTGTGAGGTTTAAATTTTTATTACAATCTTTGAGGGAACGATACTCTACTTACTATTATATTACTTGTTTACCACATATACTTGCGTGCTGTGCATAATTAGATTTTACCCAATAAGTTTTTGGCGCCGTTGCCGGGGACTTTAGTATAGATTTTAATATTTTGTAATATCAGTTTAATTAGTCCAGTTTTACTTAAACATTTTTATTTTTTTGTCTTGTTCGTCTTATTTCAGGTTTTTGAAGTTGGTTTATGCAAACTCGGTCCAAAAATTAGACTTGCTTCCTTTTGAGGATGACATTGAGAGATGCTTTCAGAGGCTAAGTAAGTGGATTAAGGAAACAAGGGACGACTTCAAAAATTTTGAAAAAGAAGAAGCAATGGTTGCCAAAGACCAGAAAGCATTGAGGGACTTTGCTACACCCAAGGTGACTGAGCTGCAGTCGAGTATCACCAGGCCTGCTATAGCTGCGAACACATTCGAGATTAAGCCTGGGACTATTTAGACGATCCAGAACTCGGTTCAGTTTGGGGGACTTGCAAATGACGATCCGAACGAGCATTTGATAAGCTTTTTGGAAATATGCGACACTTTCAAGTACAATGGGGTGTCAGATGAAGCAGTTAGACTTCACTTGTTCCCATCACTCTACGGGACAAGGCGAAGAGTTGGTTACACTCTCTTCCATCGGGTTAAATAACGACATGGGATGACCTGACTCAGAAGTTTCTAGCTAAATTTTTCTCTCTAGGGAAGACTGCAAAGCTGAGAAACGAGATTACCATGTTAGATTGGCAACATGGGGAGTCATTGTACGAGGCATGGGAGAGATATAAAGAATTACACAGAAAATGTCCACATCACAGATTGCCTAAGTGGTTGCAGATGAACATATTTTACAATGGACTACATGGGAATCTCAGGACTAGTATTGATGTAGCGTCGGGGGGAGATTTTATGGCAAAGAATTATGAGGAGGCATATCAGTTGATAGAGACGATGACAGCTAACAACTATTAGTGGCCCACGGCAAGAATGATACAACCTATGGTAGCGGGAGTGTTAGAATTAGATGGAGTGACTGCAATAACAGCGCAAATTTCAGCACTCTCTAATAAGTTTGATGCTTTGTCAGGGGTATAGACACCACAAGTTACAGTTATTTGTGAATTGTGCGCGGGTGAACATCCGACTGATCAATATGCAATCAACCTAGAGTTAGTACAATTTGTGGGTAGCTACAATAGAATTCCACAGAATACGTACCAGGATACATACAATCAGGGGAATAAGAATCATCCTAATTTATTGTGGAAAATTAGAATCAGCAATTCCTACGCCAGTCATATCCCCCAGGATATAACAAGCAACGAGGTAGCTATGAAAAATAATGCAATCGCCATCAATAATTTAGAAAATCAGATGGGACAAATAGCTTTTTCTGTGAACAACAGGCCTTAAGGAACGCTGCTGAGCAATACGGAAAGGAATCCAAAGGGAAATCACGAGTAGTGTAATGCTATTACGCTCAGGAGCGGTAAGGAGTTGGTCTCTAACTTAGATAAGAAAGCCAGTACATGAGATGGATGTGAGGATGAAGAGAATGAAATTGAAAAGAAATATACAGAGAAAGTGGTGGAAAAAGAAGATAAATAAATTAAAGTTACACCACCTGCACCCTTTCCTCAAAGGCCAGAAAGTGACAACTTAAAGAACCAATTTTCGAAGTTTATGGATATATTCAAACAATTACACATTAATATTCCATTTGCCGAAGCACTTGAGTAGATGTCGTGTGATAACCCGAGAATTTAGATAATTATTAAATCCTAAAATGATGGATTAAATGTTATAACATTAACCTAGACAGAAAATAAGTGTATGGAATTGCCGTTTCTGTGAAGAAATTTTAAAGATTTCAAAATTTTTAAGAAGAACCTATATGGTTTCTTAATTGAATGAGAATAAAGAAATATGGGTTACAAAATTTCAAAACCTTAGAAATGAATTGATATGTATTTGAATAAATATCGAGAATAAGGTATTACGATACCTGTAAATTCAATATGAACTGAATAGTCTAAGAAATGTTATATAAGTACATATGGAAATTTTATTAAGGAGATAAGATTTCACAAGAAGAAAAGCTATGAGGTTAAACGAAGATGAGTATATGTATAGAAATGTATATATACTTAGTAAGGTGCTATATATATTTTAGCAAGAGGATTGATGAATTAAGTTAATGATATAAGGATCAAGATAAAACTATGTTAGTAATTAACATAGCTTGAACGTTGGCCTTGAATGGAAAATAAGAATTTGAATAAGTATAAAGTCGTTAGTTAATACGATTAGCAATAAGAAAGGAGTAATTTAAAACTCAAAATTTGAGTTAGAGATAGAATTTTGAAGCATGGACTGCTCGGTTGCGTCCGGAACGTCAAGTTTAGTCAGAATGGACAGTAAACACAAAATGTGTAAAGGTTGACTTTTGGTCAAAGTCAACAGTTGACTTTTTATGAAGA
The DNA here is from genome assembly GCA_016801055.1 of Panax notoginseng. Taxonomy (NCBI): domain Eukaryota; kingdom Viridiplantae; phylum Streptophyta; class Magnoliopsida; order Apiales; family Araliaceae; genus Panax; species Panax notoginseng. The sequence goes on along the minus strand of CM029017.1, from coordinate 76,690,695 downwards.
AAAGTCAAAATTAGTGTGAGAAGTAAAAGATGTTATATGAATAATGATATAATATTTAATATTATACCAAATGATGTAAAGCTAAAATATGAGATGAGATCTAATATGTAGACATGAATATTGGTATCAAAGTAGTTAGTAAATTAAATTCATACTTGAATAAGTGATTGAATGTATTAAATTATATATTGTTTGAAAACAATTTATGGAGAGGAGGAGAAAATTAAATTTAAGTATACAATATGAATTGTATAACTTGAATAAGTTATTAAGTATGAGAATTAAATAACCTAAATGATTATTGTTATTTAGTGGTTCTAGTATTTAAATATATACTAGTGACCTAATCTAAGAGATTTGTGGAGCATGACATAATTTATTTAATGATTATGTGAGTAAGTGAATACGAATATTATGGGATGGTTTATATTTGTTTATTATATAATCAAATAAAAGAAACTAGTGTAATCCTAATTATATATTAGGAATGAAGGGTTGAATAACTTAAGGGTTATGGGATGAGAGAATTATGGTATATAAAATATATACTAATTTTAAGAGATTTATTTTATACATCTCGGTTAATTAATTTTATAACCTAATTAATGTAAGTCTAATTGGGTTAAGGAAATTAAATATACTTGGGTAAGAATTTATATTTAAATTGAGTACATAGAAACCCTAATGAAATGAGTAGGGTAAGATGAAATTAAATTTAATGGACCATATTAATTTTTATGGCCCAAACATTTTAGCTAGGAAGTCCAAATATTTTATTTGGAAAAGCCAAAGGAATTAAGTTTTAAGCTCAAGCGAGCCAATTGTTAAGGAACATGTGGGAGAATAATAATATTAATATTATATTAAGTCAAGAGATATACTTTTATTATCTCAAGTTTATTAATTTTATGACTTAATTAAAGTAAGTTTAATTTGGTTATAAAATTTAGTGTGCAAGGGTAATAACTTAAATTCTAAATGTTTGGAATGGATACCCTAATTAAATAATTAGGGAATGAAAATATTAAAAGTATTGGATCTAATTTATTTTCATGGCCCAAGAAATTAATCTAGAAGTCCAAAGAGATTAATTATGGTGGCCCAAGTGTTGGCCCAATCAATAAATTAAAAAGCCCAAAATTTGATCCAAGTATGGGGGACATTTTTGGACAAGGAAAGACAAAGAAATTAAACCAAATGGTGGGAGAATAAGTAGGCCACATGGCTATCTAATGAGTGGTAGAGGAATGGCCACAAGGAAATCAAAATGTGGGAGAAAGAGAGGCCAAGTGGCCGGATATGGGAGAAGGAAGAAAAGGGGGAATGAATGTAATGATTTGTTTACTTTAGTTGTTCAACAACTCCCACTAACTCATTCCATGTGTCACTTGGTTATTTCTCCAACACTTTTACAAAACTTGCAAGCAATTACTTGATAATTAAGTGAGAGAAGAGAAGAGATATTGGAAGATATAGATTAGATATAAAAAATATATCTATAGATTTTTTTTTATTAAATAAACTCATTTTCTCTTTCATCTCTTATTTCTTACCAAAAATAAAAGTAAAGAGAGAGAGAAAGAGAGAAGAGAGGAACGGCACTTAGAGAGAAGAAAGGCTTCGGCATCCATGGAAGGAAGAAGATAGAAGGGGAAGAGAAAGTCCATCCATGGAAGAAGAAGAAGAAGAAGAAGAAGAAGAACATGAAAATCAAAGGTATAAACCCCATTTGTTATGTAATTTTTGATTATTCCAAATCAAACTTTGAATCTATGTTTCTAAACTCAAAAACCTTAGATCTATGTATTTATGAGTGTTTCATGTTTAGATTTAACCATATTGGGTGTTATTTTAGTTGGAAATCAAAAGTAAAGAAAAAGTGATTTTCTAGTTTATGAGCCTAAAAATTTCTAAGTACTTTAGATTTCCACCGTTTTTGATCTAAACCTTCTTTTTACGATCCGTCAAAGGGATATCCTAGATGTGTAAGTTAACTACTAAACCCAAGTGGTAGCACTCAAAAATGTTGAGTACACAAGTTTTAATGACTGTTTTAGCAAAAACAGTTTTGTGTTTTTAAGGAAAAATAGACTGTTTTGGACAGTCAAAGAGTAGGGGTAGTTTAGTCATTTTTTGGGCATTTAAAAATTCTGGAAAAATTTGGGAGTATACTATGATAAGTTATCTAACATCTCCAAGTGGAATCACTGAAAAAGGAGTTGTAGATTTCCGTATGGAAAATATTTAATAAAGCACAAAAAACTGCAAAATGCTATTTTGATTCTGCCCAAAATTTTAAAGTGGCTGTTTCGGCCACTTAATTTGTGAGAAAAATTCTGGCCTTTTGAGACATAAAAATATATGGTATAAAGTACCTACTGTCCAAAAATGAGCTCATTCCGAGTTAAAATGAGCAAGTTATGACCATTTCAATTTTTGTGATTTTCTGACAAAAATGGTTATAATCGGAGTTCTATAACTCCGATGGCCACGAAATTTAAACTGGAGTGTCACGTTAACACGTATAAGATTGTGCCAAGAGATGGGAATTTCTGGAGTTAAGCACGAGGTATCTAATTTCTTAAGGAATTAACTAAGAATGATTTTTAAAAAATACCAAAGAAAGTTGAAAATTTATGGAAAAATACTTTTTGTGTATGAAATATGTGTATACATGTTTGTACAAAGGATAAAAAAATAATAAGTTGATTTGGTATTTTCGTGAACGGATATGGAATCCAGCTTGCTGAATTAGAAAATCTGATGAATCCAGCTTGCTGGATTGAAAAGAAGTTTACTGAATTGAAAATATATTGAATCCAACTTGCTGGATTGCAATCTAGCTGCTGGATTTGTAATCTAGTTTGCTGGATTGTAGTTTGACTTGCTGGATTAAAGGAATTATGAATCCAGCTAGCTGGATTGAAGTATTAGAGAAAACAGCTTACTGAATTAGAGAAAACAGTTTGCTGAATTATAAACATTTTGCTGGATTATAGAAAAGAGTTTATAATATGAAAGATTAAGTGTTTAATCATAATGAATGTGATACAGTGATTGAATAATTATCCAAGAATGATAATAATACCGATGTGTTAAGAAGTTATCTAATATTTGATTAAGTGTTAGATAATTGATTGATAAAGTAATTGTATTATTATACAAAGTAGAATATGTTGATTGAGAGACCGATCTTATTAATGATAGGTCTTACCAAAAGAAGTTAACTTAAACTGCGTAGCAGTAGTCAATGAATCAGGCAAGTTTCCTAACTCAAACTCGAGTTATATTTCAAAGTATGTTAGTGAATAATTATTGATGATTATTCATGTCTATACTGATTATTGATTCGCACTTAGTGCATGTTGCATATGTTCATCAGGTATGAAAGGCTGATCACCTTCATTACCATAAGGTTCAGTTAAATTGTTTATGGTCATTGTTGGCCTTCAAACATTATTGATTCAGTCATGAAATTATTGAAACTTGATTCATGTTATTTCACAATTAATATATTGTTGAAAAACTTGAAAGCTTATTCATTCTTTTCAATCATGATATATCTTCATTGTATTTAAAACTTGTTGGGCAAATTTGATGCTCACCCTTGCTATATCATGATAAAATTTTCAGATTTAGATGAAAACTCGAATAAAGACAGAGACAAGGGCAAAGTGCAAGATTATTTTATGTTGCAGTTAGATCTATTAAATTTTCTAACGAACATAGCATTGTAAACCTTTAAGTTATTGAAGGTATGTATTAAGTTAATGTTGTAGACCTTGGGAATGATGTGTAAAAGTTTAATGTATAAACAGTTTATGTTTATATCTTCCGCAATAGTTATAGAAATAGTATACCAGATCCTTGGTGATTAGGACCGGGATCTGGGGATGCTACATGTCGCGTTGCATTAAGTTCATGAAAGACATACTGTCGAAGAAACGCAAGCTCCAGGACTTCGAAACAGTGGCATTGACCGATGAATGTAGTGCAATACAGAAAAAGCTTCCTCCTAAATTGAAAGATCCCGGAAGTTTTACAATTCCTTGTGTAATTGGCAATCAAGATGTGGGGAGAGCTCTATGCGATCTAAGAGTGAGTATAAATCTTATGCCACTGTCCATTTATCAAAAGCTGGGGTTAAAGGAAGCAAAACCAACCAATATTAGTCTATAGCTCGACGATAGATCATTAACATACCCATTAGGAATAGTTGAAGACGTATTGGTCAAAGTTGATTCATTGATCTTTCCAGCTGATTTTGTGGTCCTAGACTTTGAGGAAGATAAAAACATCCATATCATTTTGGGACGACCATTCCTGGAAACTGGACGAACACTGATTGACGTGCCTAATGGAGAACTGATTATGAAAGTGTTTGATCAGGTAGTAAAGGTAAAAGTGTTCAAGGAAATCCAAATCCCAACTGACAAGGAAGAGTGCGAGTTGCTCAAGAAATCTACACGTGTCAAGTTCAGGGATTGCAAAGAGGATAGAGGTCTTAAGGCATTAATTGAGGATAGAAAGTCAAATTCATCATCCATCATACAAGTGAACGGACACGCAATACAACAGTGTTGGTGTTATGCGATAAATAAACATCATGCCGCGGATAGCCCGACCGATCTAGGATGAAACATGGAGCAGTCAAGTTGAAAGACTTAAAATCAATCGCTAATTGGGAGGTAACCCAATCGTCTTTTTATTTTTCATATGTTTTAATCATGCTAGTTAGATTATAGTTTAGATTTATTAGGATATAATAATTTCATTAAGTAGTCACTAAGTTATATTGTGCTTGATAATTACTTTACTGTGTTTAAAATGCTCAATCTTTACTCATAGCTATGTTTCATGGTTTGAAGGACTTAATTCAATAATGGTTTTGAGTAGCAATGAAGAAAATAGGAGAACCGATTTAGTTGAGAAAGTATACCCCCGCCGGGGCGGGCCCTCATAAGCCTAATACCTCCGCCGGGGCGGGGGTCTCTCTAGTCCGAAGTCAGGGAGCATTCCCGCTGGGGCGGGCTTCATAAGCTTTATACCCCCCGCCGGGGCGGCGTTCCTAAATGTGAACCAGCGGATTCGGCAGTTGCATTCCTTATACCACTTCTGTGACACCCCCAAATCCGGGTACTTCTATTCCACGGGATTTGGTGTTCACTGTACAAGCATCATCTATCTATCTACCCATAAATAATATTAAACCATACAATAGATAGAAATCATAAATAAATCTCTTCCCTTAAGGGTTACATCAACTGAATCATAAATAAATCCCAGGTTACTCTAACCTTAAAACATCTGTGCGGAATTCTAAACAAATAAGTCTTAAACATAAATACATCATCAATTAAAATATCAAGTCTTCATCACTTGCTAACTTTTCCCTTGCCTTTACTAGTGGAGGGTTCATCGCTTCTTTCATTCTTAACTGTAATATTATTATTAAGCAAGAGTGAGCACAAATGCCCACAAGTATAAAAATAAAATAACAGTATAATAATATGCGAATAATCAAAGACATCTGAATAAAAGCTCAACTTTTGAATCAAGAATAAATAACAAGAATCAAAAAAATTCTGAGGGTCATAAGACCTTGAACTATGTCCTAGGTTATCAAGGATTATACTTGAAACCTTTAACAGTCATAAGACTATGGACCTTCTTCTCGTACTTAGGGGGATCAGCCCTTAGTACCATACTGTGCACAATATCTTAATGCTAAAGCGTAAATAATCCCCTATACAGGGTTGTTCATCTCAGTTTGTCATTCGAGTCCGCACCAAAGGAAGTTTGGTTTGGATAATTTCATCAAGGGTTCTGAAATTTAGAGCGTTCATCAACTATGGACTAGCTGAATCAATAAGGTTCACTAGTCTAATAAGGTTCAACAAATATTGATATTTGATTAGAATAATAATCTCAAAAGTAAACAATAGGACAATTATTGTATAACTGAATCATGCTTTGGAAAGATAATTAATCTTTAATATCATTCTTGAACTTGAATAATAACAAGGATAATTTATTCAAGGTAAATAATAAACTTGAACAATAATGACAAGTAGGGTTAGGGAAACTTGCTCGACATAAAAGTAACATTTAAGTTTAAATAAACTTGCTCAATAGAATGGAGTTAGGGATAGGATACTTGCCTCATGCGTAGATTACACTTTAACTAAGCACGTTCTTTGAATTAAATCCTACATACCATTCACATTCAATACCAGTTAATTACTAACTAATCAACATAACCAATTCTCGTTGTCTACTTTAATTATTGACTAAACTTAGTCAAATTATCACGTTGTCACATAATTTATACTTCATGAATTATCAAACTAATTATGTATTTAATAATTCAATTCACATATAATATTTTATTACATGTTAAACAACTATTTTATCATCTCATAATACCTCTAACATGATTACATGTTCATTACATCAATCCACTAACACTTGTTAGACTTTAACATTTTAAAAATACATTTCTAATATTTTCTGGAGAGTGGCGCTGGGGCGCCACTAATGTACTAAGGAGTCGCGCTGCGGCGCGGTGGCGCTGTGGCCGGGCCCTTGGCGCTGCTGCGCTATGGCGCCGTGGTTTGGGTCTTGGAGCTGCGGCGCAGTGGCGCTGCGGCGCGGGACTTCAGTTCTGGAGTTGGCGCCGCGGCGCGAGACTCCAGAAACGGTTTCCCAGATCGGGAAGAACACAGAGTTCGGCGATTTACACATTTTATGATCACTAAGCTCACTAATTTAATGTACCCACATGTTAATACTTCCATATAATCATTACCCAACATCTGTAGAGTAGTTTTAACCAATTAAAACACATAATCACATAGTTAAAACATGTGAATTCACTGACTTTGATGTTCTTGGTGGTTTTTTGAATATAAAATATATAATTTAACACTACGGATTCGTTATAACACCGAATCCGTTCGTTTAAGGCTTGATCTCTTCGTATTAACATGCTCAATAATATAAGGGTGTAAATTTTAGGGATAATATATAATCAATACATCAATAATCATATATATGGCCATATGGCCATATCACGTACTCTGTTTATTTTGAAATAACATATGTACGACATGTTTTCACAATACTGATGTTATGGTTTGCAACAATATATAATTAAAATACGATTTGATATGTTATAACATAAACAAAACCCATAATCATTATTCCTAACCCAATTACAGACGTTAAACCAAACTTTGAAAGCCATTTTATAAAAACTAAATGACGTAAAATAAAAATTAGGTTTGAGAAGATTACCCAAGCGTAGAATGAATTTTAGTAAGAGATGAATTCATTCTCAATCATTGGCTCACAATTCTCCTCAACAATTATCAGATTCTCTCTAACTAGTTTTATCAGACTTAGAGAAAAATAGAAAAGAAGAAAACGTCGATTGAAATAGAACTGACGCGCATACTAGTCAGTTAACCCAGTCATGGGTAACTGCTAGTAACCCCTCCTAAAGCCACGTTTGGCTAGCCTTAAAGGCTTAAACTCAATTAATTTAATAAACTCTTTTATTATATAGTTTGAAAATGTCACCCTCTTTATAAAATAAATCCCATATTTTATTTAATTTAATTTAAATAAAATATAATAATTACTCGTAAATTCACATAATCATATATTCAATTATCTCATTAATAAATAATGTCAATTTATTAATTCTCTAATTAATAATTCAATTAATTAAATAACATCATGCTTAATTAAATTATTTCATTTAATTCAATAAGCTCACATAATCACATACCTGAATAATAAAATTTTTTTACATTAATTTAATAAATGTAACACATAAAATTAAATTAATCTACCACAATTGCATCGATTAATTATTAAATCTAATAATTAAATCATCAAAAAATAAATATTTATTTAATTCAATAAATATTAAAATTAAATTACAGAATTCTCGTTCGTCACATCTTTCCCCCCTTAAAAGGATTCTGTCCCCAGAATCACGGCTCAATAATTTCGACCCGTTACATTCTCCCCCCTTACAAAGATTCTGTCCCCAGAATCGCTTACAAATAATTAAGTAAATAAATGAGGGTAATTCTTCATCATATTCTCTTCGAGTTCCCACGTAGCTTCTTCAGCGTTGTGATTCCTCCAAATTACCTTAACAGAAGGTATAACTTTATTTCGGAGAACTTGTTCGATAATTTGGACAGGAATTTCTTCGTAAGATAAGTCTTTCTCAAAATGCAGGGGTTCGTATTCAATTACATGCTTGTAATCAGGTTTGTAAGGTCGCAACACAGAAACAAGGAAGACGTTGTGGATATTCTCGAGTGCTGGAGGTAAGGCTACTTCGTACGCAACTTCTCCAATTCTTCGCAGTACCTCAAAGGGTCCAATAAATCTTGGGCTCAATTTTCCTTTCTTTTCGAACCTGATCTTTCCCTTCCAGGGAAAGACCTTCAAGAAAACATAACTACCTGGTTCAAACTCGATATTCTTACGATGTGGATCAGTGTATTTCTTCTATTGATCTTGAGCTGCTACCAGTCGTGCTCGGATCACTTTGACTATTTCTGCCGTCTGCTGTACCAATTCTGGCCCTAGCAATTGTCTTTCACCAACTTCATCCCAATAAAGCGGAGTTCTGCACTTTCTGTCGTATAACGCTTCGTAAGGCGGCATACCAATACTAGCGTGGTAACTGTTGTTGTAGCCGAACTCTACCAATGGTAGGTGATCATCCCAATTTCCTTTGAAGTCCATTACACAGGCTCGTAACATATCTTCCAGTGTTTGAATCGTTCGTTCGCTCTGTCCGTCTGTTTGAGGGTGGTAAGCTGTACTCATTCGCAGTTGTGTACCCATGCATTCCTGAAGACGTTTCCAAAAATTTGATGTGAAGCGCGGATCCATATCGGAAACAATAGACACCGGCACTCCGTGCCTCGAAACAATCTCTTTCACATATAATCTTGCCAACTGATCTAAGTTAAATCTGATTTTGATAGGAAGGAAGTGCGCGGATTTCGTCAGTCGGTCAACGATAACCCATACTGCGTCGTAGCCTTTCTGAGTCGTCGGAAGGCCAACCACGAAGTCCATCGTAATATGTTCCCATTTCCATTCTGGGATTTCTAACGGTTGAAGTAAACCACTTGGTCTCTAATATTCTGCTTTTACTTTCTGACAAGTCAGACACTTGGCAACACATTCTGCAACATCGCGTTTCAAATTCGGCCACCAGAAATGTTGTCGAAGATCTTGGTACATTTTTGTACTACCAGGGTGAATCGAATATCTTAAACTATGAGCCTCACTCAAAATTTCTTCCTTAATTTCTTGTACTGGCGGACCCAAATTCTGCTCTCAAATCTCAGTATTCTTTCCTTATCCATCTTAAATCTTGGTTCGGTTCCTTCAGATATCTTCGATGTTACCTTTTTACATTCATCATCCTGAAGCTGAGCCTCCTTCACTCTATCTAGTGGAGTTGTACCAGATTGCATCTGAAATAGCTTCTCATCAATCTCTATAGGATACTTCACTTCTAACTTCAGTTTCTCCATATCTACAATTAGCTCCTGCTGAGCAGTCAACATCATCAATTTCTCACGACCCTTTCTACTTAAGGCGTCGGCAACTACATTAGCCTTACCCGGATGGTATAAAATCTCACAGTCATAATCCTTGATTAATTCCAACCATCTTCTTTGACGCATATTCAAATCTTTCTGTGTAAAAATATATTTCAGACTCTTGTGGTCCGTATATATTTCACACTTCTCCCCGTATAGATAGTGCCTCCAAATTTTCAAAGCAAAAACAACTGCAGCTAACTCCAAATCATGGGTTGGGTAACCCTTCTCGTAATCCTTCAACTGCCGTGATGCATACGCAATGACTTTGCCGTTTTGCATCAGCACACAGCCAAGTCCTTTATGCGACGTGTGACAACCCCAAAATAGGTCCATTCCATCCAACCTATTCTGAGTCGCCAAATACATGGTACAGAAAATAACTACAACTTTATTACAACAATTGTCGTGCAAAATACAACAACACATATGCTGTGAGCTTGGATACAAATATATACCAAATGTGACTCATGTTCCAACCGTGAACATCACCTCACAATAACACCTTACATAAAGGTATAGTCAAAAATTGTTTTAGAAATTAGAATCTTTTGGAAGTGCTCAAGGAAACCTTCGTACATGGGAGGCCACGCGTCTAGGTTATGATAGATATCATATGACCACAGAATTATCCTTGGTTGATCCAATAGACCCCAAAGAAAAACGAGAAGATTACTATCATATTCTTCCCAATGGTGAGTCTTCTCTTGACTTATCATTATCTCCACTGTCTCTAATTGAGAATTATACTTCAAACAAACACCAAGATTATATAGGTAGTGCCCATAGATATACTCAGCAAGTGGATGAGCACAACCCTGTCCTATGATGACACGAGGTTGTATGTCATTAGACATCTTGTATGATAGTGACAAAACACCCTTCCAACGTTGGGTTCACCTCACCCTATTTTCTTCACCAAATATAACTACTAAATGATGACCACCGTTCTATTCCCTTGTTACCCCCGCTCGACCCAGCTACACTCTTATTACCTGAAAGGAATTGTGAAGCAAAAGGGTGAGCACAACTAGCTCAGTAAAGAATATCATGACTAAAGATAATTAAATTATCAATAGCCTTCATCAATAATAAATCAGAGATTTAGAACATATGGTAAATGATAAAAATTTCAACCATAGTTGCAGCGGAACGAGCAATCCATTAGAAGAGTCAAATAGACTATAAAGTCTATTATCTTCTCCATGTTAAAAATCCACCAACAATATTTTATCCATGTAACATCACTCAACAGTTCCTTTCCACAATCATATGAATAACTCATAATCATAATTGTGACTATAAATTTTTTTTCGCACCCAGGACGAAGAATATTTTCATCACCTGTCTTTACCTGAAACATCAAAGATCATGGTTATACCAAATCACAATTCCTGTTTATAATCATACTAACAAATCCATCTTTGCACTACGGGCCAAAGATATTCATCAACAAACCATCTTTGCACTACGGGCCAAAGATATTCATCAACAAACCATCTTTGCACTACGGGCCAAAGATATTCAACAACAGTTCATCTTTGCACTACATGCCAAAGATATTCATCAACAGGCCATCTTTGCACTACATGCCAAAGATATTCATCAACAATTCATATTTGCACTACAGGCCAAATATATTCATATCTCAAAGAAATATATAATCATTTCAGAATTTATATAAACAATAATTATAACCATGTTGATCAATTCACCTTTGCACTTAAGCTTAAGATATTCAATTATAAATTCAATGGTCATGATCATACCAGTCAACAATTCAACTTTGCACTACTGGCCAAAGAGAACCCATAGTCATGATCATACCAATAATTTACCCATCTTTACACTCAAGCGAAAGAGAATTTCAACATCAGTGTTATAAAAATGTTATATATGATGATAAAAATAATATGATCAACATATAGTTTTAATCTCAAGAGTAATATTCGTAACTCATGAATAGTAAATTGTGAATAGTAACTCATGAATAGTAACCTCGACACAAAAGATAGAAATTCCACAATAAAATCCATACCAATATTTCGGTATAATGATATTGAAAGAATAACATTACTTAAATTTATAAATAATTTATTTTAATTGTTTACACTTTACTAATTAATGCATTTAATCATCATAAAATGCCAACTCTTATAATTTCATCATCAATAACCAAAACCCTCATCAAAAATCTGTATATACCTCATATAGGATTCTCAAGCCATAAAATCCTATTTTCCAATTTTCTTTCTTCACAAAATATATTTAATTCATTTACTCATAACTAGACCATTTTTATGAAAAATACCAAATCAGTTCCAAAAATATTTCTTTTCTGGGATTTAGCATAATATAGTCCCATAGTGAACATATATTTTTCTCAGAATTTTTAAAAGTAATTTACTATTTTTCATATGGTCAAAATAGCCAAATATTTAGACATTTATCAAAAATTGTACTTTTGTCTAAAAATTCTGAAATTTACAGAGTATACTTCTATCATATACATGTACTCCCAATAAAAATTTCATCAATTTTGGAGTTAACCACAAGGAATTATAAGCTGTTACTTTTAAAATAGTCTTTTCTCATAAAATTCATAACTCTCAATCTATACATCCAAAAATCACCATTTTTGGATACAATCAAGAAAACTCATCAAAATATCATTTCAAATTTTTCTAGAATTTTTGAAGATCAGAAAAATTACGAAACTGAAAATCATAACAACCCTTAAAATCCCTTAATATCCCTTACTATCCCTTACCTCAAAAGAGCAGTACTTCTGACTGGATATCGAATATGATGCTGAAGGAAACTTGCACTGATGAATAGAAGCTCACAGAGTATCTAAATACTCACAAAATACACTCAATAATCTAGAGAGAGAAAGAGAGAAAACTTATGTTTCTGGTGTGATTTTCAATTCTAACTTAGCCCTCTATTTATAGAAAAATTTTGGTAGGTTTGACCTGCAACCTGATGGCTTTACCTGCTACTATTCCCACCCACCACATTTAAAATATAATTCAGCATATTTCTTCACCAACCACAAGTGGGGCCCACCAATTTTAGAATTTTCTACCAAAAATGATTTATAACCTGATTTCCGAATCAGCCACCTCTTAAAATTCATAACAAATCATACGTTCATTTTTAACGGTTCAAAATTTGTGGACATATACTCAACTTATATATGTATAACATATCCAAAAATTACCACGATCCAACGGTCGGATTAAAAATTATAACCCCCGTAAAATATCTCAAAAATCTGATTTTTAATACCTCCATTCCGACAAAAATACGGATAAAAATCTCAACATTAACTCCTTCATTTTTAACCACAAAAATATATCCCTCGTTTATATCCACATAAAATAAATATTTCCTTATCATATGAATCAATAATTAATTATTCACAAATAATATTACAGAATCACATTTATGACAACCAGGCCGTTCCCAGGAAAGAGAGGGCTTTCCAATAAGAATTTCTCCTTACTGGCGCGCAATTAGATGACCAAACCTCTCCTTAGACAGAACTTTCTAGACATTGACAATAATGTTATCTAATAATATTATTCAAATAATATGAATTATTGATCTGATAAAGGAAAATACTGTGCAGCAACAATTATTGAAACAACAATAATATAAAATATCAACGCAACAATTATTGAATCAATAAAATAAAATATTGAACAGTAATTACTATAACAATTATTGAGTAGTGCCTTCTTACGTAAGAATCAATAATTTCAAAAATACTATGCAATACCGTGTGCTACTGTGCAATAACACGTATTACTGTATTTTAACCACCGGGTATTCCAACAGTGTTAACGGTAACAACTACGCCGTTATTTGTAAAAACTTAAATTTTTGTCGTTATCGTCATCCGACAGTTATTCGTTATGGGGCCCACAAATAGCTGCGCCGTCGTACGAATATTCCCCGACAGAAAGAATATTCTACGACCAAACGAATATTCCCCGACAACAATGATTATTTTATAACCACTTGCTTATTTTGAAAAAAATATTCACATTTCACCCATAACTTTAAACTTATATCAATTTAACCATTTACTGAATAGTAATTATAAGAAAAATTGAATACTTTTATTTCATAAAATTCGGGGTCTTACACGACGCATCGCTAAAAACAACAAAATTTCCTGTATCATCCGGAAGAGATAACACAGGCGCTGTACTCAACCTCTTCTTTAATTTTGAAAACTCTCCTCGCACTTCTCCGTCCAAACAAATTTCACAACTTTTCGAGTTAAATTCGTTAACGGAGTTGCGATCTTAGAAAAATCTTGTATGAATCTTCTATAATATCCTGCTAATCCAAGAAAACTTCTTACTTCTGACGGCGTTCTCAGCTGATCCCAGTTAATCACAGCTTCTACTTTGGATGGATCTACCGAAATTCCATCTTTATTGATTACGTGACCAAGAAATTGTACTCTCTCGATCCAGAATTCGCATTTCAAAAATTTAGCATACAACTTCTCCCTTCTCAATACTTTCAACGTTAACCTCAAGTGTTCCTCATGTTCCTCTTTGGTTTTGGAATATACCAAAATGTCGTCTATAAATACCACCACGAATTTGTCCAAAAATGGCTTGAACACACCATTCATTAGTCCCATAAATGCTGTAGGAGCATTCGTAAGACCAAACGACATTACTAAAAACTCATAATGACCCTATCGTGTTCGGAACGCTGTCTTCGGTACATCCTCTGGTCTCACCTTCAGTTGGTGATAACCACTCCTCAAGTCAATCTTGGAAAAGTATTTTGCTCCCTTCAACTGATCAAACAGATCATCGATCCTCGGTAATGGATATCTGTTCTTAATCGTGACCTTATTTAATTCTCTATAGTCAATGCAGAGCCTCATCGATCAGTCCTTCTTTTTCACGAACAACACCGGCGCTCCCCACGGCGATACGCTCGGTTGAATGTACTTTTTGTCCAACAATTCTTGTAGTTGTACCATTAATTCCTTCATCTCTACTGGCGCCATTCGGTTTGGTGCCTTCAATATTGGAGCAGTTCCGGGCGCCAAATCAATCACAAAGTCTACTTCTCTATCTGGAGGAAGTCCTGACAAATCGTCTGGAAATACATCGATGAAGTCCCTCACAATCGGTATCTCCTCTACCTTCGGGATCTCTTTTCGACTGTCGACTATGTAAGCTAAATATCCTACACAGCCTTGTCTTAATAACTTTCTGGCCTGCAACATCGTCAGACAACTCGCTTGTCTAGGCGACTTGCTATCATAAAACACAACCTTTGACGGAGTCATAAGGTTAATACGCTTCTTTTGGCAGTCAATTACAGCCCCATAATTGGATAGCCAATCCATACCCAATATAACGTCGAATTCCCCCAATCGAATAGGGATAAGATCTACATTCATGATATTACCCTTAATATCCGCCCTACAGTTCTTAAACACGTACTTAACAGGGATTATTTCTCTATTCGCAATTTCTATGTTCATGGGGTAATCCAATTCATCCATAAGCAAATCTAAACTATTAGCAAAGTCTTCGGATATAAAGGAACAAGTAGCACCCGAATCAAACAAAACATAAGCATTAATTTCATTGATCGGAATGATACCTGACACCATCTCACGAGACTGGATTGCATCCTGCACAGTCATATTGAAAGTTCTGGCGGTTGGTCGGTTTGTTACAGGTGGTCCGGTGATGGTTAAGGTATTTCCACTGCTATTTCCCCGGTTTCCTCCTTGTCCTGATCCTCCCGATCCCTTCTTGGGACAGTCTCTTGCTAAATGATCTTTCGAACCATAGTTGAAACAAGCACCCTTCTTTGGGTTTAGACAATTTGGTGCTATGTGGCCTTCCTGACCACAATTGTAGCACACTCTCTTTCCCTTCAAACAAACTCCTAGATGTACCTTGCCGCAAGTCGGACATGCTTCTATCTTCTTTTTCTGCCCTCCGTGTTGATTACTAGCTGTCGAGTTATCCGTCCACTTCCTCTTCTGATTATTATTATTCCCAGTATTACTTCCACCAGTCTTGTTATTACCTTCATTCTCACTCTTTTTCTTTTTCTGTTCTTGGTTGTACTTAGTCACTGCATCACTTCCTCCTTCCGCGAGAATGGCCTTTTCCAAAACTCCCACAAACGTGTTAAGTTGAAACATTGATACCTTGCTGAATACCCAAGGCTTCAGCCCTTGTTCGAATCGTCTGGCTTTCCTCTCGTCAGTGTGTACTTGATACGGGGCAAACCTTGCCAACTCATCGAATTTAGCCGCGTATTCAGGCAAGCTCATGTTTCCCTGTTTCAGTTCCAGAAATTGCACCTCCATCTGATTTTGCGAACTAGCTGGGAAATACATTTCAAAAAACATCTCTTTAAATCTCTCCCACGTAATTACACCTTCACCTCCTCGCATCTTGTTTGCCTGCCACCAGTAGCTAGCCTCAGACTTCAGCATAAATGTCGCAAAAGCGGTCTTCTGATCTTCTCGAACCCTAGCAACGTTGAAAACCTTCTCCATTTCCATCACCCACGTTTGAGCCTTGATCGGGTTTCTGGAACCTTTGAACTCTGGCGGTCCCACCGCCTTGAAGTCCTTAAACGTTGCGCTAGGTGGAGCATACGGTTGGTTATTCATTGCTCCAGCCAGTAGATTCACCAACTGCTGAACAGGATTATCGTTGGCGTTAATGTTATTATTGGTTGACTCTTCCTGAGCCGGTTGACGTTGTTGTCTTCTCCTTGGCGGCATTTTTCTGTTAAATAAACGTTTATTAGAACTTTATTTATTTCTCTAAACAGTTAAGGCATTACTCAACAATTAAACATACTCATTTAACACATCATCTCAAACAATTGATATATTTTATTCAAATCAAAAGTTTTAACATCAAACTATAGCATCACTGCTATTTACATCCACTATCCCGAGATAAAGAATCCACAGGATTTAAAACATTCAAATATTAACATATTCCTTAGTTCATAAACACATCGGAATTTACATAAAACTATATAAGTCTTTCACATAAATAAACAGATTCTATTCCTGTCTTCCAAGGTGCTCAATAGCCTTGCCACGCTCCTCATTCATGATACGAGACATCGTCCTGCGATCCAACATATACGATGGAAGTCCTTCAAACTGGATGGGGTACCTTAACACTCGCTCTTGAACCTCATCCATCGCATGATTAAGTGTGGCGTACGTGTCTTCAAGCTTTGCCTTCTTTGCACGACTATCATTTTTTGCACGATCTGCTCGATGTGATTCTCTTACCCATCCTTTCTCTACTATTTTCAGTCTTTCGGAGGTTTCCTTCAGCTCCTTTTTCAGCTTCTCTATCTCCTCGGTCTTATCTTCGGTTTGACCCTTCTCCTGAACCAGATCCCACTCCATGTTTCCTAAACGTGTATGAAGGGTCACAATCTCTCTATCCTTCTCCTCTAAAGTAGACTGCTGAACAGCCGCTCGCTCAGTCAATTCCTGAACCTCATCTTGTAACTCCACGTTACGATCATATAATGTGTCATACATCTCAGCATCAACAGTGTACCGTGGTAGCTCCTCTTCTTCTTCCTCCTCATCAAACTCCTCCTCAGGATCCTCCTCAGGATCAATCTCAGGTTCATGCTCCTGACCAACAACGGTGATGAATGGAGATGAAACCCTCTGCACCAGCTGCTCCCTAACGACATGAATGTCTCGGGGATCCTCCTCAGTCAGTCCTATAGGTAATCGGGGTTCTTCCTCCCCAGCTTGACTAGCTTCTCCAACATTCGTCATCCTGACAATAAAATTTTAAGTTTTAGTTACTAAGTCGTACTAACGAGCACATAAATTAACACATAGACACATAATGTATTTTATTATCTTCAATGAATTACAAAAATTCATTTCTTAAAACTCGATAAGAGTTTTCCTTTACTATCTTCTTTCTATAAGGTTACTACCTAAGGTTGTTCCCCCACCTAAGGTTCATAACCTACAGCTCTGATACCAATCTGTGACACCCCCAAATCCGGGTACTTCGATTCCACGGGATTTGGTGTTCACTGTACAAGCATCATCTATCTATCTACCCATAAATAATATCAAACTATACAATAGATAGAAATCATAAATAAATCTCTTCCCTTAAGGGTTACATCAACTGAATCATAAATAAATCCCAGGTTACTCTAACCTTAAAACATCTGTGCGGAATTCTAAACAAATAAGTCTTAAACATAAATACATCATCAATTAAAATATCAAGTCTTCATCACTTGCTAACTTTTCCCTTGCCTTTACTAGTGGAGGGTTCATCGCTTCTTTCATTCTTAACTACAATGTTATTATTAAGCAAGAGTGAGCATAAATGCCCACAAGTATAAAAATGAAATAACAGTATAATAACATGCGAATAATCAAAGACATCTGAATAAAAGCTCAACTTTTGAATCAAGAATAAATAACAAGAATCAAAAAAATTCTGAGGTTCATAAGACCTTGAACTATGTCCTAGGTTATCAAGGATTATACTTGAAACCTTTAACAGTCATAAGACTTTGGACCTTCTTCTCGTACTTAGGGGGATCAGCCCTTAGTACCATACTGTGCACAATATCTTAACGCTAAAGCGTAAATAATCCCCTATACAGGGTTGTTCATCTCAGTTTGTCATTCGAGTCCGCACCAAAGGAAGTTTGGTTTAGATAATTTCATCGAGGGTTCTGAAATTTAGAACGCTCATCAACTATGGACTAGTTGAATCAATAAGGTTCACTAGTCTAATAAGGTTCAACAAATATTGATATTTGATTAGAATAATAATCTGAAAAGTATACAATAGGACAATTATTGTATAACTGAATCATGCTTTGGAAAGATAATTAATCTTTAATATCATGCTTGAACTTGAATAATAACAAGGATAATTTATTCAAGGTAAATAATAAACTTGAACAATAATTACAAGTAGGGTTAGGAAAACTTGCTCGACATAAAAGTAACATTTAAGTTTAAATAAACTTGCTCAATAGAATGGAGTTAGGGATAGGATATTTGCCTCGTACGTAGATTACACTTTAACTAAGTACGTTCTTTGAATTAAATCCTACATACCATTCACATTCAATACCAGTTAATTACTAACTAATCAACATAACCCATTCTCGTTGTCTACTTTAATTATTGACTAAACTTAGTCAAATTATCACGTTGTCACATAATTTATACTTCATGAATTATCAAACTAATTATGTATTTAATAATTCAATTCACATATAATATTTTATTACATGTTAAACAACTATTTTATCATCTCATAATACCTCTAACATGATTACATGTTCATTACATCAAATCCACTAACACTTGTTAGACTTTATCATTTTAAAAATACATTTCTAACATTTTCTGGAGAGTGGCGTTGCGGCGCCACTAATGTACTAAGGAGTCGCGTTGCGGCGCGGTGGTGCTGTGGCCGGGCCCTTGGCGCTGCTGCGCTATGGCGCCGTTGCTTGGGTCTTGGCGCTGCGGTGCAGTGGCGCTGCGGCGCGGGACTTCAGTTCTGGAGTTGGCGCCGCGGCGCGAGACTCCAGAAATTGTTTCCCAGATCGCGAAGAACACAGAGTTCAGCGATTTACACATTTTATGATCACTAAACTCACTAATTTAATGTACCCACATGTTAATACTTCCATATAATCATTACCCAACATCTGTAGAGTAGTTTTAACCAATTAAAACACATAATCACATAGTTAAAACATGTGAATTCACTGACTTTGATGTTCTTGGTGGCTTTTTGAATATAAAATATATAATTTAACACTACAGATTCGTTATAACACCGAATCCGTTCGTTTAAGGCTTGATCTCTTCGTATTAACATGCTCAATAATATAAGGGTGTAAATTTTAGGGATAATATATAATCAATACATCAATTATCACATATATGTCCATATGGCCATATCACGTACTCTGTTTATTTTGAAATAACATATGTACGACATGTTTTCACAATACTGATGTTATGGTTTGCAAAAATATATAATTAAAATACGATTTGATATGCCATAACATAAACAAAACCCATAATCATTATTCCTAACCCAATTACAGACGTTAAACCAAACTTTGAAAGCCATTTTATAAAAAGTAAATGACGTAAAATAAAAATTAGGTTTGAGAAGATTACCCAAGCGTAGAATGGATTTTAGTAAGAGATGAATTCCTTCTCAATCACTGGCTCACAATTCTCCTCAACAATTATCAGATTCTCTCTAACTAGTTTTATCAGACTTAGAGAAAAATAGAAAAGAAGAAAACGTCGATTGAAATAGAACTGACGCGCATACTAGTCAGTTAACCCAGTCATGGGTAACTGCTAGTAACCCCCCCCTAAAGCCACGTTTGGCTAGCCTTAAAGGCTTAAACTCAATTAATTTAATAAACTCTTTTATTATATAGTTTGAAAATGTCACCCTCTTTATAAAATAAATCCCATATTTTATTTAATTTACTTTAAATAAAATATAATAATTACTCGTAAATTCACATAATCATATATTCAATTATCTCATTAATAAATAATGTCAATTTATTAATTCTCTAATTAATAATTAAATTAATTAAATAACATCATGCTTAATTAAATTATTTCATTTAATTCAATAAGCTCACATAATCACATACCTGAATAATAAAAATTTTCTACATTAATTTAATAAATGTAACGCATAAAATTAAATTAATCTACCACAATTGCATCGATTAATTATTAAATCTAATAATTAAATCATCGAAAAATAAATATTTATTTAATTCAATAAATATTAAAATTAAATTACAGAATTCTCGTTCGTCACATCTTTCCCCCCTTAAAAGGATTCTGTCCCCAGAATCACGGCTCAATAATTTCGACCCGTTACAACTTCCCCACAACTTCCTCCCACTACTTCTCTTTCCTCCTCCATTACAACTCCAACTCCCACCCATTATAACCATTCTCAACCCACAATTTGAGTAACGTACAATCCATCATCCCATTACTCCTCACCACAACCATACACCATCTCTATATAAACACACCCTCTCAACCCAAGTTTACCACATCCTTTCATCTCTATTTTCAAAAGCTACGAGGTAAACACATTATTTAGGTAAGTGTATAACACATGAGATTGAGTCACAATTCTTCAAGTTCTTCATCTTATACCACCATAACTGCCACAAAAATAAGAAAGTTTGGGGGAAGAAATCAGTGTGCACACCAAGTGTTCGACAGAGTGTGTGAGTCGAGTTTGGGGAAAAATACTTGTGTGAAGGTTTTCTGAAATCAATGACATCTAAACTGACTTCAAATAGGCAGCGGGGAGAGAGTTCCGGCACCACTCCACCATCACAGACCTTTGATCACCGTAAATTCAAAAGTGCCGCCGCCGCCGACCGTTACGACTACATGGTGACTAAAGCACTTACACCGGAGCAGGGGTTGGAACCGGATCACGTGGATGGGGAGATGATTCAGCAGATTTATCAAAAAGGTTAGAACAAGTTCACTGAGGAATCCGAGGTCGCCATTATCAGCGTGGTCAAAGAGTTTTATGCTAACGCCAAGGATAAAGCCCCTTTCAACGCGTTTGTACGGGGTAGATTGGTCCTATTCAGTGCCGATGCCATCAACACATATTACCAGTTATGAGTGCCTAGACATTGCCAATATGCTCACTTACATGATTTCGATCCTGACTTTGAGGCTGTTCTCGAAGAAATGACTAAGCTGGGAACAACATGGATCAAAGGTCGAAAATGAGGTACAATTTTTCACAGCAAGGATCTCAGCCGATATGGTAAGATATGGTACGCCTTCTTATGTGCAAAATTGTTTCCATCCACGCACACCTCTGATGTGACCAAAGAGAAGGAACTACTTTTATATGCAATTGTGCAAGATTTCATCATCGACGTCGGGGCCATAATCAGTTTTTCCATTCGCCGATGCTTACGAGGGAATTTCTCTGGTAGCTTGCTACACCCATCCCTCATTTGTGGGTTGTATCGCCAAGCAGGTGTTCGATGGTCTGATGATGAACCCATTTAGATGTCGTTGTAGCTATTAGATTCTAGAATGATCACACGGTATTCGGTGTGGGCCGGAGGTGAGTCACATCCTAGAGGGTTATGATTTTTATTTGCATCAGCTTCGGAGGACGAAGTTGACGCTGAAGACACCTCAGATGAGGAGGATGCGACTATGGAAGAGCAAGGAGCAGAAGCGGAACCACCATCCGACGCCATATCTAGACCTCAATTTCTTGTTTTTAACTCCAAATGGACAAGCACAACAAGGAAGCATGACGGGAGATGCGGTGACTCGCAGCTAGGCAGTATCATATGTTTGAAGCAATGAACCTATCGTTCGCATCATTAAACACGACGCTCCAAAGCTTCAATCCTAATGCTCAATTTCCATACCAGCAACCGGCCCCAATGCCACGATTTACACCAAGTGGTTTGGAGGAAGAAGAACACAATACACCACCACCCCAGGCTTAAAGTGATTACAGGGAAGTTCTCATATTTTTATTGCTATGTTTATACAATGAAGGCATTGTACTTGTCAAGTTTGGGGGATTTATTTTCATGTTTGCATTTCATGTTTGCATATTTAAGTTCATTAAGCTAGGTTTGCATAGTAGTTTATTGTCTAGTTTAGGTTGATCAATTGTTGCATTCATGTAATAATATAATTGCATAGTAGCTTAGGAGCATAAATAGTTTTTATTTAGTTGCATTCATGTTATGTTTTCCCTATATATATATATATATATATATATATATATATATATATATATATATATATATAAACATTTAGTTAAAATTGTGTTGTTTTGCATATGTCCAACAGTCATTGAACTTCATTTTACTTGGCCAATGATGAGATTGAGATTAAGTAGACAAATACAACACTGATTTTTAGAACCGTGATGTAGTTTTTGTTATGAATTGGATCTTGTTCTTGTTTGAAACTGGTATAAAAAGGGTAGCACGCAAATAACATCTGTGTCGACTAATTAGATCAAATTGATACATAAAGAGTTTCTAAAGGATAATGTTAGTGTAAATGAGAAAAGGACAAGGATAGGCACTGAAGATAAAGAATTGGGCAAGAACCTAAGTTTGGGGGGAATAAATGTGGGGTACATAAGCTTTATATATATATATATATATATATATATATATATATATATATAATACAATATATATCGTGACTAGTCTTGTTTCGGGGCATTTGTTACTTGAGCAAGTGCGCCTGTAGAGGTGTCTTAACACCTAGCGCCCTAAGGTCTTTTATGGTCTGGGAGTTGTTGGTTAAAAGCTCGCTAAGGGGTAACAATGTTAGCCTAATGAAATGAGACATTGCACAATCATCTAAAGAAAGAATAAAACGGGAAAAGAGCAAAAAGCCCCCGTAAAGAAAAAGAAAAAGAAAAAAATATGATATGTATAAAGTATAAGTACCCTATGTGAACCCTTGATAGTGGTAATTGACCAGTTTTAGTTGGAACTCGTCTGCTTTTGAACTTTTTGAGTTTTCTCTATATGATTCCTTCTAAGAAATTGGTTATGTATTGAATTTAAATCTGTATCAGTTAGCTTGGATGTTGAACACACAAACTATACCAGTAATAATGGGTTAAGATGCAAGGATTAGTAAGGAATTATCGATTGGTTTTATTAATTAAGAGTTGTAGTGTTTGCTTGATTTTTTAGAGGCCGAAGGAATAAATTTGATTCTGTGATACTGTTTGATTAGTAGATATATAGTTAGATGCATTACACCTCATTGCATTGCATTGCATAACATGTTAGTTTATTTTGTGCTCGAGGTCTAGCACGTTTTAAGTTTGGGGGATATTGATAAGTGGGTTTTATACCCACGAATCGGTGCCTAATCTAAGCTTAATCGATGTTAATTCCTTGTTTTCATGTTTGTTTTTACTTTTTATTGGTTATTGTATTGTGTAGGTATGGTGGCGTTGGAATGGATCAAAAATGATGGATTTACGGTGCTTCGTGGCAAGAAAAGAGCTAGAAAGGAGATTCAAACAAAATCAGGAAATATACCCTACCCCCGCTCGGGCGGGCATGTTTTGGCCTTGTACCCCCACCGGGGCGGGCATGTTTTGGCCTTGTAACCCCGTCGGGGCAGGCGTTTCCCATGCATATACCCCCGCCGTGGCGGGGGGTCCCGAAATCTAACAGTCCTAATTCGATTTCAACATTGCTGGGACATGGGGTTGAGCACTTGCATAACGTATGGACTCTAAATAATATGTGACTTTGACCAGAATTCAGGTGTGGCGTATATATTGAGCAACAAACAACAAAATCATCACCATGCAAAGCAATTAATAGAGATTAAGGACATATTTTCATAGCGACCATCGGAGTGAAGATTTTGAAGAACATTCATATCGGTTCCGGATTAAGGCTAAAGTGAAGAGTGTTCTACATTATTCTTCTTCTTTAGTTTTATATTTGTAATTGAGAAGATGTTATCTTTAATTTATTCAGTTATTATTTCATTTATGATGAACTAAATACTTTTTAGGCTTATGACGGATCTTTAAGTGGAACGATGATTATGTAATCTTTGATTTCAGTTTAATAAGCTATTATCCGGTTTGTCTATATTAATTTGAGCTTGAATTTATGAATTGCCTGATCAACGATTCTTTGTGGACTTGTATGAACTCGAGAGATGAAATACGAGTTTAGACTTAGTTAATATAGCATGTGTTCTTGATTTATGTGAATGAACATGATCTCGATGAATGTTAAGGTACAGATATGCTTGACATCGCATGTAATCAGATAAAGAGCTTGAACTTAAACCTTCTTTAATTGTAATTCACATAGAGATATATTGAGTTAGTTGATTAAGGTATTTAAATTAATTCTATCTTAATTATGGATTTGGGTTAATACGGTATTAGTACATCGAGAGGTGACTAGTTCTACATACGTGTTCTTGATTAATAAATTGGGATAGTGAGTTAAACTGGAATAAAGGTGTAATAATCTGAGTGATGCTTAGAGTGAAGTCGGAAGCCTAATTCTCCATTATTTTGTTTGAAAATTCAGTTTTTAGCATTTGTGATTGTTTGGTGATTTTAATATTTTTAATACTTTTAGTTATAACTTGGAAATTGATTAGTTTAACAAAACTAGGATTAATAGGAAATTGGTAATAGTGAGGTTTAAATTTTTATTATAGTCTCTGAGGGAACGATACTCTACTTATTATTATATTACTTGTTGACTACGTATACTTGCGTGTTGTGCGTAATTAGATTTTACCCAACAGCGCCACCCATTCTTGAGCTCAAACCACTTCCTAAATACCTCAGGTATGCTTATTTAGGTGATTCAAATACTTTACCTGCTATTATTGCATTTGCACTTAACGAATTGCAAGAAAGTAAATTGTTGAGGATTTTGAGAGAATACAAGTCTGCAACAGGCTGGACCATTGCTGATATAAAGGGGATTAGTCCCTCCTTTTGCATGCACAAGATTCTCATGGAAGAGGATACGAAGCCAATAGTGGAACAGCAGAGAAGGTTAACTCCAATCATGAAAGAAGTAGTAAAGAAAGAAATATTGAAGTGGTTG
Organism: Panax notoginseng; assembly: GCA_016801055.1. Taxonomy (NCBI): domain Eukaryota; kingdom Viridiplantae; phylum Streptophyta; class Magnoliopsida; order Apiales; family Araliaceae; genus Panax; species Panax notoginseng. The sequence goes on along the minus strand of CM029017.1, from coordinate 76,665,346 downwards.
GAAGCGAAAATTATTTACCCAATTTCAGACAGTGCATGGGTCAGTCCAGTACAATGTGTGCCAAAAAGGGTGGAATGACAGTGGTTAAGAATAAAGATAATGAGCTAATTTCGACGAGGACAGTGACTGGATGGAGGGTGTGCAAGGACTACAAAAAGCTAAATAAGGCAACCTGGAAGGATCACTTTCCTCTACCCTTCATTGATAAGAAATTGGACCGACTAGCTGGACATGAATACTACTTCTTACTAGATGGATTCTCGGGGTACAACTAAATTGTCATAGCTCCCGAGGATCAAGAGAAGACCACTTTTACATTCCCATATGACACCTTTGCATTCAGAAGGACGTCCTTTGGGTTATGTAATGCACCAGCTACATTCCAAAGATGCATGATGGCTATCTTCTCGGATATGGTAGAGAAAGAGGTTGAAGTTTTCATGGATGACTTTTTAGTCTATGGAAACACTTTTGATAATTGTCTAGAGAATTTGGTCATGGTCTTGAAGCGGTGTGTGGAAACTAATTTGGTACTCAACTGGGAGAAGTGCCACTATATGGTTAAAGAAGGGATAATTCTGGGCACAAGGTATCTGCTAAAGGTTTAGAGGTTGATAAGGCAAAGTTAGACACGATCGAGAATCTTCCACCGCCGAATTCAGTAAAGGGAATCCACCATTTTCTTGGACATGCCGGGTTCTACAGAAGGTTTATAAATGATTTCTCCAAGATTGCAAGACCCTTGTTCAATCTTTTAGAGAAGGATGCAATATTCAGCTTTGATGAGGAGTGTAAAATAGCATTCGAGAAGCTGAAAAAGAAGTTGACTACAACCTTAGTGATCATCGCACCGAATTGGACTATGCCCTTTGAACTAATGTGTGATGCAAGGGACTATACAGTAGGAGCTATTTTGGGTCAACGCCGAGATAAAATATTCCATGCCATATACTATGCAAGTAAAACTCTTACAGATGCACAATTGAACTACACAACTATCGAGAAGGAGTTACTTGTAGTGGTATATGCCTTTGGAAAATTCAGGATATATTTGATTGGGACAAAGGTGGTGGTTTACACGGATCACTCAGCAATTCGCTATTTGATTTCGAAGAAGGATGCTAAGCCTAGACTAATCAGATGGATCCTTTTCCTTTAGGAATTCGATTTGGAAATAAAGGATAGAAAGGGAACAGAAAATCAAGTAGCAAATAATCTTTCTAGCCTGGAAAATCCAGATAAAGACAGAGCAGATAAGTGTGTGATCAATGAATCGTTCCCAGATGAACAACTATTTGGAGTTAATTCCGAGTTTCCATGGTATGAGGATTTTGCTAACTATTTGGTGAGCAACATCCTTCCCCCAAATCTGACGCGACAACAGAAAAAGAAATTCCTTTATGATGTTAAGCGGTACATGTGGGATGAGCCATATTTATTCAGACAGTGCGCCAACAAGATGATTCGAAGGTGTGTACCATATAATGAAGTGAAGAATATTCTACACAAATGTCATTCATCTGCATATGGGGGACATTATGGTGGTGAGCGGATAGCGGCCAAGGTACTACAAGTAGGATTTTATTAGCCTACGATGTTCAAGGATGCCCGTCAGTTTATGAAAACTTGCGACAGATGCCAAAGGGTAGACAAAATTTCAAAGAGAAATGAAATGCCACTGCACACTATCATGGAAGTGGAAATTTTTGACGTATGGGGGATAGATTTTATGGGACCATTTCCTCCATCTTTCAACAACCTGTACATCTTGCTAGCTGTAGATTATGTGTCAAAATGGGTTGAAGCCATAGCACTCCCCACAAACGATGTCAAAGTGGTTCTCAAGTTCTTACATAAGAATATCTTTACAAGATTTGGCACGCCAAGAGCAATTATTAGTGATGAGGGTAGTCACTTCTGCAACAGATCATTTACAGCTCTTTTGGAAAAATATGGGGTCAATCATAGGGTGGCTAGAACATATCACCCCCGAATGAGTGGTCAAGCTGAGGTTTCGTACAGAGAGGTGAAGAAGATTTTAGAGAAAGTAGTGAATCTAAGCAAAAAAGATTGGTCTCTAAAATTGGACGACGCAATATGGGCATATAAGACATTATATAAAACACCAATTGGGATGTCTCCATACCAATTGGTCTACGGGAAAGCATGTCACCTCCAAGTAGAATTACAACATAAAGCGTATTGGGCCATTCAGAAACTTAACTTTGATCAAGAAGCTACAGGAGAGAAAAGATTTCTCCAACTGAACGAACTAGATGAGTTTCGACTGCAAGGATACGAGAACTCAAAGCTGTACAAGGAAAAGGTTAAGAAGTGGCACGACCAAAAGATCATGCAGAAAAAATTTGAACTGGGACAAGTAGTATTATTGTTAAACTTACGACTATGGTTGTTCCCAGGAAAGCTTAAATCAAGATGGTCGGGGCCATTCACAATTAAGAGGGTTTTCCTACATGGCACCATTGAGTTATACATCAGGAATCCATTGGAGACATTTAAAGTTAACGGTCATCAGTTGAAGCATTATTGGGGTGGCGACATCGACAATGAAGTCACCACAATCATACTTGCCGACACACCATGAACAGGGAGTAGTTAGGCTGAAAGACTACATAAGCGCTAATTGGGAGGCAACCAAATTTTACTTTCATTTTCATTATTTTTAAGTATGCTAATTTATTCATATTTTAGAGTATAAGTTAGTATAGAGTAAGTTTATTTCGATTTATTAAGTAGTTAGTGAGTCATGATTTCTAGTAAATTCAATCTTTAATGTTCAATGTTAATGATGTTATTTTCAACTTATAATTTTATTGGGTTTCAGGCACTTGGGATGCTCATGGATATGTGTTGGATGCAAAAATTGGAAAAATCAAGCTCAGCTGCAGTATACCCCCCCCCCCGTTGGGATGGATAATTTATGAAGAAACCCCTTACCGGGGTGGCGGTCTTGACTCAAAAATAGTATACCCCCCCGCTGGGGTGGGCATATTACATAGGATACCCCCGCCGGGGTGGGGGTCTTGCACCAGGAACAGAATACCCCCCGCAGGGGCGGGCATCTGCAGCTTATTACCCCCCGGTGGTGCGGAGGTATGGGAACATGAAAGGATTATATTTAGCAGTTATAACCATTTAGACTACTTCTCCACTACCTTCTCCCACAACCGACTCATATACCCCCATTAACCCACGAATTAGCCACAAACTCCCCACTCACCCACTAAATACATACACCATCTACTCTCTATAAAATCAAACCCTAACTACACAACATCTCCATCCTATTCGATATAATTTCAGTAATACAATAGTTAGGGTTCTTCAAGTGAGATTTTGGGCAGCAACAACGAAGGGGAGAATCAACGAATTTTTCAATATACTGTGGGTAAGAGGTTATTTCTTACAATTTCACATCATTTATCACCACATTCAAAGTTCTATTACCAACTTTGGGGGTATTGTGAGTCGTGCACACCACGTGTTTGACGAATTGTTCAAGTGAAGTTTGGACGGATTTTAACTTGAGTTTATCCATTTGATTACCATGGCACCAAAACCAACATCAAAGAGACAACGAGGTGAAATCTCAGGGTCTACACCATCGACTCGAGCCTTTGATAGGAGAAAGTTCGTGAGTGCAAACGTCGCTGATCGATATGACTATCTAGGGACTAAGGCACTAACTTCAGAGCGAGGCTTGGCACCCGACAACGTAGATGGCCAAATGAAGAGACAAATATATGAAAAAGGATGGGATAGATTTACTGAAAAACTAGAGCCAACGATCGTCAATGCGGTGAAGGAATTTTATGCAAATGCGGATGATAAGGCCCCATTAATCGCATTCATGAGGGGTAAAAAGGTGCCCTTCAGTTCGAAAGCTATTAACGAGTATTACCATCTACGAGTTCCTGTGGAATTCCAGTATGCATATTTACATGACCATGATCTCGACAATGAGGGGATTTTAACTGAAATAATAATGTCGGACACCACATGGGTTAAGAGACGAAAATGGGGTACCATCTTCCTCAGCAAGGACCTGAGCTGTTATGGGAAAATATGGTACACATTCTTGTGCGCCAAATTATTCCCGACCACACATACGACTGAAGTGACAAAGGAGAAGATACTTCTTTTGTATGCAATCGTGCAAGACTTTCTCATCGACGTGGGGGCCATCATTAATTTCTCAATACACAGATTTATTCGAGGGCCATTTTTCGGTGGCCTGCCACACCCATCCCTCATGTGTGGGTTGTGCAGGCAGGCTGGAGTTAGGTGGTCCGACGATGAGACTACCCAGCAGCCTCTTCAGACTTTGGACTCACAGATGATTGCACGTTACACAGTGTGGCCCGGGGGGAATCACATCTAAGAGGAGTCGGGTTCATATTTCCACCAGCCTCTCAGGAGGAGACTAATGTTGAGGACACCTCTGACGAAGACGAGTTCTAGGCAGACGAGATGAAGGGAGAGCCAGAAACTGAGGATATGCAGTAAATAGGCAGAGATATGTTTAGCCCTCAATTTCACAGCCTCCAGAGACAAGTTGATGGGAACAACAAAGACGCCAACAGATAGATGAGGAGACTCGCGGCCAAAAAGGACCATATTTTCAAGGCCATTAACATGTAATTCGCCTCTTTGAACGCGACCCTCCAAAGTTTTAATCCAAAGGCTCAGTTTCCATACCAGCAACCTGCACCAATGCCACAATTTCCACCTTCTGATTCAGACAATGATGAGCCACAACCACCACCACCTAAAGCTTAGATGATTACAGGGAAGTCCTCATACAATTAATGCTTTAATTTTACAATGAGGACATTATAATTGTTGAGTTTGGGGGAGTTAGTTTACTTTAGAGTTTTTGCATGTTTAATTTAATTTTGTTATTTAGTTTTGCATATATTAGTTTCATGTTTAGTTTTAGGTTCATGTAGTGTACTTGCATAATAGTTTGAATAGTAGTGTAGGATTGTAAATAGTTTTTATTAGTTTTTAATTCTGTTATGTTTATTCCATATTATATATATATATATATATATATATATATATATATATATATATATATATATATATATAAGTATTGTGTTGTCTTGCATGAGTCCAGTTGTTAGATAGTACAATCTATTTTAGCCAATGATGAGACTGGGATCGAGTAGACAAGTATAGTACTGACTATTAGAACTTTGATGTGATGTTCTGTTATGAGTTGAATCTTTTCCTGTTTGAACATGGTATAATAAGGTTAGCACGATAATAACAACTATGTTGATTGATTTAGTTCAAATTGATACATAATGGACTTCTAAAGGATAATGTTGGTTAGAATAAAAGAATGACAAGGATGGGCAGTGAAGGTAAAAATTAGGCAAGAACCTAAGTTTGGGGAAAAATTTTGGGGTATATAAGCTTCATAAAAAAAAGAAAATAAAAAAAAATACCGTGGCATGCTTATCTAGTTTTGTGGCGCTTGTTACTTGAGTAAGTAAGCCCGAGGGGATTGTCTTTACACCTAGCGCCCTAAGGTGTTAATGGTCTGCGAGTCGTTGGTCGAAAGCTCGTTAAGGTAGCAATGAAAAGCCTAAGAGAATAAGACATTGCATAGCCATGTGTATAAAAAAATGAATAAAACGGGAAATAAGAGCAAAAAGCCCCCGTATATGAAAAATAAAGTATAAGTACCCTATTTGGACCCTTGATATGGGTAATTGTTTGATTTTAGTTGGATCTTGACTATTTTTGAAATTCTGGAGTTTACACTGTATGATGCCTTCTAAGAGAGTTAATATGTATTAAATTTGAATTTGCATCAGTTAGCATGGGTGTTGAGCACACACGCACTATATAAGTGATAACAGTTTAAGATTTGATGATTGATAGGAATTTACTGATTGGTTAGATATAAAGTATTATCATATTTGTTTGATTTCTCTGAGGCCAGTTGAACAGACTCGTTTCTATCATTGCTGATGGATTCGTAGGCATGTAGACTAGTTTCATTCCATTCCATTCCATTCCATTGCATTGCATATCATTTTTGTATTGTTTTGTGCTCGAGGACTAGCACAGGTTAATGTTTGGGGGAGTATGATGAGTGAATTTTATACCTACGAATCGGTCTCCAATTCGAGCTTAAACTATGTTAATTGTTTATTTTTTATGATTCGTTTTACTTGTTTATTGTTGTTTTATGTTTAAGTGTGGTGGCATAGCATTTGGACTTAAAAGGTGGGTTCGTGGTGAAACTTAGCAAGAAAATGAGCAAAAATTGGACAGCAGTAGAAACACTCCCCGCCGAGGCGGACATTATACACACAAAACCCCCGCCGGGACGGGGGCACTCGATCAAGAACAGAAGCACCCCCTTGCCGAGGTAGGCATCAAGAGAAGAAAAACCCCCACTGGGGCGAGGGTACGAGAAAAGTCCAAGACTCATGTTTCAGTTATAATGCTGCAGTGGCGTGAAGGAAGGAGGTTGTCATGGTTTGGAACTGTGTTTAGCGTGGAGTTATGGTCAGAATGTGTGGCTTAGGCTAGAGATAACAAGGGACAACATAGGGAGATTAACGACAGAGAATCAGTTAACAATTTGAAGCCCTAATTTGAGAAAATTCGTTGGAGGAAGGATCGAAGGTCAGAGTCACGATAATTGGAAGTTGAAGTTAAGGAGAAGGGTGGTTTTGGATTCATTCTATTTCTTTAATTCAATAATTGTAATTGGGATGATGATTACTTCGATGATTTCAATTTTTATTTCATTTGTGATGAACTAATTTACTTGTTAGGCCTATAACGGATCTTGATGGTGGAACGATGATTATGTAGTCCTTAATTTTAGTTTAATAATCTATAATTCAATTTATCTATTGTGATTTATGCTTTAATTTATGAATTACTTGATCACTAATTCTATGTTGATTTGTATGGACTCGAGAGATGATATATGAATCTAGACTTAGTCACTTTAGCATGTGTTCTTGAATTCTCTGATTGAATGGAATCTTGATGAATGTTAGGGTAGAGATATGCTTAACATCACATGTAATCGAGTAGAGAACTTGAATTTAAACCTTGTTTAATTGTAATTCACATAGAGATACAGTGAATTAGTTGATTAAGGTGTTTAGCTTTATTCTATCTAATTTGTGGATTTAAGTTAATATGGTATTAGTGCATCGAGAGATGGCTAGTTCTACTTGAATATTCTTGATTAATAAACTGGGATAGTAAATTGAACTGGAATAAGGTTTAATAATCGGAGTGATACTTAAAGTGAAGTTGTAAGCCTAATTCTCCATTATTTGCTTGAAATTACAGTTTCTAAGTTGTGTTGATTAATTGGTATTTTAATATTTTTAGTTTTTAATAATTATAATCATTGAATTGGATAGTTTAATAAAATTTGGATTAATATAAAGATAGTAATTGTTAGGATTAATTTCATACTAGTCTATGTGGGAACGATACTTGACTTATCATTATATTACTTGTTGACCACGTGCACTTGCGTATAAGCGTAATTAGATTTTGACCAACAAAAGCTTGCCATCTGTTTATCAATAAACGAATGGCTTTATGACTTAATATGATAGTTATTGACTTTAGTGGTTTGGTTACTTGAATTCGCATAATAGGTTGGTTAGGAATATGTAAACTAACGGCCTTATGAAAATAATCAATTTTAGCATCACGAGTAGTTAACCAATCAATCCCTAAAATCACATCAAATGCAAGTATTTTCAAAGAGATGAGATCAACAAGTAATGTGAAAGTGTCGATTTGAATCAAACAAGATTTATAAATGGTAGATGTAATGACGGTTTCTCCCAATGGAGTTTCAACAGATAAGTCAACGTTTAATTTTTCTGGTGTCAAATTTAAACATTGAGCACAAGCAGGTGAAATAAAAAAATGGGTAGAATCGGTATCTAATAAGGTATAGACTTCACAAGAGTTTATGATTATCTTACCCGTGATAACTTCGTTTGGGTTCCTCGCTTTTTGAGAAGTCACGAAAAATGCTCTCCCTTAAACTACCGACTTTGACTTGTCTGGGACAGCCTTTGGTGTCACCGTCCCAGCTGGACTTAACTTCGCTGCATGACAAAATTGAGCTAAATGATCTTCCTTTCCACATTTGAAACACACTTTGGGTTACTGCGTACATTTTGGACTGATGTGTCCCTCCTATCCGCATTTGTAGCATACGACCGGTGGTTATTCTCCTTCCTTAGAAACGGATGATGTTGCCGATGTCTTTCCATCATTATTGAATTTTCTCTTTTTAAAATTTCCACTTGACTCATTTATTCTATTATCTTGGCCAGGATTACCACCGAAGTGGTTACCATTTCTGGCATGATAATTTCCTCCACGTTTGTTATCATTGCTTCGATGACTATTGCCACTACTATGGCTATTATCATTTTTCCGATTGTTATCTTTTGGTTGAGTTGACTCATTATCACGCTCCAATAATTGAGCCATATTCATAACATCTGAATACAAACAAAGTTTGTGAGAAATTAGGTATTGGCGAATTTTAGGCTTCAAACCTTGCAGAAACATTCATGTCATTCGCTTCTCATTATCCACCAAATGGGATGCAAACTGGGATAACTCCGCAAAGTTGGCCTCGTATTGCGATACAGTCATGTTGTTCTGTTCTAGTTTGATGAATTCCACGTTCTTCATGTGACGAATACTTTCTGGAAAATACTTGTCGTTGAACAATTCTTGGAACTTCTCCCAAGACATCTTAAGTGCAGACAAATGAGTATATTTTACGGATTCCCACCAGTAATCTGCCTCTCCACGCAACATAAAGGTGGCGAAGGGAACCTTTTTCTCCTCTGAGCATCCCAGGACATCAAATATCTTGGTGATCTTCTTAATTCATGCCTTTGCCTTAAGTGGCTTTAGCTTTTTTCAAAAACTCCAGCGGTCCCAACTCCTTGAATTGTTTAGCAGTGACTAGCCATGAGTTACCATTGTTTCCACCTGCATTTTGAACATGAATCTCTCTCGTTTGGTGTTGCATGAATTGTAGAAAGCTCTTAAATATCCCATCGTTCATCATTTGGTCGGTGTTGTTGTTTACATGAGGTTTATTGCCTTCCTGATGCACATTATCCTGGTTATTGATTGGTGGTGTCTCAACGGTCTCATGTGCTCTATTTCTTATCTAAAAATTTCGGATGCCATTCTCAAACACTGCCACGAAATAAGGGTTAACTGACATGCCACATATTATCCCTATATTCTGACCGACCAATTAAATAACAAATAAGCTTAGGTAGGACACACTAGCGAAGGATTTACTCGTCTCTCCCCTCCTAGTTCTAGCCTTAGATCTAGGCCAGAGATCATATCCCTAAGCTTTAATACCAACTGTGACGCCCCTAAAATAGGTCCATGTCGACGTCGGGATTTTTATTTGTCCCTTTTTTGTTCTTGTTATTTGGTATTCTTATGTTAGGTGAGATTTGTTTGAAAAAACAAGTTATGAAAAGGTCTGACAAGTTATGAAACTGAGATTCATTAGGGTCTGGGGGCTTAATTATGCGAAGGGAAGGTGTTAGGCACCCCCCGACATCCGTGTTACCACGATGACTGCCACTGTTATATGAATGTGTGTGTGTGTGGGTCAATGTGCAGTTATATGGAAGTAGTTCGAGGCCTCGTTCACACCTATATACAAAGGGTCTGAATTTATGTAAAAATTCAGTCTTAAATAAGGTATGGTAGTGATGTTTTGTAAAAGAGGTTTTTCAAACCCTTTTGCTCAATAGGAATTGAGGCCTTTGGATACTTCCATTTTTATCATGTTCGGCTTGATTGCTTTTATTTTCAAGATGCGAAGCATCTTCGAGAAAAATAATGTACAAAGCAGTGCCGAACTCCTCGTGGGCATAAAAACCATATGAGTAAATCCAAACACCGTGAATAAATTTACAAGCTGCTTACAGCTGAAAACGTCCATCACGGGAACCGAATCTAGGTTCAGTAGACTGAATCTGTGATCACATGATTTCTAGGCTCACATGATACCGCAATTTATATGAAAGCAGTAAGTAATTAAATATATAAAAGTTGTAAATATATATATACAGACATGATCAACCACCACGAAGCACCTCCATGGGGGATCAGAAATGTAAATAAAACTGTAAAAGCGATCAATCGCCACGAAGTAAACTCCAGGTGGGACGAAAAGTAAATATATATATATATATATATATATATGTTTATGTATAGACAAACTGAAATGAGACCACAGACCGAAGTCGGGGCATACACACACAACACGACTCTTAATGTGAAGAACAGTGTGTGCAAAGATGAAGAGAAAGGCTTTAAAGTGTGTAAGAAGGCTTACAGTGGACTGCCAAAGAAGACTTCTATAACGTTAAGTGGATGAACACTCGACTCCAGACAGTAAAATAGTAGCTATATATGAGCTCACAAGTGTTTAAAATGAGAAAGCACTCAGTTTAGGGTGTGTACAAAGCAAATTGGACAGGGCTTCCTCACCTCTTCTCTTTCTTAAAATGGCCACCCCAATCACTCTATTTATAGAGGGGGTGTGACAACCCGAGAATTTGGATATTTATAAAATATAAAAATATTGAATTAAGGTTAAATAATAAACCTATACAGAAAATAAGTGAATGGACTTACGATTTTCGAGAAGGAATTTTTTGAATTTAAAATTTTTGTGATGAATTATTCAGGATTAAGGGAATAAGTGTTTATGTTCTGTGTATTTGGGTGTATAAGTGTACAGTATGTGGTTAAGGGTCAAGGATTGACCAGATAATCTATATCGGTGACAAACCCTAAGTATATATTAAGAACGTAAACGTTCAGTTAGAAAATTCTTACGATTTATATGAAACCCTAATTTAGGAACCCTAATGCTAAGTATAAAACCCCAAAGGGTTAAAATTTGTGTGAGTAATGAATATGAATATTCTGTGATGGTTTATATTTATTTATTAATATAAACAAATAAAAGAAACTAGTGTGATCCTAACTACTCCCTCCGTCCCAAATTATCTGCTTTTCTAGAGTTTCACACACATACCAATATATGTGATAAATATACTAAAATGCCCTTATGTATTTACTTTTTTATTTTCTGCGCATGAATCCTTATTGGTGGGAATATGAAAAGATGCTTAAAAAGAGGAGAGGCATGAATGAGAATAATGACTATCATTAATTAGGGTAAAAGGGCAAACTTGGAAAACAAAGGAAAAATATGCACTGAAATCTTGAAAAAGCAGATATTATGGGACAATTTTTTTTTGCTAAAACAGCAGATAATTTGGGACGGAGGGAGTATATATTAGGAATGAAGAATTGAATAACTTAAGGGTTATGAGATGAGAGAATTATGGTATTTAGAATATATACTAATTCTAAGAGATGTATTTTATACATCTCAATTAATTAATTTTATAACTTAATTATTGCAAGTCTAATTGGGTTAATAAAATAATGTGCATGAGTAAGGATTTAAATTATAATTGAGGAAATGAAAACCCTAATTAAATAATTAGGGAAAGATAATATTAAAAGTATTGGACATATTCTATTTCTAGGGCCCAAATATTTTTATTGGAAAGCCCGAAGAATTAATTTAAAAGCCCAAGAGATTAAATATGGCGGCCTAAGTGTTGGCCCAATCAAATTATTTAGAGGCCCAATCAATTAATTTAAGAAGCCCAAAACTTGATCCAAGTATGGAAGGACACAATGGTCATTTGGTAAGTAAAATAAAAGCAATTAAAGAAAACAATATGGATGAAATAAGGCCAATGGCCGGATTTATTGTAAGAAGAAAAAGAGACCACATAGTTGGCTAGTGAATGATAGAGGAAATGACAACAAAAAAACTAAAATGTGGTGGAAACAGAGGCCAAGTGGCCGGATATACAAGGAGAAACAGAGGAAGTGCATGCCACCAATATAAGCCACAATTTTGAAATAGATAGTCCACCAATCAAGCTATGTGTCCAATTAGCATTCAACCAACACTTATAATTAAATGGGTGGGAGAATAAGAGGCCACTTAGCCAAAATGAGAGAAAGAGAATGTAGTGGAGGAAAGGAGGCCACACATGGCCAGTGGGTTAGTGGAAGAAAAAGGAGAGGAACATGTGATATATGAAGTTTAATAAAATCTATTATTTTCTCTCTCTTCTCTTTTATTTCATTTCCATATTTGCTAACATAAGAACTAAATAGAGAGAGAGAGAAGAGCGAATTCGGTAGCCATAGAGGGGGAGGAGAGAGAGTTTTCTTCAAATTCTCCTAACTCCATAATCAAACAATGAAGAAGAAGAAGAAGGAGAGCATGAAAATCAAAGGTATAAATACCTTTTGTTTATGTAATTTTTGATTATTCTTAATCAAACCTTGAATCTATGTTTTTAAACTTAAAAACCATGAATATACTTGTTATTGAGTGTTTCATATTTAGATATACACATATTGGGTGTTGTTTTAGTTCGAAATCAAAAGTAAAGAAAAGTAATTTTTCTAGTTTATTAGCCCTAAAATTTCTATGTACTTTGGATTTCCACCGTCTTTGATCTACACCTTCATTTTGTAATCTGTCAAATTGAGGTACTAGATATGTAAGTTATCTACTAAACCCAAGTAGTTGCAGTCAAAAATGTTGAGTATACAGTCCGTAGTGACTAATTTAGCAAAAACAGTTATGTGTTTTTCAGGAAAAACTGACTGTTTTGGACAGTTAAAGGGTAGGGGTAATTTAGTCATTTTTTGGACATTCAAAAATTCTAAAAAAAATTGAGATGATAATATGATAAGTTTTCTAACATATCCAAGTGGAATCACTAAAAAAGGAGTTGTAGATTTTCGTATGGAATATTTTTAACAAAGTACGAAAAACTCATTTTTCCATTTTTGCTACTGTGAAAGACTTTCCAAGGGCTGTTTCGGCAACTGAAATTGTCAGAAAAATTCTGGCCTTTTGGGACATGAAAACATATGGTATGAAGTACCTCCTTTCCAAAAATAAGCTAATTCCGACTTAAAATGACCAAGTTATGACCATTTCAATTTTTGTGATTTTTCGACAAAAATCGGTATAACCGGAGTTCTATAACTCCGATGGCCACAAAATTTAAACTGGAGCGTCACGTTAGCACGTATAAGATTTTGTCAAGAGATGAAAATTTCTGGAGTTGAGCATGATGGGGCTAATTTCTTAAGAAATTGACTAAAAATAATTTTTGAAAAATACCAAAGGAAGTTGAAAAATTATGAAAAAATACTTTTTGTGTATGAAATATATGTATATATGTTTGGACAAAGGATAGAAAAATAATAAGTTGATTTGTTATTTTTGTGAAAATGATATGGAATCCAACTTGTTGGATTGAAAAATCTGATGAATCTAGCTTGCTGGATTGAAACACAGTTTACTGAATTGAAAATATGTTGAATCTAGCTTGCTGGATTGCAATCTAGTTGCTGGATTTGAAATCTAATTTGCTAGATTACAGTTTGGTTTACTGGATTGGCCATCTAGAAACTGGATATGGAATCCTGCTTGCTGGATTCCAAATATGGGTTGCTGAATTGGTATTTGACTTATGTGTTCAAGAAAAACTTTTAATATATAAGATTAAATTATTTAAATCATATAAATATAATATTAATGATTGAAAATTCATAATAAATGATAATAATTATTTTAAAATTATTACTAGCTTATGAAAAATTATTTTGACTAATAATAATTATCTTAGTTAATGGTTAAGTGTTAGGCAGAGTTTAATTGAACTTAAACTCGTGAATTTTCTGACTAGACCGTCAGGACGTTAGAATTTTGTCGGATTCAAGTCAGACTGAAAATAGTTTGATCTGATACTGATCTTTATGTGTGTTATAGACTGATAGGGTTATGTGTTATGTGTTTAGGTTATTCTATATATATATATATATATATATATATATATATATATATATATATATATATATATATAATACTCTCTCCTATTCATATTAAGTGTCGTTTTGGAGAGTTTTATTTTATTCAATATAAGTGTTGTTTTGGAATCCCTATGCAATATTCCATTATTTTTTCCTAATTTACCCCTCTATTTAATATGCTTAGTAAATAAAATTCCATGGACAATTGTGGAGAGAGAAATAATTAATTAGGGATACAAAAGATATTTTGTGTTATTTCTTAATAAGTGTGCTTAACTCTAAAAAGACACTTAATATGAATAGGAGGGAGTAGTATTTTATTGTGATGATATTATTCTAATATTGGAGATCTATATTATTAATATTAGGTCTTCAGATAAAGCGTTATAAATTGCGTAGCGGTAATCAACGGTTCAGGCAAGTTTGTTTTTACTTTACTCTACTAAGAGTTATTTCATTCAGATATGCTTATGGTTAATCATTACTGATTGCCATTGTAGAACTATACTCTGTACATATTGCATGTATAAGTCAGGTATGAAAGGTTGATCACCTTCATTACCCTTCGGTCTAGATATATTTGTTCATGTTATATACTTGTTCAGTCAAAAGTTTGTTCCTGCTAGTTCACAATTATATTGTTGAATTATAGCCAACTTATTATTTAGATTCTTTCAATCATGATATATCGTTAATTTATTAAACTTAAACTTGCTGGGCAATCTTATGCTCACCCTTGCTATATCATGATAAACATTGCATATTAAGACGAACGCATCGGATACAAGGAAATGTCAAAGACAGTTCCAGTTTAAAGTTAATGTGTGCGATTAGATTTGTAATAGTATTGTATGATAATAATATTGTATGTTAAATAGGTTATGAATTGTGTATAAGTTAAGGTTACTCGACCTTGGGAAAAAGTGTGTAAGGTTTATTGTATAAACAATTTATGTTTATATCTTCCACAAATATAGTAATAGTGATAGAATAATTAAATCGGATCAGCGGTGATTCGGGACCCGGATTTGGGGCTCTCATAGTTGGTATCAAAGTTGTAGGTTATGAACCTTAGATAGGAATACCTGAGACTAATAACCGTAGTGATTAGTATAAGATCTAACTCACATAGAGTTAGTTGGTCGGTAAGATTCAAAGACGAATCTCGGCGAGTTATAAAGATACAGAGTTCCTTAACTCTGATAATAAAGTTGAACAGTAGTGATGAATAGATCAAGTCTAAAAGACTAAAAGTGCAGGGATAGGAGATCGTAAAACAAAACGATCAAGATATAGAAATAAATCGTAATATATAAGATGAGATCACCCCGTGATCGGATAATGTTATAGTATGAAGAAGAATCAAATGAATGATTGAAAAGTTTACAGCAAGATTGCTGGGTGTCAGTTGTACTATAAATTGGTACAGATTCAGGAAAGGATTATAAATACGAGTTGAATGAAATTCGTATTGAGAATGGAGTTAAGATTAGGTGGGGATTTCAATTGAGGACTCGTGTCAGTAGCCGAGTTGTATGATTTCTTGTGTGGGCAAGGAATTGTACTTGGTGTAAAAACTACTTAGTTCTGGCAATGACAATCATTGAAATATTTGTGTCGCGCTATTTGCTATATACATGTTAAGAGGGTGATTCCTTTCTCATGTGTAGAACATATAGATATGTTATAAGTAGAGAATATGTGGTTAAGTACGAGTTCTTAAAACTCATACTTATGTGACATTCTTGATTCATAGTTATATGAAATGTTTAGGAACCCCTCAGCGAATGGACGCCAAAGGTCTGACTAGGACAAGTTCTTAAACTCATATGATTGTGGCAAGTCATGAACTCATAAGTGTGGTTTGACGAACTGGGTATAGTTGTGCGTGTAAACAGAATATAGAGGATAATAGGAGTAGATAGATTGTTAAGCAAATGATTATTAGTGAAGAAATAAGTTTTCCAAAAATCCTAGTTATGCTAGACTTCGAAATTTTGACATCAAGCTAAATACACACTATGTGCTTTTGATATATATATATATATATATATATATATATATATATATATATATATATATATATATATATATATACTCGTAATCATTTTTAAAACGGTTTAAAGTATAGTCTATGCTACTTGTTTTAGCTAGACGAAGATGATTTAAAATATCAAAATATATTTTATGTATCACTTATGCACCATGTAACCTGGTGCAGAGATGATAAAAGTTGATAAAGTTATAAATGCAGGAATACTTAGTGTGAATTTGATCTAAAAATCATTGTTCCACTATTGTATAATGTGTTATGACAAAGTCATGCAATGACGGCATCCTCAAACGGACTGTTAATACAGTACAACATCATGGCGTCATTTTCAAACTATTTTAAAATTTTAATTTGCCAACGGGGTTTGGCTACACTTAAATAATTCGATTGAATTGAATTATTGATATGAGTCTATGCCATTCGATTTAGCTAGACCAATGTTTATGAAAACTGTAAGAGTTCTTTGAAAACTTTTTCGAACCATATTGTTTTTGTGCGGAATCCAATAAGACTGAGGTAAAAGTTTATGCGCCCAAGGCGGATACGAGAAACAGATAAAACCAGTATTACTGGGCCAGTCCTGGACATAATGGGCTAATCACCCTCTGTGTCTTCAGGGTAAGACGGTTGGCGGATGAATTTCCATATATCCTTTGCAAAAATGACAGACAATAGTCTGTATAACCCCTCAGCAAAATTTCAAAATTTTTACTCTTGTGAGGAATGTATTGGGTAGCATGTGATGATGAGAATGAATGGTGTCTGGTGTAAGGTGTAAGGTAAATTTTGAGGACGAAATTTTTAGAAGAAGGGGTGAATATGGAAACCCAAGAATTTGGATATTTATAAAATATAAAAATATTGAATTAAGGTTAAATAATAAACCTAGACAGAAAATAAGTGAATGGACTTACGATTTTCGAGAAGGAATTTTGTGAATTAAAAATTTCTGTGGTGAATTATTCAGGATTAAGAGAATAAGTGTTTATGTTCTGTGTATTTGGGTGTATACGTGTACAGTATGTGGTTAAGGGTCAAGGGTTGACCAGATAATCTATATCGGTGACAAACCCTAAGTATATATTAAGAACGTAAATGTTTAGTTAGAAAATTCTTACGATTTATATGAAACCCTAATTTGGGAACCCTAATGCTAAGTATAAAACCCCAAAGGGTTAAAAGTTATGTGAGTAATGAATATGAATATTATGTGATGGTTTATATTTATTTATTAATATAAACAAATAAAAGAAACTAGTGTGATCCTAACTATATATTAAGAATGAAGAATTGAATAACTTAAGGGTTATGAGATGAGAGAATTATGGTATTTAGAATATATACTAATTCTAAGAGATGTATTTTATACATCTCAATTAATTAATTTTATAACCTAATTATAGCAAGTCTAATTGGGTTAAGGAAATAATGTGCATGAGTAAGGATTTAAATTATAATTGAGGAAATGAAAACCCTAATTAAATAATTAGGGAAAGATAATATTAAAAGTATTGGACATATTTTATTTCTAGGGTCCAAAGATTTTTATTGGAAAGCCCAAAGAATTAATTTAAAAGCCCAAGAGATTAAATATGATGGCCCAAGTGTTGGCCCAATCAAATTATTTAGAGGCCTAATCAATTAATTTAAGAAGCCCAAAAGTTGATCCAAGTATGGAAGGACACAATGGTCATTTGGTAAGTAAAATAAAAGCAATTAAAGAAAACAATATGGATGAAATAAGGTCACATGGCCGGTTTTATTGTAAGAAGAAAAAGAGGCCACATAGTTGGCTACTGAATGGCAGAGGAAATGACCACAAAAAACTAAAATGTGGTGGAAACAGAGGCCAAGTGGCCGGATATACAAGGAGAAAATGAGGAAGTGCATGTCACCAATATAAGCCACAATTTTGAATAGATAGTCCACCAATCAAGCTATGTGTCCAATTAGCATTCAACCAACACTTATAATTAAATGGGTGGGAGAATAAAGGGCCACTTGGCCAAAATGAGAGAAAGAGAATGTAGTGGAGGAAAGGAGGCCACACATGGCCGGTGGGTTAGTGGAAGAAAAAGGAGAGGAACATGTGATATATCAAGTTTAATAAAATCTATTATTTTCTCTCTCTTCTCTTTTATTTCATTTCCATATTTGCTAACATAAGAACTAAATAGAGAGAGAGAGAAGAGAGAATTTGGCAGCCATAGAGGGGGAGGAGAGAGAGCTTTCTTCAAATTCTCCTAACTCCATAATCAAACAATGAAGAAGAAGAAGGAGATCATGAAAATCAAAGGTATAAATACCTTTTATTTATGTAATTTTTGATTATTCTTAATCAAACCTTGAATCTATGTTTTTAAACTTAAAAACCATGAATATACTTGTTATTGAGTGTTTTATGTTTAGATATACCCATATTGGGTGTTGTTTTAGTTGGAAATCAAAAGTAAAGAAAAGTAATTTTTCTAGTTTATGAGCCTTAAAATTTCTATGTAGTTTGAATTTTTACCGTTTTTGATCTACACCTTCTTTTTGCGATCCATCAAAGAGGGGTACTAGATATGTAAGTTATCTATTAAACCCAAGTGGTTGCAGTCAAAAATATTGAGTATACAGTCCGTAGTGACTAATTTAGCAAAAATAGTTTTGTGTTTTTAAGGAAAAACTGACTGTTTTGGACAGTTAAAGGTAGGGGTTATTTAGTCATTTTTTGGACATTCAAAAATTTTAGAAAAATTTTAAATGATAATATAATAAGTTTTCTACCATCTCTAAGTGGAATCACTAAAAAAGGAGTTGTAGATTTCCGTATGGAATATTTTTAACAAAGTACGAAAAACTCATTTTTCCATTTTTGCTACTATGAAAGACTTTCCAGGGGCTGTTTCGGTAACTTAAATTGTCAGAAAATTTCCAGCCTTTTGGGACATGAAAATATATGGTATTAAGTACCTCTTGTCCAAAAATGAGCTCATTCCGACTTAAAATGACCAAGTTATGACCATTTCAATTTTTGTGATTTTCTGACAAAAATCGCTATAACCGGAGTTCTATAACTCCAATGGCCACGAAATTTAAACTGAAGCGTCACATTAAAACATATAAGATTGTGTCAAGAGATGGAAATTTCTGGAGTTGAGCATGATGGGGCTAATTTCTTAAGGAATTGACTAAAAATAATTTTTGAAAAATACCAAAAAAAGTTGGAAAATTATGGAAAAATACTTTTTGTGTATGAAATATATGTATATGTGTTTGGACAAATGATAGAAAAATAATAAGTTGATTTGGTATTTTCGTGAAAAGGATATGGAATCCAACTTGCTGGATTGAAAAATCTGATGAATCTAGCTTGCTGGATTGAAAAATAGTTTACTGAATTAAAAATATGTTGAATCCAGCTTGCTGGATTGCAATCTAGTTACTGGATTTGAAATCTAATTTGCTAGACTGCAGTTTGGTTTACTGGATTGGCCATCTAGATACTGGATATGGAATCCAGCTTACTGGATTCCAAATCTGGATTGCTGGATTGGTATTTGACTTATGTGTTCAAGAAAAACTTTTAATATATGAGATTAAATTATTAAATCATATAAATATAATATTAATGATTGAAAATTCATGATAAATGATAATAATTATTTTAAAATTATTACGAGCTTATGAAAAATTATTTTGACTAATAATAATTATCTTAGTTAATGGTTAAGTGTTAGGCAGAGTTTAATTGAACTTAAACTCGTGAATTTTCCGACTAGACCGTCGGGACGTTAGAATTGTGTCGGATTCAAGTCAGATTGAAATAGTTTGACCTGATACTGATTCTTATGTGTGTTATAGACTGATAGGGTTATGTGATATGTGTTTAATATATATATATATATATATATATATATATATATATATATAATAATATTTTATTGTGATGATATTATTCTAATATTGGAGATCTATATTACTAATATTAGGTGTTCGGATAAAGCGTTATAAATTGCGTAGCGGTAATCAACGGTTCAAGCAAATTTGTTTTTACTTAACTCTACTAAGAGTTGTTTCATTCAGATATGCTTATGGTTAATCATTACTGATTGCCATTGTAGAATTGTACTCTGTACACATTGCATGTATAAGTCAGGTATGAAAGGTTGATCACCTTCATAACCCTTCGGTCCAGATATATATGTTCATGTTATATACTTGTTCAGTCAAAAGTTTATTCCTGCTAGTTAACAATTATATTGCTGAATTATAGCCAGCTTATTATTCAGATTATTTCAATCATGATATATCGTTAAATTATTGAACTTAAACTTGTTGGGCAATCTTATGCTCACCCTTGCTATATCATGCTAAACATTGCAGATTAAGACGAACGCGTCGAATACAAGGAAAGGTCAAAGACAGTTCCAGTTTAAAGTTAATGTGTGCGATTAGATTTGTAATAGTATTGTATGATAATAACATTCTATGTTAAATAGATTATGAATTGTGTATAACTTAAGGTTACTCGACCTTGGGGAAAAGTGTGTAAGGTTTATTGTATAAACAATTTATGTTTATATGTTCCGCAAATATAGTAATAGTGAAAGAATGATTGAACCGGATTCGCGGTGATTCGAGACCCGAATTCAGGGCTCTCACAGGGGGGAGCTGCAGGTGTATCTGCGGCTAGCCGCAGATGTACCTGCGGCTGCCTGAGGTGGGGCTTCTTGGGTCTCGTCGTCTCGAAGTACGTGCACGCGTGCACTATGATGTCCGCTCGAACTTTCAAAACTGCAATTCGGGCATCCGATTAAGGTGTATAAGACCTATTTCAGACCGCTGTTATCGAGAGCTACGCAATGACATGGGATTAGAGGTTGTACCAAGTCAGGAAGATGGGACCATGCCCTTGGTCTTCAAGCTTCAAATTATATCCGGTGTGCTGCCTTGCGTAGTAGTCGCTAGGGATTGAACTTCCTTGGTTTTTGTGGGACATTGATGTGTAGAAATGTCTATATGAGATGTTGAGACGACACAATGTAGGGTCGAGGTGGCAAAATAACGATTTTACCCCTCACCGGGGTTATCTCCGATTTGGGCTGATAAAGCAGACGTTGCTCAGGGTTATTTCTAAGATTAGACTATTGCAAGTACTAAAGGTCCTCAGGGTTATCTCTGAGGTGTGCCTGTCTTCCAGGTGTTATCTCTGGGTCTTTTACTGAGTGCCTCAGTGTGAGTGCCGAGGTTGAAGCGGATTGCATGCATTTGAAACAAGCATTTTTGGGGTTATCTCCTAAAATGCTACTGCACTCCTTAGGGTTATATCCAAGGTTAGCACTGCTATTCCCAGTGTTGTTTTCGGGACTGGAACTGAGCATCTTAGGGTTATCTCCTAGACAGAACTGTCCCCTCCGGTGGAATTTCTGGTATTTAAACTGCATTATCTTCCAGGGTTATTTCTAAAAGACGAATCTGCCCTCCTGCAATGTTAGTGATAGGTGTGCAAAAAATTTTGAATGCCTACAGATGCCCCTCTTTATCATATTCATGCAATGCAATGGCATGGATAGGATAAAGAATCCTAGACACTTGAAATACAACAAGATAAACATGATGCCATGTGCAGCACCATGGTGCAAATGTATGATGCATATATTTTGTTGAATTGTTCTCCAAGATGGTGGGAAGATTGTCGGCTCCTTGTTGCTTCTACCGGGGATGGCAATAGATAAGCAGCCTGATGAACAGTTATAGACGTGTGATCCACAACTACTAGGAATCTTTAGGATCGTTGACATTGGGGTTATTACTAAAGTCTTGAATCCTTGACACAGACTTTATACTGATGATGTATCTCTGATGCACAAGAGACTTTGTGTGAATGTAGCCTTGTCTATTTGAGGATGTGTATAACATATTCCATCATCGGTCCTCCCCGATGAGGATGATCCTTCCTGGTTTGTATCGCCAGGACATATCCATGTTCTATCGTAGTTACTGCCAATAGTTTATGTTGTCAAGGTTTCCTGACCTTCGCTGACATGTACATCACCAGATAATATCCCTGTTGGGCAAACTGTCAAGGTTACTTGACCTTTATTGACTTGCGTATCAACAGAAAATGCGTGACACCCTCGCTGGGAACTTCTTTTGTGGATACATACACCAATGGATGAAATCATCGGATGGCTTTTGATGCTTCGATGGATTTACCTGCCATCGGCTGAAATAACGTCAAGGTTACTTGACCTTCATTGACATGTACATAAACGGATGAAAATATGTGACGACCCTGAATTGGCGGCATTGGACCTGCATAAGGTATTGCTGAGTGTGACTTGTAACAGTTGAGATCATCGGCATAGTGTACCCTGTGTTCGGGCGAACACTGATAAGTAGGTTTTATACCTACTTATCAATTATCTGTTACTTGAAATAGTTGCTTAATCTCATGTTTCTTAGTTACTTTTCATGCATTTTGTGTTCGTTTTGTAGATTATATGCTTGGGAGCTGAAATCGCAAAGAATTGGTACGAAATCGCAAAGAAAAGTAATTTGGACATCGTTTGGGCTTTTATGTTCATTTCATATTCTTGGCTTGGAACTTGGATTACATTGTAGAGCTTCTTCTTAGCTTTTTGGAATATCTTGAATCATTCCAATCGGAGTTCGAATGCAAGAGTTATGATCTTTGTACCAACGAACGTCGAACGTCACTGTTTTGGGTGGCCATTTGTATAGCAGTCACTTCCATCCCAATTTTGACCTTTATCTGTTCATTATTTCTCAAATCTAAAAGAATGAAAGTTGTAGAGCGCGTCGATATCTTCAATTTGATAGGTGGCAGGCCTCGTAACTCTTCCCAGATCAAATGTTATGACCGATTTCCCAAAGGACTTCAGAGTAGAAAATATTCCTTCACAAAACCCCCCCGGGGTTGGCATATATGCTACAAAATAGGCCCCTAGCCCGCTGGGGTGGGTCCTTTACAAGCCTTAACCCCTGCCGGGGTGGGGGTATGCCTAGAAAATACGAATTTTGGTCAAATTTGAGTCCGGGAAGGATTGTTTCGATCCGACTGACTCAAGGACTTCCAAGAGGACTTAAAGACATGAAAAGAGACTTATAAAAGGAAGAGAATCACAAGGATTAGAGAAGATTAGATTAGAGAGAGGATTCCATTAGATTCGATTAGAGTAGAATTGGACCAAAAACTTTAGTTCTTATTAGATTTGGAGATTGACGCAACTTGGAGACTATTGAAGATTCAAAGTAGGAGCAAGGAGGGAGCTTCAAATCTATTGACAATAGATTCTATCTTCTCATCTTCTTCTATCATTATCTTTTAATGATTATTCAATTGTGGATTCTTAGTTTTAATTCAATAATCATAAACTAATTCTTTGTTTGAGATTACAATGGATCTTATTGTGTAGTTTATTTTAATATACTTCGCTATTAATTATTATGTTCTATCGTGAGGATTGTCTATTGTGATTTAGATTTAATTGCTTAATCACCTAGCTAACAATTACCGTGATAATCTATATGAACTCGAGAGATGAAGTATTGATTTAGATCTTATCATGATAGCATGTGTTTGTGGTTTCTACATAGATGGAATTCATGATTCGTGTTTAGGATAGATATATGCCTTTACGCCATATGTAAT
The DNA here is from genome assembly GCA_016801055.1 of Panax notoginseng. Lineage (NCBI taxonomy): Eukaryota > Viridiplantae > Streptophyta > Magnoliopsida > Apiales > Araliaceae > Panax > Panax notoginseng. The sequence goes on along the minus strand of CM029017.1, from coordinate 76,641,632 downwards.
CTTATAGAGAACTTGTGCTTTAAATCCTTTTTAATTGTAATTCACATAGAGATATTGTTGATTAGTTAATTAAGGTGACTTGCTTAATTCTATCATCTGTGGATTTAAGTGAGTATGAGTATTATGCATCGAGAGGTGATTTTATCTGCTTTAGTGTTCTTGATTAACAATTCATGATAAAGAATAATTGATGAGAAGTGTGTTAACTTAAATGAAGCAATAAATGAAGTTGTAATCTTAAATCTCCGTAATCTTAATTTAATTAGTGGTAATTAGAATTAGTATAATTTAATAATTTAATTTATATAATTTGAAATTCATTCGTTTAAATAAGATTGAGTTGGTTACGAGTTAGTACTTGGTGGTTTTTTATTAAATAATTCCTCGTGTGAACGATACTCTACTTTCACTTTATTACTTGTTGACCACATATACTTGTGTGTTGTGCGTAATTAGATTTTACCCAACAAGTTTTTGGCGCCATTGCCGGGGAATTAATTTAATTATTATTTAACAATATTAATTTCAACCAAATTAGTCTTAATTTAAATATTTTTATTTTTATTTTTAATTATCTTTCTATATTTCTCTCTTTTCAGGTACCATGGATGACTTTGCGTATCAATGGTCATACACGAACATGACTCAACCAAGGGAAACATGGATTTATGGACTTAATGCATTTTTCGCAGAGTCAGTACAAATTGAGGCAAATTCAAAGACGTTGGAGGTTGTCCCAGCCCAACGGAGTCGAAGGATGGCAGTTACGTGTGACTATTGTGCTGGCAACCATCAAAGTCATCAATGCACCGTCAGTTTTGAACCGATACAATATAGTGGTGATTACCTCAATAACTATGTTGATCCTAACTATCACCAAGATTGGGGGTATCACCCGGATTTTTCATGTAGCTATAATTATGATGACCAACATTACGCTCTAAATCCATCATACACACCGAAATTTTCATGTCCACCTCAAGTGTCACAAGAGACAGATAATTCAAGGTTGGAGGAATTATTGTCCAAGTTCGTACCAGCATATGTGGAGAAGATGAGTAATCAAGTCAGGTGAATTCAAAATCTTACGGATCAGATAGAGAAATTGACCAAAGCCGTAAGAAACCTTCCTCCAAATACTTGGCTTAATAACATGGATGACGAAATTGACGGAGATCCCGAACCAAATATGCGACTGGATGAGCCACAAGATATCGGACGTGTGGAGACAATTGGGGATGATGAAATAGAGGTCAACGAAGATCTAAATGGGTCTCCACCAAAGATCAAAGAGTCAGCCAGATTTGCAAAATCATGCCCACTTGGTAGTCATGTCGTCGGCAAAGCTCTTGATGACATAAAAGCGAGTACAATTTTGAATCCATGGTGGGACGAGAAAGAGAAGATAGACGAAGAGCCCATTGTGTTTGACAAGCTTTCATGTCCCAAAGTGATCACATACACAATGGAGAAAACACCTAGCTGTGGGACGTTCTTGATTGAGATCATACTAAATCAGAGCATGGTAGGTGACTTTGATGCATTGTCCATCGCCTGTGGGAACCTCCAAAAGGACAATTTGTTACTGATGGATGGAGGGTTCCTCAATTATCGAAGAGGAATTGGATAGCATTGACCAGGCAAAGTCTGGCTGAAGGACTATAAATCAAGTGCTAACTAGGAGGCAACCCATGAATTTTTATATTTATATGCTTTACTAGTTTATTTAGTAGATATGAATTAATTTTCTTATTATGTTCTCTTACCTGTAACAATCCAGATTTTTATTATAATATTTAAATATTTATTGAATTATATAAATATTTAATGGATGTGTTTATCATTGAATAAGTATTTGTTTAATTGATTTGATGTGATTTGATTATTTATTTATTTAATAAATAATTAATGAGTTAGGGAAAGTAATTATTTTGAAATAGTAATCTAATTTAATTTAATAATTAAGTTAGAGAGTTTATAATGATTAAATAAATTATAATATTATGCAATGAATTATTATTAGAATTAATTAAATTAAATATGAAAACTTAATTAATTAGAAGTGTGACAAATAACTATATTATAAATGGTTATTAAAATAAATTAAAGTAGTTTTAATTTATCTTGCCAAACAATGCTTAAATATATTAAGTCTTTAATTTTAAAGTATTTTGCCAAACAAAGCCTTATGACTTTTGGAATTTCTAAGTTTTGAATTTCAATAAAATAAATAAAATAATAAATATAATATATTTATATTATATAGGTTAGTTTTGTAACTGTTATTTTATTAAGTTTGGCGTATTAAAGATTAACAGTTTTGGTTTTTCGCCTTAAAGCTATCAGTTGTTCTTTTTCGTATTCTAGTTTGCTAGCCTAGAGATTACAGAGAGTTGAGAGAATTGTGAGAGAACTTAAGCAATTTCTGGCAATTTTAGCAAGGATTACAAGAGTTAGCAAGAATTGTCTGAGCAAATTGAAGGTATGTTATATAACCCTTAATATATATGCTACGACATAATTTTTCATGAGTTTCACTGTGTAAAAATTCTTTACAAATTCTCTGTGAAGTTTAAATTCTTTTGAATTGTTGTATAAACTGAATAATTGCACTTGTAGGTAATTGTAATGCTAGAGTTTATGTTTAGATACGAGATTGTACGCTAGTCTCGTTTAGAAAGAAGAAACTGTTTAAAGTTTATAGATGTTCAAAAATGATTGGTAAAAATACCAAATATTAATATAATGTAATTGTCTGTAATAGTTTGGTGGTGAATTAATGGTGAAATTGAACACTGAATATATTAACTTGGTAAGAAACGACGAGATTATAGTTGGAATGGACTAAGTTGATGACTAATAAGAATTTCAGTGTTAAACATTGTAAACAAACATCGATAATAGAGTTTTGGTTTTAAAACAGTGCGTACAATGATTTAAGTTTTCTAAAATTATTATTTAATGGTTTAAATTAGTATATACATGTTGGGTAATGTGTATATGTGTAATTGGCTTAGGTTATACATGTTAATTGGTGTTAATTGCTATTAAAAATAAAGACAGTAGCTTTGTTCTGTTCTTCGTGGTTGGGTTCTGCAAGTTTCGGCGCCCCAGCGCCAAAATTTGAGCCCCAGCGCCAAAAAATCGCGCCCCGACGCCAAAATGCGCGCCCCAGCGCCAGAAGTTGGTGCCCCAGCGCTGAAATTCGCGCCCCAGCTCCAATCTCGCGCCCCAGCGCCACTAGTTGGCTTAGTCCTCGCGCCCCAGCGCGGGGACAGAAGTCTGACTTGGACAGTTTTGACCTCCTATAGTAAAATGGCCATAACTTCCTCATACAAACTCCAATTGAGGTGATTCAAGATGATCCGGAACGAGGACGAGTAGACCTACAACTTTCGTTCTTTAAGTTTTTCAATTTGAGGTCATTAGGAGGGGTCAAAATAGTCATCTTTAGGAATATTGTGTTTTCAGAGGCAATCAGAGGGTGTCGGGCATGCACATATGCATGTGTAGTGCTCCAGACCGTAAAAGATGATGTCCTAAGTTATAAAATATGAAACTTAGGAAATATAATGATGCTTAACATTAATAAACAATGTATTATATAATTTATAGAGGTATAGTAAGCATACAAATCGGGCGTGTGACGATTGAACATCGAAACGCCGTGCCAAGTGTTAATGAACTTAAAAAGTGTTTCAATTCCATTGAAATGGATATTATAAGATATGGAATGAGTTTAATATAAAACCAATAAGTAGTCTTAGTAAGACTTAAGCACTTGAACTTCGAGTTTGACTAAGAAGAAATATATAAGAAAGATTATGAGATGTGGAGTAGAGTTTACATTACAATTGCTATGTGTTGTTATGTGACTAATAGTTGATGTGTATGATTATATAATTGTGTAGGGCACGTGAAGTGCAGATAACTGTAAGCTGTTAAGCTATTATTGGTAAACAACGACCAAGGCAAGTCTTTCGGTTCCTATTTTTTTTACGTGGACTTGATGAACTGTTTTAAATTGCATGATATGTTATGCATGTTGAAATCATGAAATGTTAAAGTCAATATATGGCTGTATTGTTTTGGCTAAGTAATAATGATTTAGTAAGGAACTCAATCTTTATATTTGCTATGTGAATTAAAAGCATGTATGCCATGTTACTTTAATGAGATGTATATCGAGCATGTTATTATGTGCTATGTGATGCATGAAAACTGTTAGACTTTGCTGGGCTGTCGAGCTCACTCTTGCAAATAACCACTTTTGCAGGTCAAGATTTTAAGGTAAAGATATGTGCTATGTGAGTTATAGAGAGATCTATATTCACGAAGATTACTTATATTTTATGAGAAATGTATTTCATATTTTGAACGTAACATGTTGTTGAAATGTAAGTTGAGCTATCCAGTGTATATGGATATTTAGTTATGATGTAAGACTTTGTATAGTTATTTTGTTGTAACGATTCATGATATAAGATTGAATCAAAGAGATGTAATGTAATGGTTGCGATTCAGGGCAAGAAAGAAGGAAATGTATAAAAGTTTTAAATATTCCGCAATTTTATTAAGTTTAACATCGAATAATGATGTATTATTTAGAGGTTGAATGTATGGTTAACGATCGAAGTCAGGATTTAAATTGTATATGAATTTTGGGGTCGTTACATTACCAATCCAAGTGCTATTCTAATCCATATTGTCTCTCTTAATTGCAGGTATTGGAGGTTCAATGGACATGCAGAAGATTATGAAAAAGTTATTCAAGTCCAATTCAAGTGTGGTGCCAATTTGTTCCATATGCCTAATCTATTCTCCAAACTTAGTGGACAATGAGGAGGATTGCTATATTTTCAAGGAAGTCCTCTGCTTTACTTTTTTCTATTTCAGCCATTGAGGACAATGTCTAGTTTAAGTTTGGGGGCATTTTAGTGTCGTATTGCATATAGTTAGTTATTTACATTGTAGTTTGTATAATTACATTTAGTTTTTACATTCAGTTTCTTTAAAAAAAATTTAAAATTTTCAAAAATAGTAGTTAGTTTACTATGTTTATATATCATTTAGTACATCTTACATGAGTCCAGCTGTTTGATATTTACAGTTTGTTTTGCCCAATGATGAGATTGGAATTGGGTAGACAAGTATAGTACTGACTATTAGAGCTTTTGATGTGATTTCTTGTTATAAATTAAATCTTTTTCTGTTTGAAACTGGTATAATAAGGATAGCACAATAAAAATAACTTGTTGATTGATTGAGTTTAAATTGATACATAATGGGACTCTAAAGGATAATGCTAGTTTGAATGAAAGAATGACAAGAATAAGTAGTGATGACTAAAGTTAGACAAGAACCTAAGTTTGGGAGAATATTTGGGGTATATAAGCTATATTAAAAAAAAGAAAAAGAAAAAGAAAAAGAAAAAAAGAAGTATGAATAAACACCATGGCGTGCTTGTCTAGTTTTGTGGCCTTTGTTACTTGAGTAAGTAAGCCTGAGGGGATTGTCTTTACACCTAGCGCCCTAAGGTCTTAATGGTCTAGGAGTCGTTGGTCGAAAGCTCGTTAAGGTAGCATTGAAAAGCTTAAGGGAATAAGACATTGCATAGCTATATGTATATAAACCAATTTTTTTGAATAAAACGAGAAATAAGAGCAAAAGGCCTCCGTAAGTGAAAAATAAAGCATAGGTATCCCAAGTTGACCCTCGATATTGGTAGTTGTTTGATTTTAGTTAGATCTAGCCTATTTTTGGATTTCTTGAGTTTACACTGTATGATGCCTTCGAAGAGACTTGTTATGTGTTAAATTTGATTTTATATCAGTTAGCATTATTGTTGAGTACACACGCACTATATTACTGATAACAGTCTAAGATTTGATGATTGATTGGGACGTTAATGATTTATTTTGATATGATGTATTATCATGTTTACTTGATTTCTCTAAGGCCGGTTGAATAGACTTGTTTCTATCATTACTGCTAGATTCGTAGGCATGTATATTAGTTGCATTGCATAGCATTGTTGTTTTGTGTTTTTGCTTGAGGACAAGCAACTGTTTAAGTTTGGGGGTATTTGATAAGTAGGTTTTATACCTACTTATCTGGTATCTGTTACTTGAATTAGTTACTTAATCTCATGTTTCTTAGTTACTTTTCATGCATTTTGTGTTTATTTTGTAGATTATATGTTTGGGAGCTGAAATCGCAAAGAATTGGTACGAAATCACAAAGAAAAGCAATCTGGACATCGTTTGGGCTTTCATGTTCATTTCATGTTCTTGGCTTGGAACTTGGATTACATTTTAGAGCTTCTTCGTAGCTTTCCGAAAATCTGGAATCATTCCAATCGGAGTTCGAATGCAAGAGTTATGATCTTTGTACCAACGGACGTCGAACGTCACTGTTTTGGGTGGCCATTTGCATAGCAGTCACTTCCAGCCCAATTTCGACCTTCATCTATTCGTTATTTCTCAAATCTCAAAGAACGAAAGTTGTAGAGCGCATCGATATCTTCAATTTGATAGGTTGCAGGCATCTTAACTCTTTCCGGATCAAAAGTTATGACCGATTTCCCAAAGGACGTTAGAACAAAAAATATTCCTTCATAAAACCCCCGCCGGGGTGGGCATACATGCTACATAATAGGCCCTAGCCCGCCGGGGCGGCCCCTTTACAAGCCTAGACCCCCGTCGGGGCTGGGGTATGCCCGAAAAATATGAATTTTGTTTAAATTTGAGTCTAGGAAGGATTATTTCGATCCGATTGACTCAAGGACTTCCAAGAGGACTTAAAGACATGAAAATAGACTTATAAAAAGAGGAGAATCACAAGGATTAAAGGAGATTAGATTAGGGAGAGGATTCCATTAGATTAGATTAGAGTAGAATAGGACCAAAAACTCTAGTTCGTGTTAGATTTGGAGATTAACGCAACTTGGAGACTATTGAAGATTCAAAGTAGGAGCAAGGAGGGAGCTTCAAATCTATTGACAATCGATTCTATCTTCTCATCTTCTTCTATCTTTATCTTTTAATGATTATTCAATTGTGGATTCTTTGTTTTAATTCAATAATCATGAACTAATTCTTTGTTTGAGATTACAATGGATCTTATTGTGTAGTCTATTTTAATATGATTCGCTATCAATTATTATGTTCTATCATGAGGATTGTCTGTTGTGATTTAGACTTAATTGCTTAATTGCCTAGCTAACAATTACCGTGATAATCTATATGAACTCGAGAGATGAAGTATTGATTTAGATCTTATCATGATAGCATGTGTTTATGATTTCTACATAGATGAAATTCATGATTCGTGTTTAGGATAGAGATATGCCTTTACGCCATTTGTAATCTTATAGAGAACTTGTGCTTTAAATCCTTTTTAATTGTAATTCACATAAAGATATAGTGGATTAGTTAATTAGGGTGTGTTGCTTAATTCTATCATATGTGGATTTAAGTGTGTACGGTATTATGCATCGAGAGGTGGTTTTATCTGTTTTAGTGTTCTTGATTAACAATTCATGATAGATAACAATTGATGAGAAGTGTGTTAACTTAAATAAAGCAATAAGTGAAGTTGAGTTGGTTACGAGTTAGTACTTTGTGGTTTTTTATTAAACAATTCCTCGTGGGAACGATACTCTACTTTCACTTTATTACTTGTTGACCACGTATACTTGCGTGTCGTGCGTAATTAGATTTTACCCAACAAACACCAATAAGTGATGTGTAGACCCACGGGTCCGTATGAGAAAACCAGGATTTCAAGCTATTCTACTCAATCGCGTAGCGTTTGTTTTCCTGATTTGTCCTTTTCAGCTTGTGAGATCTCCTTTACAACTCAAACTGAACCAAGCCGGAGGGATGGGACCCACGTAGGGTTGCCGCAGGTACACCTGCAGCAGCCGCAGGTGGACCTAAGGCCAACCGTGAATGCCCATAAATGGGCTGGTTACTTTCATAAGTCATTTTTAAGTCGCACCGCGAAGAAAATCTTAGAGCTCTTCTTCAGATCTGCTGAGTTCGGACATCTTTCTACATATTCTATCACAGTACAAGTGTTTTACATTGTCCTGGTAACGTATGCATATCTTCTTTTCTAGTTTTTATCCGTTGGAAAATGACTTATCACATGAAATGCATCTAAACACATAGTAGTGAAAATGCATGCTCGTATGACTTAATAAAAATATTTAACATAGTAAATGTTAGTATTTAACCATGTTGAACACAATGATGTGAAAAATTTTGACTTTTGAAACAATCAACTTGACACCTTTTTCTACTATTTCTTATCCTATTTGAGGATAAATGAGCAAAAGGTAAAAATGAAAAGTAATCCTGGTAATTAAGCTACCCTTATGGAATGATGACTTTGACATTTAGATGCATATAGTATGTATATGACTGTGGGCAAGTGTTCTACTGAATGGCCACCTAGTCATGCCTATGTGCATGTAGATAGTCCTATTTATAGAGGGGACTATGGCAAAAATTTTCAAAATGTAGGCATTGAGTAGTCATGCATTTTTAACTCTACTGTAAACGTATGTTAAAGTAATTCATGCATACATGTAGTCATAAAATGCATTTTTAAAAGAAAGTTCCATGTTAAAAATTACCACACCCTAGAGACTTTTGTCCAGATATTATGGATCTGGATCAGCCGAGTAGTTCCCGTAGAACCACTTCTGGTGTATGAAGGAGAGCTTCTGAAGTGCCTCGACCACGTTCTGTTAGACAGCCTCATCGTTTAGTGGAGGCGGTGATACGTCCAGTCTGGGTTGATGTGCCGGACTTCGAGGACGAAGAGGAGAATGTTCTGGTTACGGACCCCGCTCCTGCTGCACATGTTCCCCATAGGGATTTTCCAGGCATTCAGGTGGCGAACCCAGAGCTTCTGAATGATTTGAGTCGACATCCTTCAGATTACCTGCACGCAAACGAGGTATAAAGTTAGATCTTAATCTTCCTTCTTTCCTATTGATGAGGAGTAAAGGATTTTGATATCGATATGCAGTTCAAGTAGGTTCCTGGCTTTACACAGCATCGAGGGAACTGGTTCAACATCCACTCTATGTACCAAGCTCTACATCCTGACTATAGAGAGATTGTGCATGACTGGGGATTTGGGGCGTTCTTTTCCATCCTTCCTCGCCGTTGTCCCTAGGGTTACCTCAGGGCATTATCTGAGCGCTGGTTTCACCAGACTCAGTCACTCCATTTGCTGGTCTGTGAGGTGATGATGACACCGATGGATTGGCAGTTTATCACAGGTATGGAGGGGCACCAGTGCCTTGTACGACAAACATTACCCCGACTACCGTCAAATCCTTGATAAGAGTTCTGGACGGGGCGCTCAAGGGCAGGACTGTGCGTACAGGTCCTTTGAGCATAGATGCTATGGGTGGGCTGTTGGGTGAGCCCATACCAGCTGATGTCAGAGTCAGGGATCACATTCTTCGGCAATTGTTCCTGATGATCATTAGGGGCTACTTCATAGCTGATAACTATTCTACGGTGTCATTCGCTTTGATCAGCGCCACTCGGGAGGTGGACCGTATTGGAGAGTATGATTTGGGTTCCTACACCTTTGCCTATTACCTTAGGGGCATGCGTATGCATTCGCAGGGCTTGGCCGAGGCTTGGTTAGGATACTACCTATTTTTTCTGGTGAGTGTTTCTCTTGTAATTTCCCATGTACAGGTTAAGAGTGTTAACTGACAGCAGATGTTTGCCTTTGTATTGACAGTTATGGGCCTATGAGAGGCTCCCATGCTTGTGTCATGTGAGTGCGTTAGGATTGGATACCTATCCACGAGGATGGCGATGGCATTATTCCATACTGGCGGAGGTCCCTATAGCTGAGGGTTTTACTCATTGTCGCCTACAGCTGGAGTTATTGACAACTAATGTCATCACATGGATTCCCTATTCTGGGGAGCACTTGGCCATTGGATTTGAGCATGGGTACCCGACTGGCGCCGAGTACGTGATTTCCCCCCGTAAGGTTCCTCTCTTTACTGATGGAGGATGGGAGCTCTATTTAGGAGAGCGTGTGTGACGCCCCCAAAACGGGTATACATCACCAATCTTTGGTCGCTAGATACACACTACATAAATCCAAATACAACTTAATTATACAACTGTCGTGTAACATACGACAAAACATAAACTAAGAGTTTTAATACGAATATTGTCTTCTAGATAGTATTCAACTCAAATGGAGTCCTCAATACATTTATTATCACACTATTTCATAGAATAGTGAGGACTACTAATGCTATCATCTCGGACCATCACTCCAATCCCCGACTCGTCCCAGCTATATTCTCATTCCCTGAAGTGAACATTGAAAGAAAAGGGTGAGCTCAACTAGCCTAGAAAAAAATATTATGACTAAGATAATGAAGAATAAATTATCTTTAGCCTTCAACAGTATAACAACTGATAGAATACAATAGACAACAAGTTTTAGATCAACAACTGTAGCGGAATAAGCCATCCATTAGAAGAGTCAAGCAGACCATCAGGTCTATTATCTTCTCCATGTTAAAAGTCCACCAATAATATTTTATCCCTGTAACATCAATCAACAATTCATGTCCACAATCATATGAATAACTTGTAATCATAATTGTGATTCTAAATTTCTCTTCGCACCCAGGACGAAGATAATTTTCATCACCTATCTTCACCTGAAACATCAAAAATCATGGTTATACCAAATCACAATTCCTGCTCATAATCATACTAATAAATTTATCTTTGCACTAAGGCCAAAGATATACAACTGTATTCTAGAAGAGTCAAGTAGAGCATGATATCTACTATCTTCTACGAATTAAAAGTGTATAATCAATATTTTATCGCTGAGACTCAGCTTAATAAATAATCCACATCATCGAATCATCCTTTCACTACGGCCAAGGATATTCATGTAATCATCAATGGTCATGATTACACCAAATAATCCCTGGTTATAATCATACCAATAACTGTCCATCAATGCACTACGGGCTAATGATGACTTTTACCACATCATCTGTAACATTACGGGTCATGATTATACCGAATGATCCCTGATCATAATCATACCAATAAACAGTTCATCTATGCACATACGCCAAATATACTCATCAATCAATAGTTCATCTTTGCACGTAAGCCAAAGATATACAACTGTAAAACCAATAATCAACGGTCCATCTTTGCACGTAAGCCAAATATACTCATCAATCAATAGTTCATCTTTGCACGTAAGCCAAAGATATACAACTATAAAACTAATAATCAACAGTCCATCTTTGCACGTACGCCAAAGATATACAACTGTAAAACCAATAATCAACAGTCCATCTTTCCACGTAAGCCAAAGATATATAACCATAAAACCAATAATCAACAGTCCGTCTTTGCACATAAGCCAAAGACGACTTTCATCACAATATAAGCATGAGAATGATGGCAATGACATAATAATTCAATAAAACAAGTTCAAGGATAAATTTTAAAGATTTATAATTTAATTTATCCAGAAATCAATAACGTTCAAATTGTCAACATGATACTGCTTTGTAGAGTAAAATTCAAGAATAATATTCATATACCAAAAATAATTTGGACAGAAAAGAAATATATTTTTCGGGTAAATAGTACCCCGTGAATAGTACTTCAAAAATAGTACCTCGTGAATAGTACCCCGACATGAAAAGTACCCCAAATATTCGAGTGAATAATATTCGGGTGAATAATAATTTGGGTGAATAGTAACCCATGAATAGTAACTCATGAATAGTACTCTGGCACAAAAAGTACCCCGAATATCCGAGTGAATAATACTAGAATGAATAGTAAATGGGTGAATAGTAACCCGTGAATAGTAACTCATAAATAAACGATTACAAAAGAAATGATATCTCATACGAGTATAATATAATATACGAAACTGCAAATAAATTTTCATCCGCCATGCGGTAATCCACGTAGACAGATCATTTCCGCAATTTAATAAAGAATGAATACGAAAGGTCATTCACCATGCATGCGGTAGTCCGCGTAGATAGGTTATTCCAACATAATAATAAAGAATGGAATAACAGAAGAATTCACGATGCATGTGATAGACCGCACAAAAAGGTTATTCCAACAGAATAATAAAGAATGGAACCAGGTCACGCGTACTCCGCACAGACAGGATATTCCAACAAAATAATAAAGAATGGAACCAGGTCATGCGTAATCTGCACAAACAGGATATTCCAACAGAATAATAAAGAATGGAATAACAGAAAAATTTTACCATGTATGCGGTACTTCGCATAGATAGGTTATTCCAATATAATAATAAAGAATTGAATAACAGAAGAATTTCACCACGTATGTGGTACTTCGCATAGACAGGTTATTCCAACATAATAATAAAGAAGGGAATAACAGAAGCTCTCTTCATGAATACGAAAGAAATAATACCCCTTACTATAATAATAATAATATCCCTTACCTCAGAAGAAAACTGGATACTGGAATAGTGAGGTAGCAGACTTCTCTTCTTCTTTCTCTCTATAATTTCTCTCTATAACAATTGCTCTATAGCTTTAGTGAATTGGTGAAAAATAATGAAGGAATGAGGTTCTATTTATAGGAAAATATAATTTCGATACTTGCACGTTTTGGGGCTCGAAATATTACAGTATAATTCCTTCCTCTTTTTCTTCATTTTTAATTTAGTCTTGCAAGTATTATCAAACTTGCACCACCTCCCCTAATAGTAAATAATGTGAATCACTAGTAAATCATGTGAATCAATAGTTCTAGACATGTGAAAATACAAATTACAGTATAGTACCTCCATCTATACCTCTATTTTTAACTTAGTCATGCAAGTATTATCAATCTTGCACCACCACCCCTAATAGTACAAGAATGTGAATCAATAGTACACACATGTGAATAAATAGTTATAATCATGTGAATTAATAGCAATTAATTGCTCATTTACTCGATTAATTACTCGATTGGTCAATATAACTTCTAAACATCAATTACTATCGAAATAAATGTCGATTTCCACTAACACTAATAATCCCAACACAATGGAACTATCAATTTCATCTTTAATCAACACGAACTAATTCATCATTAATATTATAACTCACAATATTTAACAACTAGGTCGTTCCCAGGAAAGAGGGGGCTTTCCGATAAGGATTTCTCCTTATTGACGCGTAATAAGGTGACCAAACCTCTCCTTGACAGAACTTCTAGACATTATCAATATTGTAAATAATAATATGAATAACTTTACCGTCTCAATTATTGATTTAATAATATAAAATATTATACAGATGATATTGTGATAATAATTGAATCAATAATATGAGAGATGTTATGCAGCAATTACTATAGCAATAATTGAGTATAACTGAGTGACCTTTTCACGTAAGCATCAATAATCAATATCGTGTGCTACTATGCAACCACGCGTATTACTATACTTTTATCACCGATTATTTTATGACAACTTGCTTACTTTGAAAATTTTTCACATATCACCCTTAACTTGAACCCTTTCTCAATTTAACCATTTACTAAATAAAATAATAATTATAAGAAAATTGAATACTTTCATTTCATAATTTTGGGATCTCACAGTGTGCTATTAGGATCACCAAATGAGAGATCCGTATACCGGTCTTGCCTCCTGTCAGGCGTTATTGGCCTGTGTTGCAGTCACCCGTCACTGATATCCCATTGTTGGGTGTTGACGGTTTTGCACTGTCAGAGGGTCCCTGCACTCAGGTGATATTCCAGCATTGGCGGTCCCCTCGTACCATTGGAGTCCAGATCCGCGCCCCTCAGTTCATAGGGGATATGGTTCCGGGATCCGTGATGATGACGGATTGGCTAGCCTGTGTCTGAGATCTGAATCATTTGACACAAATTGACAGTTTGACCCAGCGACTGGACCGGGCACATTTCTTTATCTGACATTTGGGCAGAGATCCGGCAGAGGAAGATACTTTTGATCCTTCCAGCTCAGGCGCTGGTCCCTCAGATGACCCATTTGGCTTTGTCAGCACATATCCTCTATTGTATAGGCCTGATATCTCTGTTGATAGAGATCTAGTGACTAAGGAGGATTTACATTAGGTGGACAGGATTGATGATGTAGATATTGACAGCATTATCTTCTTTTCATGTGTATTCTCGTTATCTCTTTTGATAGGCTTCTGTTAGATATTGGGTGGCTGTGACCCATTCTCGCTATATCTTTTGATAGGCCTCAGTTAGTAGTAGGGCGTTTGTGCCCCATTTCCCTGTATTTTTAGTTGTACAATGATGATGTATGTAGATGATGATGTACTTAGGAATGTATGTACTGTTTTCCATTCCCTACATCATATTGCCATCTATTATCTATAATGTATGTATCATGTTATGCATATGTATGTATGTCCATAGATATTCAGCATTGACTCCTGGATGGTCTTATGATACGTCCTACAAAGATATCTTCTTCGACAGTCAGCCGCATAGATCACACCCTACCAGTGTTGATAGTTTCCTGTTTGAGGTCGTTGTATGATAGTATGTCACCTACAGATAGGGTGACTGTAGATCAGCTATTACATCATTCTATGACCCTCTTGATGTTTCAGGTTCCTGCAGGATTTGTAGAGGGCATGCTGGAGCATTGGAAACCGGAGAAGTAGATTTTTCGATTTGGCATCCATGAGTTGACTCCTACCTTAGAGGAGTATGCACGGTTGATGGCATTGCCATTGGATAGACCTTGCGCACAGATGGCTATCGGCAATATGCGCCGATAGTTTATGACCCTCACCGGGTAACGTCGTAGAGTAGTAGAGGATGAGATTGTATCCGGTCATGTATTATCCCAGCATTTCTTGATAGATATGTTTGGCTCATTGGACAGCTACGCATGACATTCTAGGGATTTCACTATACCAGAGGATCAGTGGCATTTGGCCAGAGTAGTTGTATTCATAATGTGCATAGTGGCGTATGTGTACATGCCACAGTATATGGATGAGCTGGACATCGGTGTTATCATGGCAGTGAGAGCTCTCAGGGAGAGTCATACCATGATTCTGATGATTATGGCGGAGACGTTGAGGTCGGCCACGTTTTGCAGCACCTACCCTGCAAGGGTATTCACAGGCAGTTCGGTCATGTCGTACGTGTGGTTTATGTCACACTTGAGACTGATTGGTACTTTTCACCGACACGGGTACTGCTTTACCCATGATATAGCTATGTCTTACTCTTTTCAGCCATCAGAGTGTACAGAAACTATATCTTGGTCGATATTCCTGGCGGAGACATCCTGGCTATAGGCTCAGCTCACCCTATAGCTTTATTACTCATATTATAATTATTAAATTAACATGACATACATGCTTTAATTCACATAGCAAATATAAAGATTGAGTTCCTTACTCAATCATCATTATTTAACCAAAACAATGTAGTCATAAATTGACTTTAGCATTTCATGATTTCAACATGTATAACATATCATGCTAGCTTACAACACATATAACATATCATGCAATTTAAAATAGTTCATCAAATCCACGTAGAAAATAGGAACCGAAAGACTTGCCTTGATCGCTGTTTGCCAATAATAGTTTAACAGCTTACAGTTATCTGCACTTTACGTGCCCTACACAATTATATAATCATACACATCAACTATTAGTCACATAACAACACATAGTAATTGTAATGTAAACTCTACTCCACATCTCATAATCTTTTCTATTAATTAGCACACAATGTTTAATTAGATTGTGTTAACTTTTTGACTTATGTAATATTCAAAATTCATTCAATTGTTAAAATCTTGCTAGGAATCATTATTGCTAGAAATTCATTCAATTCATTAACACTTACGGCGTTTCGAAGTTTATTCGTCACACGCCCGATTTGCCTCTCTTGTGTATGCTTACTATGCTTATATAATTTATCTAATACATTATTTATTAATGTTAAGCATCATTATGTTTACTAAAATTCATATTTTATAACTTAGGAAAACATCTTTTATCGTCAGAAGCACTACACTTGCATACGTGGATGCCCGACGCCCTCCGATTGCTTTCGAAAACATAACAGTTCTAAAGATGACAATTTTGACCCATTTTCACGACCTCAAATTCATAAACTTAAAGAATAAAAGTTGTAGGTCTATTCGTCCTCGTTTCGGATCATCTTTAATCACCTCAATCGGAGTTCGTATGAAAACGTTATGGTTGTTTTAGTAAAACATGTTCGGTCAGTTTATTTTTCCAAAATTCGGCTAGGTAGACTACCCCCCCCCCCACGGGGGCGGGGGTTTTTGTACTAAGGGGGCCCACCAGGGTGGGGGTCCCTTATGCGTTTCTATGATTTTTGATCTAGAACACTACAGAAAGCCAAATTAGGCCTACAAACTCCTTTCTAACAATCATACTAACCTACCCAAGGTATAATATATTTACAGAAACATAAACTAATATTTCTAACACGTTTTTAACCACATAAACAACATAAACATCAAAGATTACAACCTTTAATTTCATTATTTCTCTTATTTCCTCTTCTTTTGACATTAATAGTGAAATTCTTCGTTGTAAATTTGTTTTTAAACCAGTTCAAGTAATTCCAATTGTGATAACTCATATTCTTAACATACTAACATAATACATGATCAATTTCAACAATAAATCATAACCAAACATCAATTTGATAGTTTCAAAAGCCATTTTTCATAAATTAATTCATAGAAAATCATTACGAACAAAATTTCTCTTATTCATCAAAATTACATGGATTGAATTGATAGAACAACCATATAACTCATAATATATCATAATATAACCCATATTACACATAACTCATGCTCACATCAAAGAATTAAGCACAATTTTCAACATAACTTCATAATCAAACACTATGAACATGATTTCATCATGTTCATCATATCTTTGTGAATTGAAACCTTTGAACAACTATAAAAATCTCATGTAAGCGTATACATGACAACATATGAACACCATATATGCACATAAATTTACAATCATGAAAACCTAATTTTACAAAGACTAAATACAAAATATCTTAATTTAGTATAAGGGTTAGTTTGATACCTTTCTAGGTTGAATTAGAAGAAAAGATGGAGATGATAAAAACTTTTCTTTTGTTTTCTCAAGGTTTCCCTTCTTCTTCTTCTTCCTCTTCTTCTTCTCTGTATTCTCTTTTCTTCTCTTTGTTCTTCCTTTCTCTTTTACTAATACGTAATATAAACTGATATATGATAATATAATATACGTATACTTATAATACCTATTAATATACAACATAATACATATATAACTAATGTCAGTTATATTATTTGAAAATCAAATGTCATAAGGCTTGTTTGGCTTAACCACATTAAAAATTAATAACTTACAACCCTTATGCCTTGTTTGGTAAAACCACTTAAAATAATGACTTAATCATTCCTTAAAACATGTTTGGCAAAACAAGAATTTTAAAAGCTCTAAAAGGCTTTATTTGGTAAAACTAAATTAAAACTCTTTTAATTTATTTTCATAAGTCATTTATAATATAGTTTATTGTCCCGCATTATTTACTTGGATTTCCATATCCGATCTTAATTAAATAAACTAATTACCTCATAATAAATAAATTTCCCACATAACCAAATATCACAAAATTATAATCTCATTATAATTTTATTTAGTAATTAATATATCGCTTTAATTATTAAATTACGACAGCAATATAGCAACTCATGTAGTCTTTAACAACTCTCTAACTGTTAAATTAAATCTGAGTATTATCTAATAAATTTAATTCACAAATATATACTAACAACAAACACATAAATTTTTTTATTTAATTTAATAAATATTTTAAATTACAAATAAAATTCTAGATTGTTACATCCTTCCCTCCTTACAAGGATTCTGTCCCTATAATCAACTCAGGTTTTTACCAAATCTCTTCGTTGAATAACTTTAACACATGACCTTAATATAGGTTATATATTTCCTACTACATTCATTTCTTTAACAAATTCTAGGTTTTATTTCATAACTTTCACTTGAACTCAATTATATTTTGAGTATTATATATTCTTAATCCATTCATTTTCTTTTCTAAGGATCAATATCATAAACACTTGAGATATTACATTCGCCCATTCTTCTAAGAATTTCATCCTTGAAATTTTTATTTATTAATCTTCATTCATTCAATCTATCAAAATAGATTTTACGTTAATACTTTATTCATTCATTGGGTTCTATACCTACTTTCTTTCCACAAATATTTTTCTACAATTATTAACTTTTCTCCTCATTTCACATTTCAAAATTTCAAGATTTCAAAATTATTATTCTTTGATAACTCATCTCCTTATCATTTCAAAATTTCTTTTCTCACTTATTCAATATATTCATCATTCAGTGTCGCATTCTACGACTTACTTCTTTCTAAAGAATATCATCCTTACCACATTCACCTTTTAGAATAGCAAGAATCTTTCATAATTCCTCAATAATTGGGAAGCTGTGATAACCCGGGATTTCGAATAATCAAAATTTTACGAATAAATTTTTTTTAATTAATATTAATATTGATTATCAATTTTGTGACAAGTATCTGTGATACGAGTCTCGAGAAGGTCAATTTGTGTATTGACTAATAATATAGAGTAGAGTTGTGCTTAACAGCTTTAGAAACCCTAACCCTAATTTCTGGATAGGGATTCGATAGAAAATATAATTAATATAATTATATTAACGAGTACGCGTTTGTATTGTTTAGAATTTTTGATCAATGATTGATCGGATAAGGTTTAAAATTAGTAAACCCTAATAAGGGATTAGAAACCCTAATCTCAGGTTTAGAAATCCTAACATACAGTTAGTAACCCTAAACGAATGTCGAGAAACCCTAATTTAAAATTCGAGAATCATAAACCCTAATTACGAAACCCTAATCCTAATTAGGAAGCTTAATGTGTTTATTAAACTTTAATATGATTAGAAAACCTTAATTATATTTTAGTTATCTTAATTTCTATTTAAAACCCTAATTACATTTTCAAAATTCTTAATTTTCTATTTTTAAACCCTAATTAGAAAATTCTAGAACCAAAGGGTTAAACCCTAAGGGTTTGTGCATTTGTCTAAAATGCCATTAAAATAAAAATACAAATGACCAAGATGCCCTTTTAGTATATTTTAATAGCTAACTTGCAAATCTAGCAAATGTTGGGGTTGGTAACCTACTACATTGACTTGGTGATCAAAAAATCGAGCAAGTATGCCAGCAACATCAGATCTAAGGCATTATATCATAATATATATAGATTAGGAGAAAGAAAGTATGCAAAATAAGCTCATTTTTCTTTCTTGCTCTCACCAACTCTCTCTCTCTCTCTCTCTCTCTCCCCCAAACCTACGAAAATCTTAAGTAATTCAGTTCCTAGATCACCTAATAACATATTGGAGAGCCAAGATCAAGATTTGAACAAGAAAAGGTATAAACCATAAGTTTCATTTTGATCTTGTATGCTTAGATAATTTTTGTGTTTAAGTGTTTATAATATCGCTAATGGATGTTTTATGAAGATCTATGATGATCTATCATGAATCCATAGCATCAAAGTGGGTAAAAGTTGAGTTATTCACAAACTGTTCTTGAGATTGAAACATGGTCTGACAAGAAATGTCAGTAGCCGTAGATCTTGATATGTTTATGTTTTTTGAAGTTATTAACGGTTAAAGCCCATTGAGCGGGCATGACCGGGTCAAATCTGGGTAACCCAGAAAGACCATGAACAGCGTCTAACATGAGTTTTAAGGGTCCGGATCTAACATATATGATATTGTTTTAATGATGTGTGGTAATCAAGTTGTAGACTGTTATGTGTTCTTTAAATGTATGGATTTAGATCCTTTAATCAAGAAACTGAGCGATTATAATGAACGGTCAAACTAGGCTTGTCGATCACAGTGGCAATTTCTAAAAAACTTAGAAACAGTAGAAGCAATGTTTCTGACAGCCTTTGATCAAGCTATAACTTTTGATTTTGTTGTTGTTAATTAACCGATTTGTTGATTTATTAATGTTCCTCGACACCAGGACTATAATGTTGAACCATTAAACCACCAAAATAATGACCAGAACACTTAGCTAATTGAGCTTGAAATGAGACAGTCGAACTGCTTGGGTTTCTGGAAAACCTAGAAATCGTCTGACAACAACTTTGGAGACTTTGATCTCCTTGTTATGATGTCGTATGACCATGTTAGTGATTGAGAGTTGTAGTACTACATTCCTACTACAACATCAATGTTCAAGTTAGCCCAGATCATGCCTGAGCTAGGAATTAAATTGAGTCAAACGAGCAAGCTTGTTAACTGTCTAACAGCGTTCTTGAGCACCAAGAACACCTAAGACGACAGACAAGTGTCGCTATAGGCTTTAGCAACGTTTTCTATTTATTTTATTTTCTAAATTTTCAAAAATTAATTAAAAAGAGGAAATAAATTATAAAAATTACAAAAATGGTTTTAAAAATCATTTTAAATTCTGAAAAATAACTTTTAATTATTTGGGATATTTTTCATTAATAATTATAATTATTTAAATATTAATGGTATTTAATTTATTTAATTAATGTATTAAATAAATTAGAGAAAATGATTTTTAATTATATAAAAATCATTTTAAATAAGAAAAAAGAGTTTAAAAATATTTTGAGTTATGAAATAAAATTTTTAATATTTTTAGGGAATTTTTATTAATAATTTAAAATTAATGATATTAGATTTATTTAATTATTAAATGAAATAAATAAGTTAAAATGATTTTATTGATTTAAAAATCATTTTAAATAAGAATAAAGTGTTAGAAAATATTTTGAATTATAAAATATAATTTTTAATATTTTTTGGAGAATTCTCATTAATAAATTAATATTAATGATATTAGATTTATTTAATTATTATATTAAATAAATGAATTAAAAATGGTTTTATTGATTTAAAAATTATTTAAAAATGAGAAAAATATTTTAAAAATATTTTAAGTTATAATTAATGACTTTTAATATTTTGATAATAATTTTATTAATATTTAAATATTAATGGTGATGGTTTAAAAATGATTTTAATTAATTTAAAAATCATTTAAGTATAATATTAATGATTTAAAAATATTTTAAGTTATTAATAATAACTTTAATATTTTGACAAGTATGTTATTAATAATTTTTATATTATTAAATATTATTAATGATAGGATTATTTGATAATTAAATCATTCAAAAATAATTTTAGTGTTTAAAAAATTATTATAAATTATAATAATTGTTTATAAATTATTAAAAGCTTCCGAAAAATATTATAAACGATATTTGACTTATCTAAAATAATATTGAAGCTTAAAGACCAAGTTTATTTGATAATCAATGTGTTCAATTGTCGGATAAGGTGATCATAACACCGAGAATGGACCGAAGTCCAACTAGACCGAAATAGTTAGACTTGATAAGTGTTTATATAGGTTATAAACACTGATGTGACTATGTGGTAATGTGTCTAGGAGAAGTATTGACGGTAAATTAAAGTATTGTGTGTGGTGAATTATTGTGCTAATTATGAGACCAATATTGTGATTATAGGTTTTTTAAATGCAGATAAGTATATTGTGTAGCTGTAATCAACGCGGAAGACAAGTTTCCTAACTCAACCTTAAGTTATATTTATTCAATTATTATAGTGGTTAATTATTGTTGATTAGACCACGTCCAGGGATTTATTGTTGATTATTCGCAGTTAGTGCATGTTTAATAATTCAAATTAAATTACTGATTCAGAAAATATATATTCGTAGAATAACTGTTATTGGATATTCATTTGCATAGAAGCTAATATTGACAGTACAGATAATTTCTGTTTATTGTCAAATTATATTGAGAAATGTCTTAGCTAATTATTCTTGCTAGACGAACATTTGTTAGAACTTTATAGGTTCGAGAAGAGAATAGAAGAGAATTTAATTATTATTGATAGATCAATGCCAGTTGTATCGGCTAGATCGAAAAAGAAAACTTGATATATTTGAGAAGAGAAGAGAAGTGATTAGATATTGAAATCATTGCATTTTGTTGTTAAATCAAATTCTGATTCAAAGACTGAGAAGAACAACCTTTTATATAAAGGGAACATTTTAGGTCGTATATTCGGCCATTGCGCACTGTTAAGTATTATGCATAATATAGGGTATAATAAAGCTGATCACTTGTTATACTTGTAGAGGGGTATGATTTAATCTTTATAGTTATCTGATACACATGCGTATATATCAAAGTAAATCTTTGATAGATACCCAATAAGAGAAGTTCTAGATCTTGTGTGATCACTCAGCATAAATCTGGAAAATATTCCACTTTGTTATTGCGTAGAATTTATTCTTGTTTATTCAATAGAATATCGTTGAAACTTTGAAAGCGGTGTACTCTTTCATTATCAGATTATTGCGTTGCCTAGAATACGAGAAGACTTGTTATTGATTAACGATTTATTCAGCTATTTCAAAGTTCCCCGAACTTTGGTGTCATTCTATCAAAATAGATAGTTTATTATTTTGATACGTATATATTCATTGTATATCTTAACTTGCGGGGCAAACTTGTTGCTCACCCTTGCTAAATAAAACTTTTCAGCTAGGAACGAAGTTGCAGAAGGTGCTGTGAAGAACAAAGGCAAAGGCCTGTTGCTGGAATAGTTTAATGAACATTATTATTATTATGTTATTTTGTGAACCCTTTTTGTATAACTAAAGGGTATGTTTGTAATGTTAATGTTAGCGAACCTGGGACTAATGTATTAACAATCTCTGTTAATGACTTATGTATTACTATTTTTATATGAATGGGTAGTTAGATGTTATTATATTGTTGATCGTGAGCACCAAACTCGGGAGTCAGGTAACCCGGATTTGGAAGAGTCACAGGTTGGTATGAAAGCTGTAGTGACCAAGATGTAACAAGTTGGTAGAAGAGCTATAGGTTATAAAACTTAAGTGGCGTGGGGGGAAACCCTAGGATTATAATCATACGCGAGATAGAGAAAACTCAGTTAGAGTTCTAAATGAGGGATTGCCGAAGTGCATCAATAGTGATATAAGTGTACACATAGTGTGAGAAGTTTGTACTGATGGAGTACTAATAAAGTTGTTTAAACTGATTATATGATGTCTGGAAAAGATCAAATGAGTGCAGAGATGCTAGCGACTGTTGCACCAATGCTAGAAGCTTAGGTGCCAGAGCAAAGCGAATCAGTTGAGAAGGTGGGAGAAGATGAATCCATGGTCAATCTAGGGAGCGATCATGACGATTATCTCGAAATGTATCTAAGTGGTGATGAGGAGGTAGAGTCTGAGCAAGCTAGGGTGGAGAAAAAGAATAAGATCAAAGTTGGAGAACAAGATCACGAATCTGTAGAAGTCCAAGAACTCCGGAGTAAAGTGTTTCTCTTGGAGGAGTTATGGAAGACAGAACGAGCGTTACGCGAAATGACTGAAGAACGGAACGAGCTCAAGGCGCATGTGGAAAGGATGAAGACTGAAGGTGGTGGATCATCTGAAGGGAAAATCAAGCAGTAGAAAGATAAGAAAAAGAGAAAGAGGGACAACGACAGCCCTAATTCAGAAAAGTCAAACCCGAAGAAGAAGCAAACATATAGCAAGTGTGGGAAGACTCACGCGGGAGAATGCATGATGTAGAAGAACATGTGCTTCAACTGCAAGTAGGAAGGACATATTTCTCTACATTGTCCTAAGCCGAATTTGAGGAAGTGTTTCTCTTGTGGAAGAACGGGTCACGAATTCAACAAGTGTCCCAACAAGAAGAAGACTGGTGAAGGGAGTGGATGGTAGATAGCTTAAGTTTAAGCGTTGGTATCTTTCGGTAGAGGACTATGATATTAAGTGTTGTAATATCGAGAATGATGTTTAAGCATATGAAAATATATATGTTTTATGAATGAAATCTTTATTTTCTATATAAATATAAGATTAAGATTAATTTTTGTGTTCTTAAAACTCATACTTATGGTAAGTTAATGACTCATAATTATATGAAATGTTTTGAATCCCTCAGCGAATGGACGCCAAAGGTCTGACTAGGATAAGTTCATACATTCATATAATTGTGGCAAGTTCCTAAACTCATAAGTGTGGTAAGTTTGACGAACTGGTAATAACTATATGTGAATGGAGAATTACAACTTTTTGTGTAAAGTTGTGTTGTTAATCCTGATATGATTTAAAAAGGAATAGTAATATGTGTTAAGTACTAAATGTGCTATAAACTATTTGAATAAATATTCGTTTATATATGAGAATTATGTATTGAATTCTTATTGTGTTAAGAATTTGTGTAGAGAAAGAGAATTAATATAAGATTTTTATTTAAATCAGATCATGCCGCCTAGACGACAGAATCGAAATCAAAGATAAGAGCAGTAGGTAAATAATGGAGGAGGTCAAGCTGACCCGATGCAAAACTTTGCAAATATGATAGTCGAAGCTATATGGAATAGAGCTCCCGCATGAAGAGGAAGAGCGAGAGAACAGCCAGCTGATAGATTGGCTAACTTCAAAGACTTTAAAGCGGTAGGACCGCCTGAATTTAAAGGGACCACAGATCCGATTGAAGCCCAAACATGGGTGAAGGAGATGGAGAAAGCATTTGATATCACCAGAGTAGCGGAGGAGAAAAGGCATCTTTTACAACATACTTAATGAAGGGAGAAGTTATTTACTGGTGGGAGACTAACCAAGCGCGAGCTGGAACATCTATAGTAACATGGACAATATTTAAGGAACTGTTCTTTGAGAACTACTTTTCGCCGAGTATGCAATCTAGGATGGAAGTCAAGTTTTTAGAACTAAAGCAGGAGAACATGTCGGTATCAGAATACGCTGCCAAATTCAACGAGTTTGCTAGATTTACACCTCATTAGGTGGACACAGAGGCGAGAAAGGCGAGAAGATTTGAGAACGGACTAAAGCCGGGGATATTCAACAAGGCAGCGGTATTGCAGATCAATACGTTCGCGGCTTTGATGGAGAAAGCGATAATTGCTGAAGGAGGGAGCGAAGTTGCGTCTCAGTTTCATCAGGATAAGAAGAAGAAGACAAATGATGGTGGAAGCAGTGGTGGTAGTAATTCGAATAAGAGGAAATGGAGCGAGAATACCCAGTCGGGTAATAAAACAGAAGATAATAGGAAAGGAAGGGAGCCATGTTCGAATTGTGGGAAGAACCATGCTGGAGTTTGCCTGAAGAAGAAGGGAGTTTGCTATAACTGCGGGCAAGAAGGGCATGTGTCACCCAATTGCCCCAATCTGAAGAAAATTCAAGGTTGCTTTGCATGCAGATGGACTGATCATTTGGTTCGGAACTGTCCAAAGAAGAATGCGGAGAAGGAAAGTGTCAACAAGGGACCCGGTGGTGGAACCTTGGCAATTCGAGGACCTGCACAACTAGGAAGACCAATAGCCCGTACATTCAACATGACGGCGCATGATGTAGTGGCTACTCAAGAGGTGGCAGCGGGTAATGACTTCGTTTAGAAATTTAATTACGCGAGTAAATTGAGTTAGATAATTACTGTGAATTGTATTCTTTTATAGATTCAAGTCACAGGTTAGAATATGAGACACAAAATTAATATTATGTTGATAAAAATGAATTGATGATACAACTTTAAAAGATTGTAAAGAATAAGAAAGCGGTGATTCCGAGGATGGAATCCTTTTAAGGAGGGGTGAATGTGATAACCCGGGATTTCGAATAATCAAAATTTTACGAATAGATTTTTTTAAAATTAATATTAATATTGATTATCAATTTTGTGACAAGTATCTGTGATACGAGTCTCGAGAAGGTCAATTTGTGTGTTGACTAACAATATAGAGTAGAGTTCTGCTTAACAGCTTTAGAAACCCTAACCCTAATTTCTGGATAGGGATTCGATAGAAAATATAATTAATATAATTATATTAATGAGTACGCGTTTGTATTGTTTAGAATTTTTGATCAATGATTGATCGGATAAGGTTTAAAATTAGTAAACCCTAATAAGAGATTAGAAACCCTAATCTCAGGTTTAGAAACCCTAACATATAGTTAGCAATCCTAAACAAATGTCGAGAAACCCTAATTTAAAATCCGAGAATCTTAAACCCTAATTAGGAAATCCTAATCCTAATTAGTAAGCTTAATGTATTTATTAAACCTTAATATGATTAGAAAATCCTAATTATATTTTAGTTATCTTAATTTCTATTTAAAACCCTAATTACATTTTCAAAATTCTTAATTTTTTATTTTTAAAACCTAATTAGAAAATTCTAGAATTGGAGTTTTTGAAACCTAAGGGTTAAATCCTAAGAGTTTGTGCATTTGTCTAGAATGCCATTAAAATAAAAATACAAATGACCAAAATGCCATTTTAGTATATTTTAATAGCTAACTTGCAAATCTAGCAAATGTTGGGGTTGGTAACCTACTACATTGACTTGGTGATCAAAAAATCGAGCAAGTATGCCAGCAACATCAGATCTAAGGCATTATATCATAATATATATAGATTAAGAGAGAGAAAGTATGCAAAATACCCTCATTTTTCTCTCTTGCTCTCACCAACTCTCTCTCTCTCTCCTAAACCTACGAAAATCTTAAGTAATTCAATCCCAATATCAGTCCCTAGATCACCTAATAACATATTGGAGAGCCAAGATCAAGATTTGAACAAGAAAAGGTATAAACCCTAAGTTTCATTTTGATCTTGTATGCTTAGATAATTTTTGTGTTTAAGTGTTTAAAATCTTGCTAATGGATGTTTTATCAAGATCTATGATGATCTATCATGAATCCATAGCATCAAAGTGGGTAAAAGTTGAGTTCTTTACAAACTGTTCTTGAGTTTGAAACATGGTCTGACAAGAAATGTCAGTAGCCATAGATCTTGATATGTTTATATTTTTTGATGTTTTAAAGTTGTTATAGGTAGCCCGGTATGTGGTCTTTATTCTGCAAAAGAAATCAGAGTCATTAGATGTTTAGATTTGAAGTTATTAACGGTCAAAACCCATTGAACGGGCATGACTGGGCCAAATCTGGGTAACCCAGAAAGGCCATGAACATCGTCTGACATGAGTTTTAAGGGTCTGGATCTGACAGATATGATATTGTTTTAATGATGTGTGATAATCAAGTTGTAGACTGTTATGTGTTCTTTAAATGTATGGATTTAGATCCTTTAAACAAGAAACTGATCGATTATAATGAACGGTCAAACTAGGCTTGTCGATCACAGTGGCAGTTTCTGGAAAACCTAGAAACGGTAAAAGCAATGTTTCTCACAGCCTTTAACCAAGCTATAAGTTTTGATTTTGTTGTTGTTAATTAATCGATTTGTTGATTTATTAATGTTCCTGATGATTGGGTAATATACCCATGAATCGGATATACTTGGGTTTAAATTATTGTATTTTCGAGTCATTGAGGAATGTTTTTACTGTGTTTATGTGTTGTATTGCAGATACGGAAGCTGATGAGACAAATTGGGGATTTAAGCTAAGAAATGGCAAATTCGTAATTTTCTAGAAGATAGCGCCGGGGCGCTGTATTATACAAAGAAAATAGCGCCGGGGCGCTATACCGTGGATGGGTCTGACGCGGAGCGCGCACGTGAGGCAGGTTGGACAACGCTTTGACTATTAGTTGGACCTTGTTGGAAGAATTTATGAGGAGTCTATTTGGATTAGGAGTAGGGGAGTTGAGGGAAGTAAAAAAATAAATAAATATTTATAAAGTGATTCTTTTTAAGGGGAGAACGTGAGGAGATTAAGGGAGGAAGAGGAGCATATCTGAAAGCTGA
This sequence comes from Panax notoginseng, assembly GCA_016801055.1. Classification (NCBI taxonomy): domain Eukaryota; kingdom Viridiplantae; phylum Streptophyta; class Magnoliopsida; order Apiales; family Araliaceae; genus Panax; species Panax notoginseng. The sequence continues at coordinate 76,613,636 of CM029017.1, read as the reverse complement.
AAAATTGGAGTTCTTCTTCTTCTTTGTTCTTTTAAATTGTAACTTATTGAGGATGATTTATCAATTACTTATAGCTTTTATTTTCGTCATGAACTAATTTCTTTTATTAAGATTCCAATGGAACTTATTATGGTTATGGGTTAATTATTTGATTTATTCCAATTATTTATGTTGAAATGAATTGTTCATCTTGCTTTGTGTTTATTGATTAATTATTTGGCCAATAATTACCTTGTTACTCTAGAAGGAATTGAGAAAGGAATTCTAGGGTTAGAACTGGGCAGGGTGACATGTGACTTAGTTATTTGCACAGTGAATAATTAGGTTTGTGAATAGAATGAGAATATCTATTTGCCGCATGTAACATAAGAGGAATTGAGTTTGTAGTGAGTTTAATTCAATTGTTTTGCATAGAGATATAGCAAAATTAATCTGGGTTAAATAGAAGGCAATTGATCACTCGAGAGAGGGCTTTTGGCAATTGAGAATTCCTGTTAACAATTCAGTAGATAAAATAATTGGGATAATTAGATAATTGATTTAATAATCATAATTGGGGAAATTGGAGTCTTAATTATTATTTATTTGCATTTATATAATTATTGATTTGTTCTTTATTTTCTTTTAGAATAATTTCTTGTTTTATTAAAATTAATTTTTCTTTTAGTTTAAGAGAATCAGAATTTTCGGTTGTTTAAATAAAAATTGAATTGATACAGTACTAGTAGTTGGAGTTTATTAATTGGAATTTTCTGAGGAATCGACACTCTAATTTATCATTATATTACTTGTTGACCGTGCATACTTGCACGTATCCATTGATTGTGAAATCAATCAACAAGTTTTTGGCGCCGCTGCCGGGGAGTTCTTTGTTAATATTAATTCCATATTAGTTATAATCAATTCGTTTTTAATTTAAACGTTACTTATTTTTCTTCTTGTCTCTGCAGGAATTCGTTGAAAGTGTATGCTCACTAGATCAAAGGCGAGAAAGGAACTTTTTCCTTATACAGACGAGATTGAAAGGGAGTTCCGGAAAGCGCAATCGACTAGTGCGGCACCACCCGAGGAAGAAAAACTGGCAGAACAAGAAATTCTAGTGAACATGGCAGGGAACGATCAGAAACCACTTCGGGACTATGCCATGCCGAATGTCATGGATATTCAGTCGAGCATTAGGAGGCCGGCAATCAATGCTAACACCTTTGAGATCAAACCGGCAACCATTCAGATGCTTCAGAATCAATGTCAGTTTGGGGGTAGTTCATTGGATGATCCGAATGAGCACATCTTAAGTTTCTTGGAGGTTTGTGACACCTTTAAATTCAATAACGTGTCAGAAGATGCTATAAGGTTGAGGATGTTCCCATTTACCCTGAAAGATAAAGCACGAAGTTGGTTACACTCTCAACCTTCGGACTCAATCCTTACTTGGGACGATTTAGCTCAAAAATTTCTAGCTAAGTTTTTCCCACCAGCAAAGTCAGCAAAACTACGGAACGATATTCATACCTTCGCACAGTTTGATTCAGAATCGTTGTATGAGGCGTGGGAAAGGTTTAAGGATATGCTCCGCAAGTGCCCACACCATGGAATTCCACAGTGGATGCAATTGGGGATATTTTGTGATGGTTTACAAGCATCCACGAGAGCAAGTATTGATGCAGCAGCAGGAGGAGCGATTATGTCAAAAAATTTGGACGAGGCATATAAGTTGCTAGAAACGATGGCCACCAACAACTATCAGTGGCCCATGACAAGAAATAACCCCCCGAAAACATCGAGAAAGTATGATGTGGATGCGATAACATCATTACAAGTGCAAATGACCGCAATGGCTAAGCAGATAGAATTTTTGCGACCACAATCCACTCAGCAGGTAGCGATGGTTTGTGATATATGTGCTGGGGGTCATACTACGGATCAATGTGCCATAAATGCTGAAGCAGCGCAATATGTGGGAAGTTATAATCGATCTACGCAGCCTTATCAGAATCAAAATGCATATAATCCGGGATGGAGGAATCATCCGGGTTTTTCATGGAGTAACAACCAAGCTGCAGAACAAGTGCCAAAACAACAAAACACTTCCGGGTTTCAAAACCAGACACAACAAACTGTGAGGAAAGCAAGTTGGGAAGATGCCTTGGAAAGGTTTATGAAAGCAACTGAGAAAAGAAGCAAAGAGAGTGATAAGAGATTTAATCAATTGGAGCTAAGTATACAAAATCAGCATGCCTCAATCAAAAATCTAGAAAATCAAATGGGACAAATGGCACAGGCATTGAATAACTGACCACTGGGAACACTTCCGAGCGACACTGAGAAAAATCCGGGCAGAGATGAGCATTGTAAGGCAGTAACCCTACGAAGTGGAAAAGAACTACCAGAGTCCATCACAGATAAGGAAAAAAAGGACAAGGTATCAATTGAAACCGATGAAGTGGTGGAGGCCGAAAAGCGTAAAGATGAGACCGTACAGCAGAAAAATTTGGGACCAACCAATACAATGCCTCCCATACCGTATCCGCAGAGATTTCAGAAATACAAGTTAGATAAGCAGTTCTCATGATTTTTAGATATCTTCAAGAAATTGCATATCAACATCCCCTTCGCCGAAGCCTTGGAACAAATGCCGAGTTACGCAAAGTTTATGAAGGAGGTTTTGTCAAAGAAGAGGAAATTGGGTGAATTTGAAACAGTAGCATTGACAGAGGAATGTAGTGCTATCATTCAGAATAAATTACCGCCAAAGCTCAAGGATCCAGGTAGCTTTAATATTCAGTGCGAGATTGGAAATCAGTTTTCAGGATGAGCTTTGTGCGATTTAGGGGCCAGTATAAAACTAATGCCATTATCCGTCTACAGCCAGTTCGGACTTCAGGCTCCACGCCCAACAAATATCAGTTTATAGTTAGCAGATAGGTCGGTTACATATCCGCGAGGTATAGTTGAAGATGTGTTAGTAAAAGTGGATAAATTCATCTTTCCTGCGGACTTCTTTATTCTGGATTGTGAAGTAGACAGTGAAATCCCGATCATTCTTGGGCGTCCATTTTTGGCGACAGGAAGAACATTAATTGATGTTCAAAAAGGTGAATTGACAATGCGAGATGAAGATCAACAGGTCACCTTTAACGTTTTCAAGTCAATGTCGTACCCAAAAGAAAAAGGTGAATGTATGCGGGTTGATATTATGGAGGAATTGGTGAATCATAAATTCAACATAACTTTTTCGGAGGACCTACTTGAAACAATTTTGCTCGGGGCAGATGACTATGGTATTGAAGAGGATATCGAATATGTCAAATGGCTAGATACACCATCAGTGTTTCGGAAAGGTAATCAATCCTTCGACACCATAGAGAGGCCCGAAGCAGAAGGTAAAAAGTTCAAACCATCAATAGAAGAGCCACCGGTGCTAGAGTTAAAGCCATTACCATCCCATCTGCAATATGCTTACCTGGGCAAAGACGATACCTTACCAGTCATTGTTTCAACAGAATTGAATGATACGCAAAAGGAGAAACTGTTGCGTGTCTTGCGAAAATTCAAAACAGCAATTGGGTGGACTATAGCGGACATTCGAGGTATTAGCCCATCATTCTGTATGCATAAAATCTTAATGGAAGAAGGGGCAAAACCAACCATAGAGATGCAAAGAAGGCTAAACCCCATCATGAAGGAGGTGGTGAAAAAGGAGATTATAAAGTGGTTGGATGCTGGCATTATTTACCCGATCTCAGATAGTGCATGGGTGAGTCATGTACAATGCGTACCAAAGAAAGGGGGTATGACAGTGGTGAAGAATGAGGCGAATGAGCTCATACCTACTCGAACAGTTACAGGATGGAGAGTATGCATGGACTACCGCAAGCTAAATAAAGCCACACGCAAGGATCATTTCCCTTTGCCATTCATTGATCAGATGTTGGATAGGTTAGCGGGGCATCAGTTCTATTGTCTCTTGGATGGTTATTCCGGATATAATCAAATTGCTATAGCACCAGAGGATCAAGAGAAAACGACCTTCGCATGCCCATACGGTACGTTTACATTTCGGCGAATGTATTTTGGTTTATGCAATGCACCAGCAACCTTTCAGCGATGCATGATGGCAATCTTCTCTGATATGGTCGAGAAAAATTTAGAGGTGTTTATGGACGATTTTTCTGTGTTCGGTGATAGCTTTGATTTGTGCCTGAAAAATCTGAATTTAGTGTTGAAACGGTGCGTGGAGACGAATCTAGTTCTTAATTGGGAAAAATGCCACTTTATGGTGAAGGAAGGGATTATTCTAGGGCATAGGGTTTTTGCAGCAGGATTAGAGGTGGATAAAGCGAAGATTGAGACTATTGAGAAATTACCACCTCCATCATCTGTGAAAGGAATTCGGAGCTTCTTGGGACACGCGGGTTTCTACAGACGTTTCATCAAAGATTTTTCAAAAATTTCAAAACCTTTGTGTTCCCTGTTAGAGAAAGATGTGCCCTTCAAAATAGATAAGTCATGTATCGAGGCATTCAAAATTTTAAAAAAGAAGTTAGTATCTGCCCCAATCATTGTCGCACCCGATTGGTCTATACCATTCGAATTGATGTGCGACGCCAGCGACTATGCAGTGGGAGCAGTTTTGGGTCAACGGCACAACAAAATTTTCCATACAATCTATTACTCAAGCAAGACGTTGACAAATGCTCAGTTGAACTACACAACCACCGAAAAAGAACTACTTGCAGTTGTATTTGCCTTTAACAAATTCAGAGCATACCTTATCGGAACCAAGGTCATTGTCTATACTGATCATTCTGCAATCAAATATTTGATCGAGAAGAAGGATGCCAAACCAAGATTGATACGGTGGGTGTTATTGCTTCAAGAGTTTGATTTGGAGATTCGGGATAGAAAGGGTACAGAAAATCAAGTAGCAGATCATCTTTCGCGATTGGAAAATGATGAGGTGCAGAGAAAAGACAATGCATTGATTAACGAGAAATTTTCAGACGAACAACTTCTCCGAGTAACCACAACACTGCCTTGGTATGCTGATTATGTGAACTATGTGGTTGCTAAGGTGTTACCACCGGAGTTGAACTCACAACAACGAAAGAAATTCCTCCATGACGTGAAGCAGTACTATTGGGATGAACCATTCTTGTTTAAAGCCTGCGCGGATCAAATGATTAGACGTTGTGTGCCACATGAAGAGATGGACAGTATCTTGGGTCATTGCCACTCATCCGATTATGGAGGTCATTATTCCGGTGATCGAACTGCGGCGAAGGTGTTACAATCAGGATTCTACTGGCCTTCGTTATTCAAGGATGCATATCTCTATGTGCTAAAGTGTGATCGATGTCAACGCATAGGTAATATCTCCAAGCGAAATGAAATGCCACTCAACTCTATATTGGAGGTAGAGCTGTTCGACGTCTGGGGAATTGATTTCATGGGACCGTTTCCCTCATCTTTTAATAATCAGTATATTCTGTTGGCGGTAGATTATGTGTCCAAATGGATAGAAGCTGCAGCTTTGCCCACAAATGATGCCAACGTCGTTCTTCGATTCTTGAAAAAAAATATCTTCACGCGATTTGGAACTCCGCGGGCGATAATAAGTGATGAGGGAATGCATTTCTGTAACAAGCAGTTCACAAAATTATTGGTGAAATATGGGGTTCATCATAAAATAGCAGCTGCGTATCATCCCCAAACTAATGGCCAAGCTGAGGTCTCCAATAGGGAGGTTAAGAGGATTCTGGAAAAGGTAGTCAATCCGTCACGAAAAGATTGGTCTTTACGTCTTGACGATGCTCTATGGGCATATCGTACAGCATATAAGAATCCGATTGGTATGTCACCTTATCGAATGGTTTACGGAAAGGCGTGCCACCTCCCAGTCGAGTTAGAGCATAGTGCACACTGGGCCATTAGGAAGCTAAATTTTGATGAACAAGCAGCAGGTGAGAAAAGGTTACTGCAGTTAAATGAGATGGATGAACTTCGTTTCAACGCTTATGAAAATGCAAAACTATATAAGGAGAAGGTCAAAGCATGGCATGATAAGAAAATTCTCACTAAAACATTTGAACCGGGCCAACAAGTCTTGCTTTTCAACTCGAGATTGCATTTATTTCCTGGGAAACTGAAATCACGTTGGTCAGGTCCTTTTACAGTCGTGTCTGTTGCACCACACGGTAACATTGAGATCGAAAAACCAAATTCAAATTGCCCATTCAAGGTCAACGGTCAAAAACTCAAACACTATTGGAGTGGGCCCATTGAACGTCAAATTACGGTCATAAACCTCTCCGACTCAGTGAAAAATTGAACACACAAGCAAAGTCGGGCCGACGACAGTAAACCAAGCGCTTATTGGGAGGCAACCCAATCATTTTTCTTTTTAATTTTAATTTTATTTTTATTTTTATTTAGATTCTTGAACTTATATGTTGTAGGTAACAAGAGCCCCGGCCTAAGCCAAATCCAGAAGCTCCTGACTAATAGCGCCCCGGCGCTATTTCTAAGGGCAAATATAGAGCCCCGGCGCTATCCCCATGCAAGAACTTCTGACCTATAGCGCCCCGGCCCTTAATTTGTGCTACAACTTAGCGCCCCGGCGCTATGCACTTCAAGAATTTCTGACCTATAGCGCCCCGGCGCTGTTTCCTTTTCTATTTTGAGCGCCCCGGCGCTATGGCTGCGTCCCAGACTCCTACTTGCACTCAAATACCGGACGGTTACATTCCTCTTCTATTTCAACTTCTCTTCTCTATTAAGTCCATACCACAAGCCTTCCTTACCTTCATTTTTTTTGGGATTTCATAACTAAGATCAGGTAGATACGATCCTTTGCTCTCATTTGTTCCATAAATTTCATCTATCTCAATCAATTGCTACACGATCAAACCAGGTATGTCTTGAATTATATTTGATTTTTGGGGCAAAAACTATCTACAGATATGATTGGTATGTACATCAAAGAATGTCATTCTCCTGATCTTGATTATATTTTTACGACACGTGTTGATTCTTAAATTGGGAGCATATGTTATTCTAATTGTTTGACTGACAGGGATGCATGGTACACCCACAAGGTGTTTGATAAATTGCCCGACTCAGTAATCTTGTCTACATGCACACACATCACCATGTTTCACACTATCATTCTGGACCTTCATGCTGCCGCAATGATTTCAATATACTGTAGCACATATATATCATTACACATAGTCATTTAGAGTGGGGGGGGGGAAATTACACTATTTTGATACGTGCATGTCTCTTATTGCACTACATGGCAACTCTTGCAGACATTTCCTGTGTGGCTTGCGTTCATTCTCGAAACTGAATAGTCCCTGACTCCGATTGATACTAGTTGCATGTTGTTGCATTTTTGTGTCCATTATCATCCCCCACTAATGTAGTCAAATTCGACATATATGTTAAAGTTTGTGGGTAAAGTCAAACCTAAGATTATCCAATTTCCAATTTTATTCGACGCTAATACATAAATATGCTTGTAATTGCAGAATTTTTGGCATGGCATCCAAACGCGAACGTGGTGAAGGGTCTGGAACAGCCTCAACTCCACCTCCGCGATTTGACAGCCGCCGTTTTGTCAGTCATGCGGCTCAGGAAAGATATAATCGAATGGCTACTCGGTCATTGGTTCCGGAGCGTGGGTTAAGACCGGATCAATCAAAGGATGGCGACATGGCAGTCATGATAGCTGAGAGGAATTGGTTCACACTTACCGAGTAGCCCGAACCAGCCGTAATAACAGTGGTGAAAGAATTTTATGCCAACGTGCCCGAACATGATCACTATGCGGTATTTGTAAGGGGCAAAATAGTGGAAATTGGTGAAGAGGACTTCAATCAGTGTTATCAATTGCCAGTTGAAGATTTTCATTATGAGTATGCTGGTTTTATTAGTGATGGACCGGACTATGAGCAGATAATATGTGAACTTTGTCAGCCGGGCACCACATGGACCGTGCATGAACGCGGAAACATGACTTTCCCACTATCGAATCTTAGCTTATATGGGAAGGCATGGTATGCGTTCATTTGCGCAAAACTCATGCCATGTACACATGTGAGTCATGTTACTCGGGAACGTGCAGTCCTTCTTTACTCAATCATCAAAGGATATAAAATTAATGTGGGACATCTCATTTTGCAATCTGTCCTTCGAGCATCTCGTGGAAGTACCACTGGAGGGTTACCACATCCTTCTCTCATCTGCGTTTTGTGTGCCAAGTTCGGTGTCAAATGGAAGTCCGACGAGATGATTCAAAAGGCCATGCCAGTGCTGGACCACAAGTTGATAAGTAGATACAAAGTGTGGATAGGTGGGGCAAATCACCCTAGGGGATTGGGTTTCATAATTCCTCAAGTTGCACCTGCACAAGACCCCCCACCTCAGGCTCCACCTACTTATAGCCCATCTACAGCAGCTCATCGTGGTGTGGTCCCCGAAGCTGTCCAGCGGGAGATAGATGGCTGGTTTTACAACATGGAGTCCCAGAATGTGCGCTTGTCGGAACGTCAGGACGTGATTTTCAAATTTATAGTTGACCAGTTTGTTGCACAGAATGCACTAACCGTCCAATCAAATCCGGGCGTGCAACTTAGCCATTTCCCAACTGCTCCTGTTCTTCCTGTATTTCCCCCTTCCGATCAAGAGATGAGCGAGGATGATGATGCACCACCCGAAGAATAAGCTCGTCAGGGAAGTTCTCTGTTTTATTTTGTTGTATTTTTCGCATGAGGACATTGCTCTAGATTAGTTTGGGGGTAGTTAAGTTTTATTTTTAAATTTCTAGTTTGTTATTAGTTTGTGGAGTTGGATTGTTATTGATAATTCTGGCGTTTGCTAGTGCGTTTATTCGGAGGCCAATGAGGAAATTAGAATTGCATGAACAAGTCTAGTAAGGATTGTTGAGTCAGTTGATATGATAGTCTGGACATGATTTGAATCTCTATCTGTTTGACACTGATATTATAGGTATGCACTTTGAAAAACGACCATGTTGGCTATGATAGTTTAAATGGTTAGATAATAGAGTTCTAAAGGATGATTGCTAGTGAAATGAAAAGACAAGTTGAATAGCTAGTGAAGACTGAATTTATACATAAACTTGAGTTTGGGGGAAAAATATGTGGGATATATAAGCTTTGAAAAAAAAAAGGATGTAATATGTTGAGTCTTGTGGTGGGTTGAGGTGAAGCACTCCCCATAAACACAAGCGTGAGATGGAGCGTAAAACGCACTCACCAACCATCTCAGAAGAAAAAAATAATAATAAAGCGGGAAAAGTGCAAAATGCCCCCGTCTGAAAAAAAAAATATTAAGCATAAGTATTTCATGTTGACCCTTAAATTTTTGGTGATTGTTTAATTTCAGTCGAATCTAGTTATTTGATGAACTCTTGAGTAGAGCTGTATGAAGTTTTTTATAAACTTTATTATTTTTCAGCATTTTGCTTTTCATTAGTTAGCATGGTTGTTGAACACACACTCACAATATCAGTAATAACAGATTTGGATTGGTTGATTGTTGGGATATCATTGATCTGTGTTCACAAGATGTATTAGCATGTTTTTGTGATTTTTCTAAGGCCTATGGATATACGTAAGTTATTGGATGCTGGAATTATGTTCATTCAGTTAGTTGCAATTGCATGAGTTGTGTTTTTATATGTTTAGTATTGTTTTGTGTTTGTTGCTTGAGGACATGCAACGGTTTAAGTTTGGGGGTATTTGATGATTGGGTAATATACCCATGAATCGGATATACTTGGGTTTAAATTATTGTATTTTCGAGTCATTGAGGAATGGTTTTACTGTGTTTATGTGTTGTATTGCAGATACGGAAGCTGAGGAGACAAATTGGGGATTTAAGCTAAGAAATGGCAAATTCGTAATTTTCTAGAAGATAGCGCCGGGGCGCTGTATTATACAAAGAAAATAGCGCCGGGGCGCTATACCGTGGATGGGTCTGACGCGGAGCGCGCACGTGAGGCAGGTTGGACAACGTTTTGACTATTAGTTGGACCTTGTTGGAAGAATTTATGAGGAGTCTATTTGGATTAGGAGTAGGGGAGTTGAGGGAAGTAAAAAAATAAATAAATATTTATAAAGTGATTCTTTTTAAGGGGAGAACGTGAGGAGATTAAGAGAGGAAGAGGAGCAGATCTGAAAGCTGAAAAATTGGAGTTCTTCTTCTTCTTTGTTCTTTTAAATTGTAACTTATTGAGGATGATTTATCAATTACTTATAGCTTTTATTTTCGTCATGAACTAATTTCTTTTATTAAGATTCCAATGGAACTTATTATGGTTATGGGTTAATTATTTGATTTATTCCAATTATTTATGTTGAAATGAATTGTTCATCTTGCTTTGTGTTTATTGATTAATTATTTGGCCAATAATTACCTTGTTACTCTAGAAGGAATTGAGAAAGGAATTCTAGGGTTAGAACTGGGCGGGGTGACATGTGACTTAGTTATTTGTACAGTGAATAATTAGGTTTGTGAATAGAATGAGAATATCTATTTGTCGCATGTAACATAAGAGGAATTGAGTTTGTAGTGAGTTTAATTCAATTGTTTTGCATAGAGATATAGCAAAATTAATCTGGATTAAATAGAAGGCAATTGATCACTCGAGAGAGGGCTTTTGGCAATTGAGAATTCCTGTTAACAATTCAGTAGATAAAATAATTGGGATAATTAGATAATTGATTTAATAATCATAATTGGAGAAATTGGAGTCTTAATTATTATTTATTTGCATTTATATAATTATTGATTTGTTCTTTATTTTCTTTTAGAATAATTTCTTGTTTTATTAAAATTAATTTTTCTTTTAGTTTAAGAGAATCAGAATTTTCGGTTGTTTAAATAAAAATTGAATTGATACAGTACTAGTAGTTGGAGTTTATTAATTGGAATTCTCTGAGGAATCGACACTCTAATTTATCATTATATTACTTGTTGACCGTGTATACTTGCACGTATCCATTGATTGTGAAATCAATCAACAGTTCCTCGACACCAGGACTATAATGTTGAACCATTAAACCACCAAAATAATGACCAGAACACTTAGCTAATTGAGCTTGAAATGAAACACTCAAGCTGCCTAGGTTTCTGGAAAACCCAGAAACCGTCTGACAACTTTGGAGACTTTGATCTCCTTGTTGTGATGTCGTATGACCAAGTTAGTGATTGAGAGTTGTAGTACTACATTCCTACTACAACATCAATGTTCAAGTTAGCCCAGACCATGCCTGAGCTAGGAATTAAATTGAGTCAAACAAGCAAACTTGTTAACTATCTGACAGCGTTCTTGAGCACCAAGAACACCTAAGACGACAGACAAGTGTCGCTATAGGCTTTAGCGACTGTTTCTATTTATTTTATTTTCTGAATTTTCGGAAATTAATTAAAAATAAGAAATAAATTATAAAAATTACAAAAAATAGTTTTAAAAATCATTTTAAATTCTGAAAAATAACTTTTAATTATTTGGGACATTTGTCATTAATAATTATAATTATTTGAATATTAATGCTATTTAATTTATTGTATTAATGTATTAAAAAAATTAGAGAAAAATAATTTTTAATTATATAAAAATCGTTTTAAATAAGAATAAAGAGTTTAAAAATATTTTGAGTTATAAAATGTAATTTTTAATATTTTTAGGGAATTTTTATTAATAATTTAATATTAATGATATTAGATTTATTTAATTAATAAATTAAATAAATAAGTTAAAAATAATTTTATTGCTTTAAAAATTATTTTAAATAAGAATAAAGTGTTAGAAAATATTTTGAATTATAAAATATAATTTTTAATATTTTTGGAGAATTCTCATTAATAAATTAATATTAATGATATTAGATTTATTTAATTATTATATTAAATAAATGAATTAAAAATAGTTTTATTGATTTAAAAATCATTTAAAAATGAGAAAAATGTTTTAAAAATATTTTAAGTTATAATTAAAGACTTTTAATATTTTGATAATAATTCCATTAATATTTAAATATTAATGGTGATGGTTTAAAAATGATTTTAATTAATTTAAAAATCATTTAGGTAGAATATTAATGATTTAAAAATATTTTAAGTTATTAATAATAATTTTAATATTTTGACAAGTTTGTTATTAATAATTTTTATATTATTAAATATTATTAATGATAAGATTATTTGATAATTAAATCATTCAAAAATGATTTAAGTGTTTAAAAAATTATTATAAATTATAATAATTGTTTATAAATTATTAAAAGCTTCCGAAAAATATTATAAACGATATTTGACTTATCTAAAATAATATTGAAGCTTAGAGACCAAGTTTATTTGACAATCAATGTGTAAATTGTCGAATAAGGTGACCAGAACATCGAGAATGGACCGAAGTCCAACCGGACCGAATTAGTTAGACTTGATAAGTGTTTATATAGGTTATAAACACTGATGTGACTATGTGGTAATGTGTCTAGGAGAAGTATTGACGGTAAATTATAGTATTATGTGTGGAAAATTATTGTGCTAATTGTGAGACCAATATTGTGATTATAGGTCTTTCGAACGCAGATAAGTATATTGTGTAGCTATAATCAACGCGGAAGGCAAATTTCCTAACTCAACCTTGAGTTATATTTATTCAATTATTATAGTGGTTAATTATTGTTGATTAAACCACGTCCAAGGATTTATTGTTGATTATTCGCAGTTAATGCATGTTTAATAATTCAAATTGAATTACTGATTCGAAAAATATATATTCGTAGAATTACTGTTGTTGGATATTCATATGCGTAGAAGCTAATATTAACAGTATAGATAATTCCTATTTATTGTCAAATTATGTTGAGGAATGTCTTAGCTAATTATTCTGGTTAGACGAACATGTGTTAGAACTTGATAGGTTCGAGAAGAGAAGAGAAAAGAAGAGAATTTAATTATTATTGATATATCAATGCCAGTTGTATCGGCTAGATCAAAAAAGAAAACTTGATTGTGACGCCCCCAAAATAGGTATACATCGCCCATTTTGAATCGCCAAATACATGGTACAGAAACTAATACAACTTTAATAATACAATTGTCATGCAAAATATGAAAACACATATACTGTGAGTTTGAATACAAATATTGTCTAATAGAGAGTATACAAACTCAAAAGGAGTCCTCATTACAAGTATTAATACACTATTTTACAAAATAGTGAGGACTACTAATATAACTATCCTGAACCATCACTCCATGTCCCGACTAGTTACTACTATGTTTTCACCTCCTAAGAAGAAAAATAGAACAAAAAGGAAAAGGATGAGCTCAACTAGCCCAGTAAAGAATATTATGACTAAGATAATATACAATAATTTATCATTAGTCTTCAACAGGAAAAAATTTGATAAAATATAATAGATAATAAGTTTTAGATCAACAACTGCAGCGGAACAGCAATCCATTAGAAGAGTCAAGTAGAGAAAGAATTCTACTATCTTCTAAGATTTAAAAGTCCATCATCAATATTTTAACCCTGTAACATCAATCAATATACATCTTGAATCAAATATTCATCTTTTTACTGCAGGCCAAAGATATTCATTTGTATCACCAGTTGGTCATGTTCATCTCAACACATGTTCATCTTTGCACTACGGCCAAAGATATTCATTAGGTAATCATTCATCTTTGCACTACAGGCCAAAGATATTCAATTATATCATCATTTAGGACTGAGGATAATGAAAAATATCTTAAAGAAAATGAATCCAGTGAGATAAAAGAACAAATATTAGGGATTCGTATTACAGTTTATCCAAGTTCAATAATACTCCATAATAACCAATTTTGAATTAGAATTCAAAAATAAAGATCAAAACATGGATACAATCAAAGATAGTAACCATAATAGACATCTTGGATAAAAAGAAGAAAATTTTATTTTTTGGTGAATAGTGTCGTATTTGTGAATAGTGTCGTATACGTGAATAGTAACCCCGACACAAAAAGGTAGAAATTCCACAATAAAATTTTTACCAATATTTCGGTATAATTATATTAAAATAATAACATCATTTAGGAAGAAAATAACATCCCTTATCTCAAAATAACGGTACTTTTGATCGGAATATCGGATATAAAGCCGAAGAAAGCTTGTACCGAACAACAACTCTCAAAGTATCTAAATATTCATAAAAATACACTCGACAATGTAGAGAGAAAGAAAACGTATTTCTGGTGTGATTTTCAATTCTAACCTAAGCGCCTATTTATAGGAAAATGCTAGAACGCTATAGGAGACTAAAATAATAAAATATTATTATTCTTTTCTTTTTCTCTACGCATCAACCAATTTTGAATCAAGCATGCCATCTTGGACAAAAAAAAAATAGCAGCCCATGTGTATTCAACACCAACTAAAAGTGGGTCCCACCCATAATTTAATAAAAATTATTTTATTTTTCGAAACTTCAGTAATTCATTGAAAATAGTCCGTTTATCAGAAAAATACGAATTTTATATCCATTCAACATGGAATCGAATTCTCTACAACTTTGTAACTTTGAGTTTTTCCAAATTCCAAACAGAAAATATCTGAAATCTACAAACGGATGATTTTTAATACTTCTAATCCGACAAAATACTGATAAAATACCTCAGCATTAATTCCTTCATTTATAACCACATAAATAAATAAATCCATCACTTATATCCACAATAAATATTTTCTTATCATATAAATCAATAATTAATTATTCACAGATAATATTACAGAATCACAATAATGACAACCAGGCAGTTCCTAGGAAAGAGAGGGCTTTTCGATAAGGATTTCTCCTTACTGGTGCGCAATTAGGTGACCTAACCTCTCATTGACAAAACTTTCTAGACATTGCCAATAATGATATCTAATAATATTATTTAAATAATATGAATTATTGATCTGATAATGGAGATATAGTGAAATGACAATTATTGAAACAACAATAATATAAAATATCAATGTAACAATTATTGAATCAATAAAATAAAATATTGAACAGTAATTATCGTAACAATTATTGAGTAGTGCCTTCTTACGTAAGAATCAATAATTTTAAAAATACTGTGCAATACCGTGTGCTACTGTTCAACCACGCGTTTTAACAGTGTTAACGGTAACAATTACGCCGTTATTTATAAAAACACAAACTTGTCGTTTTCTTCATCCGGCATTTATCCGTTATGGGGCCCACAAATGGCTGCGCCATCTTACGAATATTCCCCGACAGAAAGAATATTCCACGACCAAATGAATATTCCCCGACAAAATGAATACTTTATAGCCACTTGCTTATTTTGCAAAATTTGCACATTTCACCCATAACCAAAGAATTATATCAAATTAACACCTTATTATTCACAATAATAAATAGAGAAAATTCGATTTTATTTATAATAAGTTGGGGTTTTACATTGATAGGTTTGAGAAGAGAAGAGAAGTGATTAGATATTGAAATCATTACATTTCGTTGTTAAATCAAATTCTGATTCAAAGACTAAGAAGAACAACCTTTTATATAAAAGGAACATTTTAGGTCGTATATTTGGCCATTGCGCACTGTTAAGTATTATGCATAATATAGGGTATAATAAAGCTGATCACTTGTTATACTTGTAGAGGGGTATGATTTAATCTTTATAGTTATCTGATACACCTGCGTATGTATCAAAGTAAATCTTTGATAGATACCCTAGAAGAGAAGTTCTAGATCTTGTGTGATCACTTAGCATAAATCTGAAAAACATTCCACTTTGTTATTGCGTAGAATTGATTCTTGTTTATTCAATAGAATATCATTGAAACTTTGAAAGCGTTGTACTCTTTCATTATCAGATTATTGTGTTGCCTAGAATACGAGAAGACTTGTTATTGATTAATGATTTGTTCAGCTATTTCAAAGTTCCCCAAACTTTGGTGTCATTCTATCAAAATAGATAATTTATTATTCTGATACTTATATATTCATTGTATATCTTAACTTGTGGGATAAACTTGTTGCTCACCCTTACTAAATAAAACTTTTCAGCTAGGAACGAAGTTGCAGAAGGTGTTGTGAAAAACAAAGGCAAAGGCATGTTGCTGGAATAGTTTAATGAACATTATTATTATTATGTTGTTTTGTGAACCCTTTTTGTATAACTAAAAGGAATGTTTGTAATGTTAAGGTTAGCGAACCTAGGACTAATGTATTAACAATCTTTCTTAATGACTTATGTATTACTATTTCAATATGAATAGGTAGTTAGATGTTATTATATTGTGGGTCATGAGCACCAAACTCGGGGGTCAGGTAACCCAGATTTGGGGGTGTCACATAAGCAGTATGAATAACTCAGGAATTTAAAAGGTTCTAAATCATGCTGAGGGGTCATAAGACCTTGAACTACGTCCACGGTTATAAGTACTATTTAAACTTAAACCTTAACAGTCATTAGACTATAGGGACTCCCATACTTAGGGTGTTAAGCCCTTCGTACGATGTATTGTGCACAAACATTTAAACGCTATGCGTATATCCATAGTTATAAGTAATCTTTCAACTTAAACTTTAACAGTCATAAGACTATAGGTACTCCTCGTACTTATGGGGATCAACCCTTCGTACAATGTATTGTGCATAAACATCTAAACGCCTCGCGTAATCCCCTATAAAAGGGTTGTTCATCTCAGCTTTTCAACATCTGAATTCACACTAAAATAATTTGGTTTTAGCATAACTTCTCAAGAAACGCTTGAATTTCATGAACATCTTTCAATATTCGTCTAGCTGAATCAAATAACATAGACTTCTACAACAATTCAGACATCAATCGATATATATATATATATATATATATATATATATATATATATATTTCATATCTCAAAGAAATCTCAAAAATCCTTTTATGGCATCATGATTATGACGTTGTCATACTACATCTCACCATAGTGGGCTGACGATCATATGATCACATCCAACACCAGGTTCTACTGCATTGATGACTCCATTGTTTATCATATCACCCGATACATATAGTTAAAATATATTTTGAAAATTTAAAAATTATTTTTTTTCTAGCCAAAACAAACAGAATAGATACGCGAATAATAGCACCGTTTTAAAAATTCTTTGGTTCACTAGTGTGACCCAACATTTTTCAAAAATCAAAAGTATAACCATCGGCACGAAGTCAATAAATCTCGAAAGTCTAGCATAGCTAGTAGATTTAGAATATCTAATTTTCTCCATCAATTCCAATCTTTACTTCATTACTTCATTACTTAACCATTCTATCAATCTTTAACTTCAACAATGCTCTCTATACTATAACTGTTTTCTACCCAAAATAGTTCATCAAACTTACCACACTTTGGAGATTCAGGAACTTGCCAGAATAATATGAGTTTAAGAACTTGTCCTAGTCAGACCATAGATGTCTATTCGCTGAGGGGTTCAAAATATACCATATTATTATGAGTCATGAACTTACTATATGCATTATTTTTAAGAACCGCAATAATCAAAAATTACATAACAAAAGGTATTTATACCTTTGATTACCATGCTCTCCTTCTTCTTCTTCATTTTTTGATTATGGAGCTTTGATGTCTTACCAAAGACTCCCCTTCCTCTTCTCATGGATGTCGAACCTCTTCTCTCTCTCTCTAGTTGGTTCTTATGTTAGCTAATTGGAAGGGATGAAAGAGAAAGAAACAAGATAACTTGTTAATAGATTTAGATATACGATTAATATCTACTATCGTACTCCTCTTCTCTTCACAAACCAAACCACCGGCCATGTGGCTAATAGTTCTCCAAAATTTTCCACTAATTCTCTCTCTAGTTAATAATCATTACATAGCATGTGGAATATTAGTGAATCATGTGGCTCCTTAAAATTTATGCCACCTAGCTTGAATTGTGTAAGATCTTTTGCCACATTTGTGGTGCTTAAAGTGATGGTGTGCATGCACATCTTCCACTCTTTTTCTCCCTCATCATATCCGGTCAAGTGGCCTTTAATTTCTCCCACTAATTCTCTCTCTTTCTTTCATAATCATTTCCTTGGTATGTGGATGATTAAAAAGCAATGTGGCTCCTTTATTAATGTGACACCTAGCTTAATTTGGAAAAATATTTTGCCAAAGTGTGGCTTAAAATGGATGACGTGCACCCACCATCTCCTCTCCTTTCTTTCTACATAATCCGGCCAAGTGGCCTTAATATTTACAAAGTCTTCCTTTGATTTTTATTACTCCACTTAGTATAACAAATGTCTAAAATGCCCTCCATAATTGTGACAACACTCGGGCCACCATTTATAATCTTTTGGGCTTCTAAATTAATTTCTTGGGCCATGAAAATAGATTAGGTCCAATAGTTTTAATATTATCATTCTCTAATTATTTAATTAGGGTTTTCATTTACACAACTATAATTTACATCCTTACTCACATACACTTAATTTCTTAACTCAATTAGACTTACATTAATTAGGTTATAAAATTAATTAATTGAGATATATAAAATAAATATCTTAGAATTAGTATATATTTTAAATACCATAATTCTCTCATCTCATAATCCTTAAGTTATTTAATTCTTCATTCCTAATATATAATTAGGTTCACACTAGTTTCTTTTATTTGTCATCACATAATATTCGTATTCACTTACTCACATAATCATTAAATAAATTGTGACATGCTCCACAATTCTCTTAGATTAGGTCACTAGTATATATTTAAATACTAGAACCACTAAATAACAATAATCATTTAGGTTATTTAATTATCATACTTAATTTAAATAACTTATTTAAGTTATACAATTTACATTGTATAATTAAATTTAATTTCCTCCTCTCCATCAATTGTTCTTAAACAATTTATTTATATATTAAATATATAAATTAATATATTCAATCATTTATTCAAATATGAATTTAATTTACTAATTGCTTTGATACCAATATACATATTTACATATTGGATTTCATCTCATATTTTTACTTTACATCATTTGGTATAATATTAAATATTATACCATTAACCATATAACATAATACCATATATCCAATTATTTTCTTTACTTTCTATGAATTGTCTTCACAATTTATTTAATTGAAGTAGATATATTAATATATTCACCACATACACATATTCTTAGGAACTTATACACTAACATAAAGCTCATTATCAGACTATCACTTATAGTCTATCAAATCATTCAAGTTCTTCTCCAAAAATTTTGAAATCTTTAAAATTCATTCACAGAAACGTCAAATCCATACACTTATTTTCTGTCTAGGTTCATCTTATAACCTTTAATCCATCATTTTAGGATTTTAATAATTATCTAAATTCTTGAGTTGTCACATTCTCCCTTTCTTCTAAGAATTTCACCATAACTACTCACTAGGAGTTTACATCTTCTTAACATTCACCAAAAACTATGTTGTCATAATAACCTTTATTCAATCATCTCAGATTCTACTCGTACGCGACAAGTTCACACTTTCATATTCATCATCACATACTACCACAACATTACTCTAAAGAGTTTAAAATTTTTCATATCTGTCCGAGGGATCATAAAACCATGAACTTTGAGGTTTAGGGTATTTCTACCTGCTACCTCTTTCAATTAAGAAAGAAAGGTACTTTACCCTTGAAATATTTTATATTTGATATGTTTACAATCACAAAGAAGGTAAACTACCGATGCGGGTACTTTAGAGGATCAATATGTTGTACCTTAGTAATCAGAACGACTATATGCGTTCTTAAATTAGAGTATTTTATCCAATTAGTATATCCCCATTTTTAGGGTTGTTCACCTCAGACTTATCATAAGATTCCGCACCAAAATAATTTGGTTCGGCATAAGCTTTCAAAGAATATTTTGAATTTCATAAACATTTGTCTAGCTAAATCAAATAGCTTAAACGCATATTAATAATTCGAATTTCAATCGAAACATTTCTGGCCAAATTTAGTTGGCAATAATTTACCCTTAAAATTCTTAAAATCATTTTGACATCATGATACCACACTGTATATACAGTCCGTTTGAGGATTTCGTCATGTTGTGACTTTGTCATACTACATCATACTATAGTGGGCTAATGATCTTTAGATCACATCCGACACTAAGTAATTCTGCATTGATAACTCCATCATTTTTCTATCATCTTTACACCAGGTTGCATGATGCATTAATGATATAAAAATACATTTTAAGAATTCAAATCATTTTTTTCTAGCCAAATCATTTAGCATAGACTCTTCTCTAAACAGTTCAAAACCTTTGCAAATCAATTTTTTTTGTCATCATGCCATAACAGGTAACGATGTGTTAGTGGCCCGAAGTCCACACCTACACACTTGTCACCATGTGTTGAGGATAACAAAAATTCATTTTTAAAGACACATCAGTGTGAATTTAGCTTGATGTCAAAAACTTCGAAGTCTAGCATAGCTAGAAGATTTGGAATACCTATGTTTCAATCATCAACTTCACTTTCTCTACTGATCCATTGCTTAATAATTTTATCTATTTCTATCATCCTCAATTCTCCATTCACACTTAGTTATATCCCAGTTCATCAAACTTACCACACATTATGAGCTCAAGAACTTGCCACAATCATATGGGTTTAAGAACTTGTCCTAGACAGACCTTTGGCGTCTATTCGCTGAGGGGTTCAAAACATACCATATGATTATGAGTCATGAACTTATCATAAGTATGAGTTTTAAGAACTCGCAACTAATCCTTATATTCTCTACCTATTCGCTATACACATAAGAAAAGAATCACCTTATCAATATGTATATAGCAAATAGCGCCACATCAGGTTCCAATGATTATCAATGTAAGAAACTAAGTGGTTGTTAAACTAAACTCGGCCACTAATCAATATAGGAAGCTAAGCGGACAATTCCCTGCCCATACAAAGAATCGGTCAACCTAACCACTATATCGACCAGGAAGCTAAGTGATTCTAAAACCAAATACAAATTTCCCGCCCATACACGGAATCATACAACTCAGCTGTTGACATGAGTCCTCAATTAAAAACCTACACCATTCTAACTTTTTCTTTTCTTAATACGAATTTTCTTTAATCCGTATCTTAACATTTACCACTATTTTTTGAGTTTACGTTGTACCATTTCCTAGTACCTTCCTTTTATAGCGTCGAGCTATATCATACCAATCACTTAACATATCATATGTTATTCAACAATTTAATCTGATCACGTCGTGATCTTATTTTGTAATCATTTCTCCTTATACTTACGATCGTTTTATTTTACGATCTTCTTATTCTTCTCTTTAATCATATTATATTATGATTTTATTAACATTTCTCATCTTATAGACATAGTCTATTTATTATCACTTTTCATCTTTGTTACAGGAGTCAGGTAACTCCGGATTCTTATCCTTTTAGCTCTTCACGATTCTTCTTTGAATCTTATTTATCTTTCTCTTTACTGTATTGATGAATTTCCTAAATTCATCTCTTATCACTTAAACTCGATCTGAGTTTATTCCTTATCATCATCTCTGCAGTTATAGCCTAAGGTACACCTACCTAAGGTTTATAACCTACAACTTTGATACCACCTGTAGCATTCCTAAATTCGGGTACTTTTTACCACGAATTTGGTATACTAATTCGATAATTATTGCGGAAGATATAAACATAAATTGTTTATATATTAAACTTTTACACATTATTCCCAAGGTCTACAGCCTTAACTTAATACATACATTCAATATCTTAAATGTTTGCAAAACTGTTTTCGTCAGAAGATTTAATAAATCTAACTGCACCATAATTTAGTCTTGCACTTTGCCTTTACTTCTGTCTTTACTCGAGCTTTCCTCTAAATCTGAAAATTTTATCATGATATAGCAAGGGTGAGCATCAAATTTGCCCAGTAAGCATAAGTTTATTTGAGGATATATCATGATTGAAAAGAATTGAACAATAAGCTAGCTAACTTTCAACAATATAAATATTGTGAAAGAGCGTGAACAAATTTTCTTAGTTGAACGACCAAGTCAATGAAAATGAATGGTCAAGCATAAACATGAACGGATTAACTGAACCAAATGGTAATGAAGGTGATCAGCCTTTCATACCTGATGAACATTAACAATATGCACAACGTGCGAATCAATAATCAATATAGACGTGAATAATCAACAACAACTATTTACTAACATGCTTGGAACATACAACTCAAGTTTAAGTTAGGAAAACTTGCTTGATTCGTTGACTACTGCTACGAAGTTTAAGTTAACTTTTTTTGGTAAGACCTATCATTAATAATAACATTGGTCTTTCAATCAGAATATTCCACTTTGTATCATAAGACAATTACTTTATTAATAGATTATCTAACACTTAATAAAATATTAGATAACATCTTAACACATCAGTATTATTATCATTCTTTAAAAATTCTTTAATCACTATATCATATCCATTATGATTTAACACTCGCTTTTTCATTTCATAAGTTATTCTTTAACATCTAATAAGTT
Source organism: Panax notoginseng (assembly GCA_016801055.1). Taxonomy (NCBI): domain Eukaryota; kingdom Viridiplantae; phylum Streptophyta; class Magnoliopsida; order Apiales; family Araliaceae; genus Panax; species Panax notoginseng. The sequence goes on along the minus strand of CM029017.1, from coordinate 76,591,005 downwards.
AAATACTAATCCAGCCACCTATATTCTAAATCCAACAACCCAAACTGCAATCCAGCTAACTGGATTCCAAATCTAACAAGTAGATTACAATCCAGCAAGCCTGGATTCACCAATCCATCAATCCAGCAAGCTGGATTCTAAATTCTTCAATTCAGTAAGCCTCTTTTCAATCCAGCAAGCAGGACTCATCAGATTTTTCAATCCAGCAAGCTGGATTCCATATCCTTTTCACGAAAATACTAAATCAGTTTATTATTTTTCTATCCTTTGTCCAAACACGTATACACATATTTCATACACAAAAAGTATTTTTTCATAATTTTCCAACTTCCTTTAGTATTTTTCAAAAATCATTTTTAGTGCGTGGCTTAAGAATTTAGCTCCATCATGCTCAACTCTAAAAATTCCCATCTTTTGACACAATCTTATACATGTTAACATGACACTCCAGTTTAAATTTTGCGGCCATCGGAGTTATGGAACTCTGGTTATAGCGATTTTTGTCAGAAAATCATAGAAATTGAAATGGTCATAACTTGGCCATTTTAAGTTGGAATGAGTTCATTTTTGGACAGGAGGTACTTTATACCATATATTTTCATGTCCCAAAAATTTGGAATTTTTCTCACACATTAAGTTGCTGAAACAGCCCCTGGAAAGTTCTTCGTAGTATACATTTGAAAATTTTTCATTTTTCCTACTTTGTTAAAAATATTCCATACAGAAATCTACAACTCCTTTTTCAGTGATTCCACTTGGAGATGTTAGAAAACTTATCATAGTATCCTCCCAAATTTTTCCAGAATTTTTAAATGTCTAAAAAATGATGAAACTACCCTTGGCTTTGACTGTTGAAAAATAGTCTATTTTTCCTTTTTATCAATGAAAATGTTTTTGCTAAAACAGTCATTACAGCTTGTGTACTCAACATTTTTGAGTGCTACCATTTGGGTTTATTAGATAACTTACATATCTAGCACCCCTCCTTGACGGATCACAAAAAGAAGGTGTAGATTAAAAATGGTTAAAATCCAAAGTACATAGAATTTTTAGGGCTTATAAACTAGAAAATCACTTTTTCTTTACTTTTGATTTCCAACTAAAATAACATCCAATATGGGTATATCTAAACATGAAACACTCATTAACATGTATATACATGGTTTTTGAGTTTAGAAATATAGTTTCAAGATTTGATTTGCAATAATCAAAAATTACATAACAAAATGTATTTATACATTTGATTACCATGCTCTCCTTCTTCTTATTCATTGTTTGATTATGGAGCTTTGATGTTTTACCAAAGACTCCCCTTCCTCTTCTCATGGCTGTCGAACCTCTTCTCTCTCTCTCTCTAGTTGGTTCTTATATTAGCTAATTGGAAGGGATGAAAGAAAAAGAAACAAGATAACTTGTTAATAGATTTAGATATATGATTAATATCTACTATCATACTCCTCTTCTCTTCAAAAACCAAACCACCGGCCATGTGGCTAATACTTCTCCACTAATTCTCTCTCTCTAGTTAATAATCGTTACATAGCATGTGGAATATTAGTGAATCACGTGGCTCCTTAAAATTTATGTCACCTAGCTTGAATTGTGTAAGATCTTTTGCCACATGTGTGGTGCTTAAAGTGATGATGTGCATGCACATCTTCCTCTCTTTTTCTCCCTCATCATATCCGGCCAAGTGGCCTTTAATTTCTCCCACTAATTCTCTCTCTTTCCTTCATAATCATTTCCTTGGTATGTGGATGATTAAAAAGCAAAGTGGCTCCTTTATTAATGTGACACCTAGCTTAATTTGGAAAAATCTTTTGCCAAAGTGTGGCTTTAAATGGATGATGTGCACCCACCATCTCCTCTCCTTTCTTTCTACATAATCCGGCCAAGTGGCCTTAATATTTACCAAGTCTTGCTTTGATTTTTATGGCTCCACTTAGTATAACAAATGTCTAAAATGCCCTCCATAATTGTGCCAACACTTGGGCCACCATTTATAATCTTTTGGGCTTCTTGATAAATTTCTTGGGCCATGAAAATAGATTAGGTCCAATACTTTTAATATTATCATTCCCCAATTATTTAATTAGGATTTTCATTTGCACAACTATAATTTACATCCTTACTCACATACACTTAATTTCTTAACACAATTAGACTTACATTAATTAGGTTATAAAATTAATTAATTGAGATATATAAAATAAATCTCTTAGAATTAGTATATATTTTAAATACCATAATTCTCTCATCCCATAACCCTTAAGTTATTTAATTCTTCATTCTTAATATATAATTAGGATCACACTAGTTTCTTTTATTTGTCATCACATAATATTCGTATTCACTTACTCACATAATCATTAAATAAATTGTGACATGCTCCACAATTCTCTTAGATTAGGTCACTAGTATATATTTAAATACTAGAACCACTAAATAACAATAACCATTTAGGTTATTTAATTATCATACTTAATTTAAATAACTTATTTAAGTTATACAATTTATATTGTATAATTAAATTTAATTTCCTCCTCCTCTCCATAAATTGTTCTCAAAAATTTATTTATATATTAAATATATAAATTAATATATTCAATTATTTATTCAAATATGAATTTAATTTACTAATTGCTTTGATACCAATATACATATTTGCATATTGGATTCCATCTCATATTTTTACTTTACATCATTTGGTATAATATTAAATATTATACCATTAACCATATAACATAATACCATATATCCAATTATTTTCTTTACTTTCTATAAATTGTCTTCACAATTTATTTAACTGAAGTAAATATATTAATATATTCACCACATACACATATTCTTAGGAACTTATACACTAACATAAACCTCATTATCAAACTATCACTTATAGTCTATCAAATCATTCAAGTTCTTCTCCAAAAATTTTGAAATCCTTAAAATTCCTTCACTGAAAAGTCAAATCCATACACTTATTTTCTGTCTAGGTTCATCTTATAACCTTTAATCCATCATTTTAGGATTTTAATAACTATCTAAATTCTCGGGTTGTCACAATTAACCCATAAATGGTTTCTGATTGACTAAAATCAAAAATTACCTTGAGGGAGAAATACCCTAGTTTAGAAACGTGTGGCAGTCAACCCCCGTGTGCTGTAATTGATTGGTGCCCCTCTCGCTTGTTGGTGAACAATGAATTGTGGAGGGGGGGGTGTCGTGCTAGTAGATGGGGAGGTTTTGTTGAGAAAAGGGAGCATTTTGGTTCTTGGTAACTGACGAGATAGATGGTGGGATGTGGCCTAAAATGTTGGCCAAAACTATATTTAAAAACCAATACTCGTTACCGGCGTCGCGGAACGAGGTTTTCTTCATTGGGTGGCGCTGCAGCGCCACTTATTAGTAGGTTGGGATAGCTTTTGGCGCTGCGGCGCGGCCTAGCCTTCTTTGCTTGGCTCCGCGATGCGAGTTAGCAGTGGGCAAGGCTCGTTGGTGGCACTGCGGCGCGAAGGTTAGAGTAGTAGATGGCGCTACACGCGAGGTTTAAATTATGGACAATGAACATGGCGCTGCGGCGCGGGTTTCAGAGTACTTGTTGGCGCTGCGGCGCGAGGACTATTTTCTTTGTTTTTCCTGCACAAAAGCCATGTATTAGCTAACATATATTACACACACACACACACACACACACACACACACACACATATATATATATATATATATATATATATATATATATGTCTATATTAGCCCACATAATAACTAGCTTAGCTATACTACTATATATAAAATAACAACACAAAAGGAAAACATGTTGTCTGCATTCTAAAGCCACAAAAACATGCATGGGAGATTATAATTAAACTGGTAGCAATGTTTACAAAGTAAAGACAACAATCATAATATATAAACTAGACTTAAGTAAAGGAAAACAAATAAAATTGATACTGAGATGGGGGTGCCTCCCCATCAAGCGCTTGTTTTAAAGTCGTCGGCTTGACTATGCTGATGCCGTTCAATCCGGCTCATAAGTGAAAATGACCATTTCATGCCACCTATTCGTTAATTCCATTAAATTTTTGGCAGACATGGATGATTGATCATCCTCGTTTTCTTCACCCATTGGCACGAAAAATCTTTCACCACTAGAATTATCTACTAATTTGCCTTGTTCATCAAGTTGGAAGTGTTCTTTGTGCGCTAGTGGGCCCTTTAGGGTTTCCACAGTCGTGAGCGTGGTTTTTAACTGTTGATTACTCTTGACAATGTACCCACTATTGATCTTCTCTTCTTTTAGTTCAGCCTCCGTAGGTTGGTCAATTTGCACCTTGACATTCCCTCAACAACTTGGTGCGACTCATCGCCTTTTCCTCGCGTATCCACCGTGCACTGCTCTATTACTTCATCGTTGAACTCAATTATGATAGGTAGATTATCTTGCGGTGGATTTGTAATGGCATTGACAAGTTGCCCCAATTGACTTTCGAGGCTCTACAATGCAGCTTCTTGGCTTGCCAACCGAACCTCATTTCTCTCAATAAAGTTGGTGAGAAGCTCTTCAAGCTTGTTCTCTTCTTCTTGTGTTGAGTACTCAGAAAAGCTCTCATTGGGTCGGGACGTCAACTCATATTGCGGCGGAGATTGATATTCAGCTTGATAGGCATATTTCGGATCATGATATTTCTCTTGACTGTAGTCCCAAGAGTTTGGATAACCCTGATAGTTTGGATGATAAGAGATCGGTTAAATGTCAGCTCGTTCATGACAGTAGGCATTCTGAGTGGACTAACACTCAAGATTGTTAGAAAACATCAAGACGTTTGTAATTTGAACTTGAAATTGATCGGGTCCTTCTTTCGAGCTTGGTTGTATCGTCCTCTCGTAAGGCCATTGATAACATTGATCATCCATAACCTGTAAACTTAAAAACAAAAAGGAAGATCAAACAAATAAATGAAATATGTATATATATATATATATATATATATATATATATATATATATATATACACGTTCAAATTAAGACTAAATTGATTTAAATCAATATTGGACAATATTAGAATAATAGTTCCCCAGCAACGGCGCCAAAAACTTGTTGGTCAGAAAACCGATCACTAAACACACGCAAGTATACGCGGTCTAACAAGTAATACAGTGATAAGTAGAGTGTCGTACCCACGAGAAACTATCACTAATATTTACTAAGTACCGACATTGTATCACTAAATTCATAATCGAACAACAATAAATGGAAGTGTGATTAATCTAGTTATAACTAATTATCAAAGCAAGTAAATGGATAACGAATGGTAATCGAACGAATTACACTCTAAGGTTACAAATTCATGATAAGTAGGTTTTATATCTACTTATCTGGTATCTATTACTTGAATTATTTGCTTAATCTCATGTTTCTTAGTTACTTTTCATACATTTTATGTTATTTTGTAGGTGATGACATGGCATTAGCATGAAGAAGCAAGGGAAAGCAATTCGGGCATCTTTTGGACTAAAATATGCAAGCAAATGCAAGAAGGGAATATTGAAGGACTTTTAACACTAAGTTGGATGCATGTTCTTGGCTTGGAATTTAGAATTTATTGTAGATCTACTTCTTAGCTTTCCAGAACATCTTGAATCGTCCCAATCGGAGTTCGGATGCGAGAGTTATGACCTTTTTATCAATAAAGATCAAAGCTAAGAGTTGTCATGCTTGCCATTTACATAACATCTACTTCAAGCTCGATTCCTTGTTCCATCCCGAATCTGTAAATTGTTAAAGAATAAAAGTTGTAGATCTCGTCGATATCTTCGATTTGATAGGTGGCAGGCCCCGTAACTCTTAGCGGATCAAACGTTATGCTTGTTTTACCAAAGGACGTCGCAACAGAAAACAACATAGCACGGACCGCGCTATAAATGAACTATGCATAGCGCATGGTGCACTAGTCCACCAGATTATCTGCCACTGTAGCGCGGGGCGCGCCCAAAATAGGCTAGGAAGAGCGCGGGGTGCGCTAGTCGGCGGGAAAACAGCTGAATTGGGTTATTTGATGTCCAATTTGAGCTAGAATAAGATTCTTAGTAGCCTAACTTGCTAAGGTATCCATTAGAACTATAAATACATGATGAGAGGCATAAAAGAAGAGAGATACTGGCTAGTTTTGAAGGATTACATTAGATTAAATTAGAGTAAATAAGATCAAAATCCTAGTTCTTGTTAGATTTGGAGATTAAAGCAACTTGGAGACCATTGAAGATTCAAAGTAGGTGCAAAGAGGGAGCATTATTATACTCAGTTTAAGTCTATCGCATGCTTGGTGAATTCTTTTGTTATTCCATTCGTTATTATACTCAGTTGGTTAAAGTTTTGACTTTTATACTCCATGAAATTAGTAGAATATCTTTGATATTTGCGCTTCATCTAGTATCTTTTTATGGAAATATTCTTTTGAGCATTCATGAATTTTACTCCATAAAGAAGTATCATGTTGACAATTTGGACGTTATTGGTTCCTGGATAAATTAATTCTTGAACTTGTTTTATTGAATTCTTATATCATTGTCATCATCCTCATGTTTATGTTATGTTGAAAGTCATCTGTGGCCTGTAGTGAATAGATGGACTTGGTATGATTATGACCAGGGATTATTCGGTATAATCATGACCGTAATGTTACAAATGATGTGGTAAAAGTCCTTATTGGCCGTAGTGCATTAATGGACAGTTGTTGGCATGATTATGATCATTGATGAATACACGAATATCCTTGGCCCGTAGTGCATGAATAATTTGTGGTCGTGATACTAATGAATATCTTTGGCCGTAGTGCAGGGATGATGTGGTTTATTAATTAAGATGAGTCACAATGATAAAAGTGATGAAAAATCTTTTAAATCATAAAAGATAGTAGATTTTATTCTCTACGTGACTCTTCTAATGGATTGCTTGTTCCGTTGCAGTTAAACTTGATGTTTATTATATTTAATCAGTTTAACACGGCTGAAGGCTAATGATAATTTATTCTGCATTATCTTAGTCATAATATTTCTTACTGGGCTAGTTGAGCTCACCCTTTCTTTCACTATTCTCTTCAGGAAATGAGAACGTAGCTGGGACTAGTCGGAGAATGAAGTGACAATCCCGATGATAGCATTAGTAGTCCTCACTATTCTGTTAAATATTGTGACAATAAATGTAATGAGGACTCCATTGAGTATGGATATTGTCTAGATGACAATATTCTTATTAAAACTCATAGATTATGTTTTTTCGTATTTTACACGACTGTTGTATAATTAAGTTGTATTTAAATTTTGTACCACGTATTTGGTGACTCAAGATGGGTGATGTATACCTATTTTGGGGGCGTCACATGGGGTATATAAGCTTTTAAAAAAAGATATTGACTTGAATAAATTGAGTCATGTGGTGGGTCGAGATGAAGCATGAAATGCACTCCTCATAAACACAGGTGTGAGATGGAGCGTAAAACACACTCACTATCCAAAAAAGAAGAAGAAATAAAACGAAAATAAGAGCAAAAAGCCCCCGTAGATGAAAAATAAAGCATAAGTATCCAATGTTAACCCTTGATTTTGGTAATTGTTTGATTTTAGTTGGATCTAACTTGTTTTTGGATTTCTTGAGTTTACCATGTATGATGCCTTCAAAGAGACTTGTTATGTGTTAAATTTGATTTTATATCAGTTAACATTGTTGTGGAGCACACACGCACTATATTAGTGATAACAATTAAAGATTTGATAATTGATTGAGAAGTTATTGATTGGTTTTGATATGCTGTATTATCGTGTTTATTTGATTTCTCTAAGGCCGGTTGAATAGACTTGTCTATGTTATTACTGCTGGATTCATAGGAATGTAGATTAGTTGCATTGCATTGCATTATTGTTTTGTGTTTTTTCTTGAGGACAAGCAAATGTTTAAGTTTGGGGGTATTTGATAAATAGGTTTTATACGCACTTAAAAGGTATCTATTACTTGAATTATTTGCTTAATCTCATGTTTCTTAGTTACTTTTCATACATTTTATGTTATTTTATAGGCAATGACATGGCATTAGCATGAAGAAGAAAGGGAAAACAATTCAGACATCTTTTGGACTAAAATACGCAAGCAAATGCAAGAAAGGAATATGGAAGGACTTTTAACACCAAGTTGGATGCATGTTCTTGGCTTGGAATTTAGAATTTATTGTAGATCTACTTCTCAGCTTTCCAGAACATCTTGAATCGTCCCAATCGGAGTTTGGATGCGAGAGTTATGGCCTTTTTATCAACAAAGATCAAAGCTAAGAGTTGTCATGCTTGCCATTTACACAACATCTACTTCAAGCTCTATTTCTGCCTTGTTACAACCCGAATCTGTCAATTGTTAAAGAATGAAAGTTGTATATCTCGTCGATATCTTCGATTTGATAGGTGACAGGCCCCGTAACTCTTAGCGGATCAAAAGTTATGCATGTTTTCCCAAAGGATGTCGTAGCAAAAAACAGCGTAGCGCGGACCACGCTATAAATGAACTATGCATAGCGCAAGGCGCGCTAGTCCACCAGATTATCTGCCACTGTAGCGCGGGGCACGTCCAAAATAGCCTAGGAAGAGCGCGGGGCGCGCTAGTCGGCGGGAAAACAGCTGAATTGGGTTATTTGATGTCCAATTTGAGCTAGAATAGGATTCTTAGTTGCCTAACTTGCTAAGGTATCCATTAGAACTATAAATACATGATGAGAGGCATAAAAGAAGAGAGATATAGGCTAGTTTTGAAGGATTACATTAGATTAAATTAGATCAAAATCCTAGTTCTTGTTAGATTTGGAGATTGAAGCAACTTGGAGACCATTGAAGATTCAAAGTAGGTGCAAAGAGGGAGCATTAAATCTACGGACAAGAGATTCTATCTTCTTATCTTCTTCTATCTTTGTCTTTTAATGATTATTCAATTGTGAATTCTCTGTTTTAATTTAATAATCATGAACTAATTCTTTGTTTGAGATTACAATGGATCTTATTGTGTAGTTTATTTTAATATGCTTCGTTATCAATTATTATGTTCTATCGTGAGGATTGTCTATTGTGATTTGGACTTAATTGCTTAATTGCCTAGCTAACAATTACCGTGATAATCTATATGAACTCGAGAGATGAAGTATTGATTTAGATCTTATCATGATAGCATGTGTTTGTGATTTCTGCATATATGAAATTCATAATTCGTGTTTAGGATAGAGATATGCCTTTATGTCATATGTAATCTTATAGAGAACTTGTGCTTTAAATCCCTTTTAATTGTAATTCACGTAGAGATATAGTGGATTAGTTAATTAGGGTGTCTTGCTTAATTCTATCATCTGTGGATTTAAGTGAGTATGGATATTATGCATCGAGAGATGGTTTTATCTACTTTAGTGTTCTTGATTAACAATTCATGATAGAGAATAATTGATGAGAAGTGTGTTAACTTAAATAAAGTAATAAGTGAAGTTGTGATCTTAAATCTCCGTAATCTTAATTTAACTAGTGGAATTTAATAGTAGTTTAATTTATATAATTTGAAATTCATTCGTTTAAATAAGATTGAGTTGATTAAGAGTTAGTACTTGGTAATTTGTATTAATAATTTCTCGTGGGAACTATACTTTACTTTCACTTTATTACTTGTTAACCACGTATACTTTCTTGTTGTGCGTAATTAGATTTTACCCAACACTTCACCCCACTTAGGCATTCTATTGAACACCGGGCGTGTTATGCTTCATCAAACTACCTATCCTTCTCTCTCTGGTCTTAATGGTCACGACAATTTGTCGACCGAGAACACACAGGTGCTCATACAGCTCTGTCGAGGTACGCACAAACATATCCTCTACAGATCCACCCGCAAGGGAATAGAATAGAAAAGAACGTCCAATCTAGGTGATAATCCTACACATGTCTATGTGAATTGACCTAACAAGGATTTAGGCATAAGTTCTGAATTAGGTCACATGTGGCACACATATATATGTCTATTCTACGCACAACTTATGCAGTTGAAACCCACAATCACATGCCAATATATTTAGGTGTAAATCTACAATCCTTCTGTCGATATCATATAGATTACCAAAATCATCACTAATGTCTTAGCGAGAATCATTAAGCATGAATATATTAAACCAAATTATATGGTGCCAACCAAAGAGATAAGACAATCAATTTAAATAACAAAGGGTTCCATTATAACCTTAGAGCCAATATTCAGTTCATAGATATTGAACAAAATAAAAGTTGCAATAAAGACAACATTTATGGACTACAAAATCAGAGGAAGTAAAAAGATAAGAATAAACTATGTCGAGGTTCTTCAGTCTCCAAGCATTTTGTTCCTCTCAAGCTTTCCAATTCGTGTAGCTCACTGCTCTTGATGCTCCAAGGATATCCCAGACTTTTCCCTAATCTACCTAATCTATATTTACAGACATTAACTAAGAGAAAGAGAGAGATTACAAAAGAAGAAGGAAAAACTAAACTATTATATCATAGGCTATCTCTCTATATGTATATATGTATTGCAGAGGCTGCCTCCCTCCTTATATCAGTGTTTTTCCTTCGCTAGGTCAAAAGCTAGCCTTCTTTTCCTGGACACCAGAGGTCGCGCTACGGCGTGGGCAATAGGCTTATGGGTGGCGCTGCGGCGCCACGTCAGCTTGAAAAACACTCGAGCTCGCACTGTAGCGCGAGCCCATAAAGGATTAGTGGGGCTACGGCACCAGTATGAAATCAGCAAGATAGGAGGGTGGCGCTACGGCGCGAGCACAAGGCTTGGCATTGGCGCTGCGGCGCGAGTGCATGTAAAATGACCATTTTATCCCTAAAAGCTATAAAAGTCCTGTAAAGGCCTGCAATACTTCCATGAAGAATAATAATACAATAATCATATAAAACTATATAAAAAATACGAGATCAGGCAACCATTTAAGTCATAAAGTATCCGATTCGCAGGTATAAATCCCAACTCATCAAGGAGCCGCAGGTCAACTCTCGACAGATGTGGGTCTACATGCGGCCTCCCAGGGTGGTCCCTACCCCCTCTAGCTCGATGAAATTTAAGTAATAATAGAGTTCCCAGAAGGTGAAAAGACAAATCAGGGAAAAAAGTGCTACGCAATTGAGCGGAAAAAGACTGAACGACTGAATTCAAATACCAAACTTCTGATCTACATGTAAGTCATTGTTATTAACCCGAATATGGGGTTCAGAAAGCCGATGATAGATGTTATTAAAAGGTCTGGTGTTATGAACCATAGGTCTTGAATGCATAAAAATATCCAAGTTCATTTTGGGGTATGATTTGTCAAAAAGATATCCCTAGCAGAGATATCAGGCATGTCTGATAGTGCAAACCGTTTGCGACAACTCTAGTGTAGCTTCGGGAAGGGTCCAGTGATGTAAGTCGTTAAAAACTACTTCAATGAAGGTCAAAATGATTGACAGTGCAAACCGTTGGAGACAACTCAAACGTAGCATCGGAAATGGTCCGCTGATGTAAGCCGTTAAAAACAACTCCAACGAAGGTCAGAATGATTGAAAGTGTAAACCATTTGCGACAATTCCAGTGAAGCATCGGGAATGGCTTGATGATGTAAGCCATTGAAAACTACTTCAACGAAAGTCAGTATAATTGACATTGTAAACCATTAGCGACAACTCCAACGTAGCATCGGGAATGGTCCATTGATACAAGCTGTTGAAAACTACTTCAACAAAAGTCAGAAAGATTGACAGTGTATGTGACACCCCCAAATTCGGGTACTTCGATTCCGCGGGATTTGGTGTTCACTGTACAAGCATCATCTATCTATCTACCCATAAATAATATCAAACCATACAATAGATAGAAATCATAATAAAATCTCTTCCCTTAAGGGTTACATCAACTGAATCATAAATAAATCCTAGGTTACTCTAACCTTAAAACATCTGTGCAGAATTCTAAACAAAAAAAGTCTTAAACAACAACATAAGTCTTAAACATAAATACATCATCAATTAAAATAACAAGTCTTCATCACTTGCTAACTTTGCCCTTGTCCTTACTAGTGGAGGGTTCATCGCTTCTTTCATTCTTAACTGCAATGTTATTATTAAGCAAGAGTGAGCACAATGCCCACAAGTATAATAATGAAATAACATTATAATAACATGCGAATAAATCAAAGACATCTGAATAAAAGCTCAACTTTTGAATCGAGAATGAATAACATGAATCAAAAGAATTCTGAGGGTCATAAGACCTTGAACTATGTCCTAGGTTAACAAGAAATATACTTGAAACCTTTAACAGTCATCAGACTATGGACCTTCTTCTCGTACTTAGGGGGATCAGCCCTTAGTACCATACTGTGCACAATATCTTAATGCTAAAGCGTAATTAATCCCCTATACAGGGTTGTTCATCTCAGTTTGACATTCGAGTCCGCACCAAAGGAAGTTTGGTTTGGATACTTTCATCAAGGGTACTAAAATTTAGAACGCTCATCAACTATGGATTAGTTGAATCAATAAGGTTCACTAGTCTAATAAGGTTCAACAATAATTGATATTTGATTAGAATAATAATCTCAAAAGTATACAATAGGACAATTATTGTATAACTGAATCATGCTTTGGAAAGATAATTAATCTTTAATATCATGCTTGAACTTGAATAATAACAAGGATAATTTATTCAAGGTAAATAATAAACTTGAACAATAATGACAAGTGGGGTTAGGGAAACTTGCTCGACATAAAAGTAACGTTTAAGTTTAAATAAACTTGCTCAATAGAATGGAGTTAGGGATATGATACTTGCCTCGTGCGTAGATTACACTTTAACTAAGCACGTTCTTTGAATTAAATCCTACATACCATTCATATACACAATACCAGTTAATTATAAATTAACTAATCAATATAAACTCATTCTCGTTGCCTAATTTAATTATTGACTAAACTTAGTCAAATTATCACGTTGTCACATAATTTATACTTCATGAATTATCAAACTAATTATGTATTTAATAATTCAATTCACATATAATGTTTTATTACATGTTAAACAACTATTTTATCATCTCATAATACCTCTAACATGATTACATGTTCATTACATCAATCCACTAACACTTGTTAGATTTTAACATTTTAAAAATACATTTCTGACATTTTCTGGAGAGTGGCGCTGCGGCACCACTAATGTGCTAAGGAGTCGCGCTGCGGCGCGGTGGCGCTGTGGCCGGGCCCTTGGCGCTGCGGCGCTATGGCGCCGTGGCTCGAGTCTTGGCGCTGCGAGCGCTGTGGCGCTGTGGCGCGAGAAATCAGTTCTAGAGCTGGCGCTGCGGCGCGAGACCCCAGAAACTGAATCTCAGTTCGCAAAGAACACAGAGTTCAGCGAAATCAACACATTTTTAACACTAATTTCACCAAATCACATATACCCACCTGTTATAATTCATGTATAATCATAACCCAACATATACAAAGTGATTTTTACCCATTAAAACATATAATCACATATTTAAATCATAAAAATGGATTGTTCTTGATGTTCTTGAGGATTTTGAACAAAAACTTATAATTTAACACTACGGATTCGTTATAACACCGAATCCGTTGGTTTAAGGCTTGATCTCTTCGTATTAACATGCTCAATAATATAAGGGTGTAAATTTTAGGGATAATATATAATCAATACATCAATTATCACATATAAGGCCATATGGCCATATCACGTACTCTGTTTATTTTGAAAAACATACGTACGACATGCTTTCATGAAACTGATCACATGGCTTACATGGTATATATAATTAAACACTATTTGGTATAACATAACACACATATATAAAGTTATACTCATCTCATATACCAAACACAGAGATTTTTAGAAAACTGTGAAAGCCATTTTATGAAAACTTAAAAGACGTATATTATAAATTTGGAAGGAGAATTACCCAGAGTATAATTAATGGAAGAGATGATCTTTTCTCAACATCAAGCAACTTTCACACAATTTTTTTCTCAAAGTTCTCAAACTCTCTCTATGATTTCAGACTTAGAGAAAAAAAAAGAAAAGAAGAAGACGTCGATATAAGAACTGGCGTATTATGGTCAGTTAACCCAGTCATGGGTTAACTGCCCATAACCTCCCTTAGTGCCATGTTTGGCTTAGAAAATTAATTCAAAACTATTTAATTTAATAGAGCTTTATAATATAGTTTAATTAATGTCACACTTCTTTATAAATAAATCAATATCTTATATAATTTATTTTAACTAAAATATAATAATTTCTCATTAATTCACATAGTAAAAAAATTAACTTTCTCATTAATAAATAATGTCAATTTATTAATTCTCTAATTAATAATTAAATTAATTAAATAACATTATGCTTAATTAAATAATTCATTTAATTCAATAAGCTCACATAATCACATACTTGAATAATAAAATTCTCTACATTAATTTAATAAATGTAACACATATAATTAGATTAATCTACCACAATTGCATCGATTAATTATTAAATCTAATAATTAAATCCTCAAAAAATATTTATTTAATTCAATAAATATTTAAAATAAATTACAAAATTCTCGTTCGTCACAGTGTAAACTGTTGGCGACAACTCTAGCGTAGCATCGAGAATGGTTCAGTGATGTAAGCCATTGAAAACTACTTCAACGAAGGTCAGAGTATCTGATATTATAAATCGTTGGCGACAACTCCAGTGTAGCATCAAGAAAGATATGATGATGAAAACCGTAGAAAACTATCTTCCATGGGGAGGATAGTGATGGAATCAGTTTTATAAATCCCAAGTCGAGACACCGCGAAGGTTCAGTGATTTCTAGACCGTTGTAAACTACTATTTCAGTAGGCACCAAGGAAATTTGGTGATGGTCAACCTTCACAGAACTACCGTTTAAGTAGGTGTTGTGAGGATGTTAAAGTAATTGGTAAAAATTCTATCTCCAGTGGAGCTATAACATCAACCTGATTGAAAGCTCGGGCAGTGGTGACAATCCTAGCGTAACGGCAGGAAGAATCCAATGATGGCAACCAAGGCAAGCTATTATCAGGATAAACATCAATAATCCCTAGAGAGTCACTCGCAAAAGAGAGGAATATCTTCGGCAGAAATAAAGTCAGAAAGCATATCTAATGATAAAGAACGTTGGTGACAACCTTAACGTCAAAATTTGATGGTCTCAGCCATAAGAAACCTCCATAGCAGGGATCCTAAAAGAATATTTGTAAACTTGTCATCGAATCAGTCTCAATAGCACTGATGGAAATTTCAAGCCGTTGGCCACAACCCCATCGTAGAATTGGGAAAGATCTTGTGATGAAAGCTTTGTAAACTACCATTCGAGTAGAATTCAAAGTGGTTCAGTAGAGACCATCATTGACAACTCCATCCCCAACAGAAATGGCAGGAGCAGTTAGTGATAGAATACAGTTGGAAATAATTCCAACCAAAAACATTCAGCATACATAACATCATATCATGTTGCATTTCGTGGCATCATTTAATATTGTCATATTTCAAGTGTTTAGAAATCTTTATCATGTTCATGTCATTTTGTGTTCCTATTACTAACATTGCAAGGGAGCAGAATCATCTTTCGTCTTCCAAAAACAACCCTAGAATTCAAAATCATCAAAGTCAAACCCTGGAGACAACCTTAGGATATCAAATTCAAACCCAGGAGACAACCCCGGAGGATAAAATCTAGCCCGGGTGATAACCCCAGGATATCAAATCCAAGTCCCGGTGACAGCCCCAGTTATAACCCCTGGAGATCAAATCCAGCCCTAGAGACAACCCCGGGAGATCAAGTCCAAGATAAGATACAACCCCGGGAAATTAAGTCCAGCCCTAGAGACAACCCTGGGAAATCAAGTTCAAAGCCCGGAGACAACCTCAGAGTCAACCCTGAGGACTGCCAAAAGTAAACATCAAACCAACCTCAGGGACAACCCTGAGGACTGTCAAAAATCAACGATAGTCCAATCTCGGAGACAACCTTGAGAAAAGACGTCTACAACTTTATCAAGCCCAAAACCAACCCGAGAGGGAAAAAATAATATTTTTGCTAACTGAACATCAATTCAGCCCAAATAACTGTAGAAGAAGTCATGCAAAACCATATCATCAATCCCGAGTAAAAATAGCACAAGACAGCTCAATAGATGGACTGTGAAGACTCGAAGATTTGAACATGGACACATCTTCTTGGATTTAAAAAATGTTAAATCTGAGACAACGAGACCCACGGAGCCCGGGCCCACCCGACAGCCGTAGGTAAACACGTGGATGTTACGGGTAGACCCTCGACTAATTTGGTCTATAAATAAAATCCCCCGTCAGCCAAAAAGAAAAGAAAAAAAGGAAAATAAGAAAGAAGACTTTGTCTATTTCAGCTCTTAACCCCCCTATAGTGTTCCAAACTTCAATATTCTTCTTTCTAAAAACTTGTATACATATATATTACGACATATCAATTTTTAACCGGAGGAAACTGAGTTTTCAAGCTCCAAAAGCGGTCTGAAGCCTTTTTTGCAGCACACTATGAGATTTTTTTAGATTTAAAGCTTTCTCCTGCTTATATATATATATATATATATATATATATATATATATATATATATATATATATATATGAAAGCAAGTAAAACCCACAAATAGTCGATCTACGCTCAACTGTTCGGTTCAAGTATATATATATATATATATATACATGTTTGGTCTGGATTCTAAATTCGCGGCCTTTTTACTGATATATATATATATATATATATATATATATATATATATATACATATATTAATTCTTTATTGTGTTTAAATACATGTTTTAACTGTTTATTCAATGTAACTCCATAATATTTAAAAATGTGGACTAAATTTATCTAAATCTAGCCATATTTAACTTTTAACCCTTTCAAAGGTTATAAAATTGGAACTGTTGAGCTAGAATGGCTAAGATTTAGTTAAATCTAGTTTTCTTTCTAGTTTTTTTTTAAATATTAAGTAACCACGTGACCCTAGATCTGGTTTCCATGATGGACCTTTTTTAGTTGTACAGTTAGCTTGTAAATTATATTTGTGGTGTTTGGACATCCTTCGATGACTTTCATACCCATAAAGAGCCCAACACTTATATTTATATTCTTTTGTTGAAGATGTTTTGCATCTCGAGAATAAAATCAAATCAAGCTGAATACGAAATAAAATGGAAGTATCAAAGGCCTCAATTACTATGTGAGCATAAGGGTTTGAAAACTTGTTTTTAAATCATCATTTCTACATATATTGCTTAAAATTGAACTTTTATACAAGTCAAACCCAATGTATATATGTGACGCCCCCAAAATTAGGTATACATCACCCATCTTGGGTCGTCAGATACATGGTATAGAATACAAATATAACTGTCGTGTATAATATGACAAAACATAAGTGTGAGTTTGAATACAATTATTATCTACTAGAGACTATACAAACTCAAAAGGAGTACTCTTTACAATTATTGTCACACTATTTAACAGAATAGTGAGGACTACTAATACTATCATCTGGTCCATCACTCCGTTCCCCGACTCGTCCCAGCTATATTCTCATTTCCTGAAGAGAACAGTGAAAGAAAGGGTGAGCTCAACTAGCCCAGTAAGAAATATTATGACTAAGATAATGCAGAATAAATTATCATTAGCCTTCAACAGTATTAAACTGATAAAATATAACGAACATCAAGTTTAACTGCAGCGGAACAAGCAATCCATTAAAAGAGTCAAGTAAAAATAAAATCTACTATCTTTTATGATTTAAAAGGTTTTTCAACAATGTTATCGCTGGGACTCAGCTTAATAAAATAATCTACATCATCGAATCACCCCTGCACTACGACCAAGGATATTCGTGTATTCCTTAATGGTCATGATCATGCCCACAACTGTCCATTAATGCACTACGGGTCAATGAGGACTTTTACCACATCATTTGTAACATTACGGTCATGATTATACCGAATAATCCCTAGTCATAATCATACCAAGTCCATCTATGCACTACAGGCCACAGATGACTTTCAACATTTTATAAACATGAGGATGATGACAATAATATAAGAATTCAATAAAATAAGTTTAAGAATTAATTTATCCAAGAATTAACAACGTCCAAATTGTCAACATGATACTGCTTTGTGGAGTAAAATGCAAGAATGCTTAGAAGAATATTTTTATGAAAAGATACTGGATGAAACACAATTATCAAGGATATTCCACAAATTTCATGGAGTATAGAAGTTAAAACTTAACAAACTGAGTATAATAAAGAATAGAATAACAAAAGAAATCACCATGCATGCAATAGACCTCACAGACAGGTTATTCCAATAAAATAATAAATAATGGAACCAGGTCCGGCGTAAAACGCACAGACAGGATATTCCAACAGAATAATAATAAAGACGGAACCAGGTCCGGTGTAAAACACACAGACATGATGTTCCAACAGAATAATAATAAAGACGGAACCAGGTCCGGTGTAAAACACACAGACAGGATGTTCCAACAGAATAATAATAAAGACGGAACCAGGTCTGGTGTAAAACACACAGACAGGATGTTCCAACAGAATAATAGAAGAATGTCACCAAGTATAGGGTAGACCGCGTATACAGGTTATTCTAACAGAATAATAAGAAATGGAATAACTACAGTTCTCTTCCTGAATAAGAAAGAATAACACCCCTTACCATTTTAAAGAAGAACTGAAATAAGGAAGTAGTTAAGTAGCAGAATACTTTTTTTCTCTCTCTCTATAGTTTCTCTCTATAGTTTCTCTCTCTAGAGTTTCGTGAATTCGTAAAAATAATGAAAGAATGAGTTGTTATTTATAGAAAAATAGAATGCATAGTAACTAATCCATGAACGGTCCAGATTGATTACTTTAATCTGACGGTCCATATTTAAAGAAAAATCTTTTAAATAAAATATAATATATTCTATTTATAGAATAACTTTAATAAAGTATTCTGTTTTATATAAAAAGATGTTTCTGTTTTATTATATTAATAATACGAATAAAACAAAACTTCATTATCGCTAAATAATTCATATTATTAACTGACAATAATTGAATCAAATTGAGTGACTTCTCACATAAGCATTAATAATCAATATCGTGTGCTACTATGCAACCACACGTATTACTGTACTTTTACTACTGAGTAGTTTAACAGTATCAATGGTAAAACTTTCGCCGTTATTTTTAATAAAATATTTTTGTCGTTTTCTCAATCCGACAATAATTCTATTGTGGGGTCCACCAATGATTGTACCGTTGTACTAATATTCCCTATTAAAACGAATATTCCCCGACCAATCGAATATTATATAACAACTTGCGTACTGTGCAAAATTTATAAATATTACCCACAACTATAACATTATATCAAATTAACTCCATAATATTCAAAAATGATAATTATAGAAAATTCATCTTTATTTATAAAAGTTGGGGTCTTACAACCTCCCCTTCTTATGAAATTTCGCCCTCGAAATTAGGGTACGTACCTGGTATGTCGAAGAGGTAAGGATACCTTGATTTCATTTCAGATTCTAACTCCCAAGTCATTTCCTCAACATCGTGGTTTCTCCACAAAATTTTGACTTGAGGTATAACTTTGGAGCGTAGAATATGTTCCTTCTTATTCAAGATTTGAACAGGAACTTCTTCATACGTCAAATCTTCCGCTATTTTGTCCGGTTCTAACTCAATAATGTGGTTCGGGTCTTCCACATATTTACGTAACATGGATATGTGAAAAATATTATGAACACGAGACATACTTGGCGGTAAAGTGAGTCTATAAGCCACAGTTCCTACTCGATCGAGGATTAAAAATGGACCGATGAATCGAGGATTGAGCTTTCCTCTCTTTCAAAATCTCGTAACTCCTTTCCATGGAGCAACACGTAAGAACACATGATCTCCTATATCAAATTCTACGTCCTTTCGATGAAGATCAGCATAACTCTTTTGTCGATCTTGTGAGGTTTTTATACGTTGTCGGATCGTTTGAATTTTTTCTGTAGTCATATGTACCAACTCCGGTCCCAACAACGTTGCTTCACCCACCTCATCCCAGCATACTGGAGAATGATATTTTCTTACATACAATGCTTCGAATGGAGCCATGCCAATACTTGCTTGGTAACTGTTGTTGTAGGAAAACTCCACCAATGGTAAGAACTTGTCCCAACTTCCCTTGAAATCAAGGACACAGAGTCTTAATAGATCTTCAAGAATTTGAATAGTCCTCTCTGATTGTCCATCCGTCTGAGGATGATATGCAGAACTAAATCGTAAATCTGTGCCCATAGCTTTTTGTAAACTAACCCAAAATTGTGAAGTGAATCTTGGGTGTCGATCAGAAACTATGGATACTGGCATACCATGCAGTCTTACAATCTCGTTTATGTACATACGAGCAAGACGTTCAAGTGTTTAAGTTTCTCGTATCGGTAAGAAATGAGCAGACTTGGTCAATTTATCAACAATGACCCAAATCGCATCTATACCTTGAGAAACCTTAGGAAGACCGGTAACGAAATCTATGGTAATGTGCTCCCACTTCTATTCTGGAATTTCAAGTGGTTGCAATAGACCTTTTGGTACTTGATGCTCCGCTTTGACTCGTTGACAAGTTAGACACCTCGAGATAAACAACGCTATCTCTCTCTTCATATTGCTCCACCAAAATGTATGACAAAGATTATGATACATTTTGGTACTTCCACGATGGATTGCAAACAGTGTGTTGTGCGCCTCCATCATGATTTCATACTTTAAATCAGGCTTGTTAGGAACACAAAGTCTGGAGTTGACTCGAAGTATTCCTTCTTCATCGATTCTTACGTCCGGCATAGCACCTTCTTGCACTTTCTTCCTCATATCCATTAGCTCCAGGTATGTAGTTTACGCAGCTTTAACTTTATCAATTAAAGTTGGTTCTACTCGTATATTCGCCATCATCACGTGGGTCTCAGGAGTCTTTAACTTTATCTCCATCCTTTGAAAGTCACACAAAATGGGCCTTTGTGTTGATAATATCGCACTCGTACTTGCATATGATCTTCTACTCAATGCGTCAGCTACGACGTTCGCTTTTCCAGGATGGTATTGAATGGTATGATCATAATCTTTTAACAATTCAAGCAAACGTCGTTGTTGCATGTTGAGTTCCTTATGAGTAAAGAAATATTTGAGGCTTTTATGATCCGTAAAGATCTCCACCTTCTCCCCATACAAGTAATGCCTCTAAATTTTAAGTGCAAAGACAACAGCTGCCAACTCTAGATCATGAGTAGGATAATTCCTCTCATATTCCTTGAGTTGTCTTGATGCATAGGCTATGACTTTTTCATGTTGCATGAGAACGCATCCCAACCCTTTGCTCGAAGCATCACTGTAGATGAGAAATCCATCCGAGCCAGATGGTATTGTTAGAACAGGTGCTGAAATGAGTCTCCTCTTGAGTTCTTGAAAACTCTTCTCACATTCTTCGCTCCAACCAAACTTTGTATCTTTCCGAGTCAGCTGAGTTAATGGAGTAGCGATTCGAGAAAATCCTTCCACGAATCTCCGATAATAACTAGCTAAACCAAGAAAGCTACGTACTTCGGTCACTGATTTAGGTTGCTCCCAGCTTTGAATAGCTTCAATCTTTGTCGGGTCAACAGATATTCCACGACTTGATACTACGTGCCCAAGGAATGCTACCTCCTCCAGCCAGAACTCGCATTTCTTTAACTTAGCATAAAGCTTGTATTCACGAAGCTTTTGGAGTACCAGCCTCAAGTGTTGCTCATGATCTTCACGACTTTTGGAATAAATAATGATGTCATCAATAAAGACGACCACAAAGTGATCCAAATATTCCTTGAATACCCGGTTCATCATATCCATGAAGGCAGTGGGAGCATTAGTCAATCCAAAGGACATGACTAGGAATTCATAATGCCCGTACCGAGTTCTGAAAGCCGTCTTTGGAATATCCTCAGTTCTAACCTTCAGCTGATGATATCCAGAACGAAGATCGATCTTTAAAAATAATTGTGCTCCTTGCAATTGGTCAAACAGGTCATCAATTACGTGGCAATGGGCACCTGTTTTTGATGGTGACATGATTCAACTCCCGATAATCAATACAAAGTCGCATACTTCCATCTTTCTTCTTCACGAGTAGAACAGGAGCACCCCAAGGAGAAGTACTAGGACAAATAAAGCCAATGTCTAACAATTCTTGTAGTTGGACCTTTAACTCCTGAAGTTCAATAGGAGCCATTCGATATGGGGCTTTGGAAATGGGTTTTGTACCGGGTTCAAGGTCGATACAAAATTTAATTTCACGCTCTGGGGGTAGGCTAGGAAGTTCTTCAGGGAATACGTCAGGGAATTTATTTTTGGCTGAACTTATTTTTGGTAAACGACAAAATCGAGCTAAATGACCTTCTCTTCCACAATTATAACATGCTTTAGACGACATCACGCAGTTTGGATTGATGTGCCCCTCCCCTCCGCATTTAAAACATATGATAGGTGGTCGTTCTCCTTCCTTAACAACGGGTACTGGTGCTGACGTCTTTCCATCATTGTTGAATCTCCTCTTCTTGAAATGACCATTCTTATTATTTTGGCCCTAATTACCACCGAAGTGGTTACCATTTCTGGCCTGTTGATTACCACCACGCTTGTTGTCACCGCTTCGATGACTGCTCTCACTGGTATTATCATTTTACCGATTGCTCTCTTTTGGTTACGTTGACTCGTTATCGCGCTCCACTAACTGAGCCCTATTCACAACATCTGAATACAAACACAGTTTATGAGAAATAAGATGTTGACATATCTCAGGTTTCAAACCTCGCAAAAACATTCGCATCATTCGCTCTTCATTATCCACCAAGTGGAACGCAAATCAGGACAACTCAGTAATTTTAGCCTCATACTGCGACACGGTCATATTATTCTGCTCTAATTTGATGAACTCCACCTCCTTCATGTGACAAACACTTTCGAGAAAGTATTTGTCATTGAACAGCTCTTAGAACTTCTCCCAAGACATCTTCAGTGCGGCAGGTTGAGTACGCTTAATCGATTCCCACCAGTAATCTGCCTCTCCTCGCAACATAAAGGCGGCAAAGGGAACCTTTTGCTCCTCAGAGCAATCCAAGACATCAAATATCTTGGTGATCTGCTTTATCCATATTTTCGCTATAAGTGGTTTTGGCTCTCCCTTAAACTCCGGTGGTCCCAGCTCCTTGAACTGTTTAGCGGTGACCGTCCGAGAGTTTTCAGTGTTTTCACCTACATTTTGGACAGGAGCCGCTCTCGCCTGTTGTTGCATGAACTGCATAAAGCTTCTGAACATTCCATCATTCATCATCTGGTCAGTGTTGTTGTTTGCATGAGGATTGTCACCTTCCTGATGCACACTATCCTGATTATTGATATGTGGTGAATCAACAGTCGCCTGTGCTCCAGTGCTATTCTCAACATTTTCAGATGCCATTTTCAGATACTGCCACAAAAGTTGATTGATATGTCATATATTATAATTATATTCTGACCTACCAATTAAATACCATGCAAATAAACTTAGGTAGGTCATACTAGCGAAGGAATTCCCCGTCTCTCCCCTCCTAGTTCTATTCTCACATCTTAGCCAGGGATCATATCCCTAAGCTTTGATACCAACTGTGACGCCCCCAAAATTAGGTATACATCACCCATCTTGGGTCGTCAGATACATGGTACAGAATATAAATACAACTGTCGTGTACAATATGACAAAACATAACTGTGAGTCTGAATACAATTGTTGTCTACTAGAGACTATACAAACTCAAAAGGAGTTCTCATTACAATTATTGTCACACTATTTAACAGAATAGTGAGGACTACTAATACTATTATCTGGTCCATCACTCCGTTCCCCGACTCGTCCCAGCTATATTCTCATTTCATGAAGAGAACAGTGAAAGAAATGGTGAGCTCAACTAGCCCAGTAAGAAATATTATGACTAAGATAATGCAGAATAAATTATCATTAGCCTTCAACAGTGTTAAACTGATAAAATATAACGAAAATCAAGTTTAACTGCAGCGGAACAAGCAATCCATTAAAAGAGTCAAGTAGAAAGTAAAATCTACTATCTTCTATGATTTAGAAGGTTTTTCAACATTGTTATCGCTGGGACTCAGCTTAATAAAATAATCCACATCATGGAATCACCCCTGCACTACGGCCAAGGATATTCGTGTATTCATTAATGGTCATGATCATGCCAACAACTGTCCATCAATGCACTAAGGGCCAATGAGGACTTTTACCACATCATTTGTAATATTACGGTCATGATTATATCGAATAATCCCTAGTCATAATCATACCAAGTCCATCTATGCACTACAGGCCACAAATGACTTTCAACATTTTATAAACACGAGGATGATGATAATGATATAAGAATTCAATAAAACAAGTTCAAGAATTAATTTATCCAAGAATTAACAACGGCTAAATTGTCAACATGATACTGCTTTGTGGAGTAAAATTCAAGAATGCTTAGAAGAATATTTTCATGAAAAGATACTGGATGAAACACAATTATCAAGGATATTCCACAAATTTCATGGAGTATAGAAGTCAAAACTTAACCAACTGAGTATAATAAAGAATGGAATAACAAAAGAAATCACCATACATGCGATAGACCGCACAGACAGGTTATTCCAACAGAATAATAAATAATGGAATCAGGTCCGGCGTAAAACACACAGACAGGATATTCCAACAGAATAATAATAAAGACGAAATCAGGTCTGGTGTAAAACACACAGACAGGATGTTCCAACAGAATAATAATAAAGACGGAACCAGGTCCGGTGTAAAACACACAGACAGGATGTTCCAATAGAATAATAATAAAGACAGAATCAGGTCTGGTGTAAAACACACATACAGGATGTTCCAACAGAATAATAGAAGAATGTCACCAAGTATAGGGTAGACCGTGTATACAGGTTATTCCAACAGAATAATAAGAAATGGAATAACAACAGTTCTCTTCATGAATAAGAAAGAATAACACCCCTTACCGTTTTAAAGAAGAACTGAAATAAGAAAGTAGTCAAGTAGCAGAATACTTTTCTTCTCTCTCTCTCTATAGTTTCTCTCTCTAGAGTTCAGTGAATTCGTAAGAAATAATGAAGGAATGAGCTGCTATTTATAGAAAAATGGAATGCATAGTAACTAATCCATGAACGGTCCAGATTGATTACTTTAATCTGACGGTCCATATTTAAAAAATAATCTTTTAAATAAAATATAATATATTCTATTTATAGAATAACTTTAATAAAGTATTCTGTTTTATATAAAAAGATGTTTCTATTTTATTACGTTAATAATACGAATAAAACAAAACTTCATTATCGCTAAATAATTCATATTATTAACTGACAATAATTGAATCAAACTGAGTGACTTCTCACATAAGCATTAATAATCAATATCGTGTGCTACTATGCAACCACACGTATTACTGTACTTTTACTACCGAGTAGTTCAACAGTATCAATGGTAAAACTTTCGCCGTTATTTTTAATAAAATATTTTTGTCGTTTTCTCAATCCGACAATAATTCTATTGTGGGGTCCACCAATGATTGTACCATTGTACGAATATTTCCTGTTAAAACGAATATTCCCCGACCAATCGAATATTATATAACAACTTGCATACTTTGCAAAATTTATAAATATTACCCACAACAATAACATTATATCAAATTAACTCCATAATATTCAAAAATGATAATTATAGAAAATTCATCTTTATTTATAAAAGTTGGGGTCTTACAATATAGGTGAAAAAGAGGCATAGATGTAAGACCCTGAGTTTTATGAAATAAAAGTATTCAATTTTTCTTATAATTATTATTCTATTCAGTAAATGGTTGAATTGATAAAAGGTTAAAGTTAAGGGTGATATGTGAAAACTTTACAAAGTAAGCAAGTTGTCATAAAATATTCGTTGTGTCGGGGAATATTCTTTTTGTCAAAGAATATCCATACAACGGCACAATTATTGGTGGACCACATAACGGAATAACTGTCGGATATAGAAAGTGACATAAATAACTCTTTTATAAAAAATAACGGCAAAACTTTTACCGTTAAACTGTTGAAATATCCGATGATAAAAGTAAAATAATATACGTGGTTGCATAGTAGCACACGGTATTGCACAATATCTCTGATTATTGATTCTTACGTAAGAAGTCACTCAATAATTGATACAGTACAAATTTCGCAGTCTTTCATATTATTGATACAATAATTGCTACAGTTATAATTGAATAGTATTTTACATTATCGATTCAATAATTGTCATGGCACAGTAACTCATATTATTGAAATCATATTATTAGATAACATTATTGATAATGTCTAGAAAGTTCTGTCGAGAAAAGGGGTTAGGTTATATAATTGCGCGTCAGTAAGGAGAAATCCTTATCGGAAAGCCCTCTCTTTCCGATGAACTATCTGGTTGTCAGTATTGTGAATCTATAATATTAATTAGAAAAAATTATTGAAGAAGTGTAAATAATTGATGAATATGGTAAATAAATATTTCTTTAATTTTGATACAAATGGAGGAATTTTAGAATGAGACTGTAACACTCGAAATTTCTTTTTTCTGTTACAAACTATGCAGGAGGACAAAAACGTCTTTTTTTAAACATCAGAGATAACCCTGGAGGATCACAACATCAAGTCTAACCCCAAAGATAGACTCGTGAGATCCAGTTTCCAACCTCGGAGATAACCCTAGGAAATCAGTTTCTAACCCCAGAGATAACCTCGGGAAAATCAGTTCCAACCTCGGAGATAATCCTGGGGGATCAAGTTCAAAGCTTGGAGATAACCCCAAGAGGTCAAGACAACCTCAAAGATAACCTTGAGGATAGTCAAAGTTAACAGCAAGCCAACCTCAGAGATAACATTGAGAAAAGACTGCTACAACTGTGCGAAAACAAGAGATAACCTTGGGAAGGGCAAAATGGTCATTTTGCTAACTCAACTTCAACTCAAATCAAATACACGCATGTCAACTCAATTTTCTTCAAAAGAAGTACCACAAGAACCATATCATAACTTTCGAATGCAAACTACGCAAAATAGCTCAACGGACTATCTGATGGAAACCCGAAAATGCCATTTCGGTCATGGACCCATATTTCTGGATTCAAAAATGGCATATCCTATGTCATTGTATAGCCCTCAAAAAGAGGTTTCCGTAATGGTATGGCACGCTTCCATCAGACTCTCGGATTGAAAGTTATGAAGGTTCAAGCGAATAACGCGTTGTCCGAGTGCATAAACTTCGAGATGGCGGGGCCCACATTGCCCGGGGCACCCCGGGCAGCCGCATGTACACTTACGGCTCCACCCTCTATAAATAGAGGGCTTGTGGTGGCCATTTTATAAGAAAAAAAGGCGAGAAAGCCCTGTCCAATTTGCTCTGTACACACTATAAACTGAGTGTTTTCTCATTTCTAAACAATTGTGAGCTTATACTGTGATATATTTTACCGGCGGGAGCCGAGTGTTTATCCATTTAAAGATATTGAAGTCTTCTTTGGCAGTCCACTGTAAGCCTTCTTATTTTTCTTAAGCCTTTCTTCACTACAGTGCACACACTGTTCTTCACGTTAATAGTCATGTCGCGTGTGTGTGCCCGGACTTCGGTCCGTGGATTTTTATTTCTTTTGTGTGTATATATATATATATATATATATATATATATACTAACATTATCGATTTATGCCTCGATTGAGCCTGGATTTTACATCCAGAGCGTTTATTGCTTTTATATATATATATATATATATATATATATATATATATATATATATATATAAATTGTTGTCGAACTTTGTTCGATGAGCCTGAATTTTACATCCAGAGCGTTTACTGCTTTTCTATATATATATATATATATATATATATATATATATATATATATATATATATATATATAACTGCTTACAACTTTCATATAAACTGCGGCATCATGTGAGCCTAAGAATCATGTGATCACAGATTCAGTCTCCTGAATCTAGATTCGCTTCCCGTGATGGACATTTTAGTTGTAATTAGCTTGTAAATTATTTACGGTGTTTAAATTTCCTTAGACGGCTCTCATGCCCATAAGGAGTTCGGCACTATTATGTATCTTATTTTCTTGAAGATGCTTCGCAGCTCGAAAATAAAAGCAATCCAGCCAAACACACAATAAAATAGAAGTATAAAAGGCATCAATTACTATTTAGCATAAGGGTTTGAAAAACCTCTTTTACAAAACGCCATTGCTATATCTTGTTAAAATTGAACTTTTATACAAAATTCAAACCCTTTGTATATAGGTGCAAACGAGACATATCACTACTTCCAGATAATTGCACATTGATCAACATACACACACACATTCAAATAATTGTTTAAATTGAAAAGTGACTGTCACCGTGGTAACACGGATGTCGGGGGGTGCCTAACACCTTCCCTCCACATAATCAAGCCCCCGGACACTAACGAATCTCGGTTTCACATACCAGTTAAATATTGTCACACCACTAGGTCAATGTGCAAACCTTTTCTCAATTGAGTTGGTGCAACCATTTAAAAATATCAACTGGCGACTCTTACAGTAAAATCGTCGACATATACATGTCTGACCATTTCACAACTTATTTTTTTAAACAAATCTCACCTAACATGAGAACACCAAAGGACAAGAACAGAAAAGGGACAAATAAAAAATCCCGACGTCGACAGGTGGCGACTCTGCTAGGGACATCCAGTAAAAGGGCTTAAGCCGCTATGATAAACTTTTCAAAACTATTATCTGCTTGTGTGTGGATGTTGCATTTACATTTGAATGAATGTGTACAAATGCATTTATTTATTTCACTTAGTGCTTTGCACCATATCTGCTTGTGATATTAGTGCTTCGCACATGTCATCATTTCCATACGGTGAGACACGTTGTATGTGAATGTATGTTGTGTGGTTCCTCCACCAGGAGGCTATCCTGTCGGTATTTGATTACTGGACTCGTAGAAAGACTAATTTCAACAGGGCTCAGGAAAGGCACCACCCAGATTCGCTCCAGTTGAAAGACCGGATTAACTTCCCGTCAAATAGATTGCGATGATCTGGGAACCTTCATGCCAAAAAGCTGTGAGAGTAGCCTAAGATAGGTCAGCCTCTAATAAACCAAATGCGGAGGGAAGTCTCTTTATACTTTCCCATTTCAATTACTTGTAAATTCAATTACTTGTAATTTCATTTCCATGTTAATCTTAATGTAATGGAAAATATAAAAGAATATGTAAACACGCATTCCCTTTCATATCAAAACCTGTCATGCTATAAAACAACTGACATCCGTTTCTCAAGATAATATTCCTAGACGGACGCATTATGTGGCATGTAACATTCCTACATTCCATTAAGACTAAACTACATAAGTCTTTTTGTAGGGAAATAATTGGTCCAGTAACCCGTTCAAAATCCAAAAAGGCAGTAAGCCTATAGCTAAGCATGGCTACACCTGGCCAGTCTAATCCTACTCTTGTCTCTCGCGAGGAGTTCAAAGGATTAAGTAACCAGATTATAGAGTTGGTTGTTCTGCTTAGAGAACTTCACAAGTCCACTCAGGGTCCATAAATACCCATACATACAAGATCCTCTACACATGGAGGAACCCAGGGACCGAAAAAAGGAATTCCTGTACTTGAATCTCAGTTGGACAAAACCAACAAAATCACCCCTCTTAAAGAAGAGCATACACTGGTTCCTTCATCTTCAGCCATACGACGATTGCCACGACCTACAGGGGCTGCATCTATACAGACTTCATTAAAGGTTCCTGCACATGGGATGACTATGTTATTTCCTAAGCTGATACCGGTCAAAGGAAAAGAAGTCTTGATACCAGATCCGGAGGTGGAGGAAGAGGACCGGAGGCGCAAGCAGGAAATTGCAAGGCGTTTATCAAACATACGCATCATAGTCCACCTAGACAGTACAAACTGGGTCACCCCAGACGATGATTGTCCAGATATCATGGTCATCATTCGAGAGAAGGATGACGATAACAACCCCTTCATCATAACCGTCCACCCAGGACTTCACCCTTGGCAATTAGAGCAGCACTACTTGCATTTGTCGACAAGGGTAAAAAGGGCAGAAACTCCCTCTGCCCTGTAGATAGCAATGACTGCTTACTTTTTCTGTACATTATTAGCAGTTACTTTTGTCATTACATGCTAACACATTATGTGATTGAACAGTTTCATATATTAAGTGAAAGCATTTCGTTTCAGGACTCTAAAGTTAGATGTGCCTAAACTTGCTGATAAGGTACCTATTTTCCACGAGGACTGTAACTTTGATGTAAAGTTGGACTCAGACTTGATGGAAATATAGGAGGACTTTGAGATACCTCAGGAGATCAAAGAATGGGATGAGACAAACCCAATCCAAATACTGATCAAACCACCTTTTTTAACCTCGGAACCTCAGAAAACCCCAAACAAATCCAGATTGGTACGGACCTCACTGCAAACCAAAGGAATGATATGGTTACTCTATTTACCCAATTCTAGGATGTGTTTGCATGGTCTCATGAAGACATGGTATGTTTTTCCACTGACATTGTTGGTCATCGCCTTCCCATCAAAGAAGGATTCAAGCCAGTCAGGCAGAAGCTCAGGCGATTAAAGCCTAAATGGAGTTTAAAAGTTAAAGAAGAAATTGTGAAACAATTTCAAGCAGGCATCATCATGGTGTCAATATATCCTGAATGGCTATCCAACAAAGTCCCCCTGCCCAAACCAGGAGGAATGGTGCGAGTTTGCGTGGATTATAGGGACTTAAATAAAGCTTTCCTCAAAGATTGATTTCCCATGCCATTCATTCACATACTCATTGACAATACAACTCAATACGACATGTACTCCTTTGCTGATTGTTTTGCGGGGTACCATCAAATCATTATTGCTAAAGAGGATCGTGAGAAACCTGCATTGATCACTCATTGGGGAACGTTTTGCTACAGACGGTTATCATTCAGCCTCATTAATGCTAGAGCTACTTACCAGCGAGCCATGATGGTTCTTTTCCATGATTTAATACACAAATAGATAGAGATCTATGTGGATGATATCATTGTCAAGTACCGAAGAGAGGAAGACCACCTAGACCATCTCAGAAAGCTTTTCAACAGGTTTCGTAAGTACACCTTGAAGTTGAATCCAGCCAAGTGCACCTTTGGCGTTAAGTCAGGCAAGTTGCTAGGTTTCCTAGTCAGACACAAGGGGATTGAGCTGGATCCCACCAAAATCCAGGCCATTACGAAAATGTCCATTCCTCAAACAAAGAAGGAAAAACGGGGATTTTTGGGAAGAATCAACTTCATCAGCAGATACATCTCCCAACTCACAGCAACCTGTGAGCCTATCTTCAAGTTATTAAGGAAGAACTCCTTCACAAAATGGAATGATGAGTGTCAGAAAGTCTTCCTTACAATCAAAGAGCAGCTAGTCAAAGCTCATGTTTTGGTACCACCCATGGATGATGTTCCCCTATTTGTGTACCTGTCCATCAATGACAATGCCATGGGCTGCATGCTGGGACATAAAGACGATAGAGGCCAAGAGTGAGCTATCTACTATCTCAACAAAAGATTCAGCAACAGTGAACATAAGTACACTCTGATTGAGAAAACTTGCTATGCTTTAATAAGGGCTTCCATGAGATTATAGCATTACCTCCATGGTCACACAACCCATCTCATATCCCGCATGGATCCTCTCAAGTACGTGTTCAGTAGGCCGATATTGAATTGTCGGTTGTCCATATGGTAGTTGATCCTACAACAATTTGACATCATCCACGTGACACAAAAGTCTATCCAAGGTCAAGAAATTGCGGATCAACTGGCCGCCACACGTTTAGGGGATTTCAAACCTTTGGAATTATACTTCCCCGATGAAGGGGTAACGGCAGTTCAGTAACACCATCAGTACGATGCGCACTAATCATGGAAGATGTATTTTGATGGAGCTGTAAACAAGGAAGGTTCTGGGGCATTAGCAGTTCTAGTATCTGTTATGGGGGAGTAGTATCCCGTTGCCATCAAATTATAGTTTTCCAACACCAATAACACAGCTGAGTATGAAGGCTGTATCATGGAGCTAAAACTTACTCAATCAATGGGCACCAGGCGGTTAACTGTCTTTAGAGATTCAGAGTTAGTAATCAGACAAATCACATGAATCTATCATGACTAAAGGTCTACACTTGCTGCCTTACCATCGGCATGTTCTACAGATGGCTTTTGAGTTTGAAGATATATCCCTCCTCTACATTACTCAGAATAGGAATGATTTTTCAGATGCGCTAGCAACCTTGGCCTCCTTGATCAACATACTTGACAAGGAAAGCATGCCAACCATCACATTTGCTCAACAAAAGGCTCCAGCCTATGGAAATTACATTGGAGAAGTATCGGATGAGCTACCTCCCATCCAACACCCTTGGTATCAATATATCAAGGAGTACTTACAATATGGATCTACACCCGCTGAGGCGAGCCTGAATGAAAGAAGGAGGATTCATCGACTGGCTATGAAGTTCTACTTGAGCGGAGATGCACTCTACAAAAGAGATGCAGGACTAGGTGTCCTCAGATGTCTGGACAAGGACCAATATTAGAGGCTCATGGATGAAATCCACGGTGGAGTATGTGGCCCACACATGAGCGGCCCCCTACTTGTCAAAAAGATCCTGATAACCGGGCATTATTGGCTCTCTCTCAAGGTTGACTGTGATGATCATGTCAAGAGATGTTATCAATGCCAAATTTATGGGAATGCTATCCACGCCCCTCCAAGGGAGCTCCACAATATGATTTCACCCTGGCCCTTCTCAATGTGGGGAATGGACGTAATCGGGCCCATCGAGTCCATCGAGCCCAAAGCCAATAATGGGCATCGATTTATCTTCACCATAATCGACTATTTCACCAAATGGGTAGAAGCAGCCTCCTTCCCTAGGGTTATAAAAGAAGTTATCATTGCTTTCATCAAAAACAATATCATTTGTCGATATGGCCAACCAGAGGTAATTGTGTCAAACAATGCTAAGAACCTCAACAACAGAATGATGGAGGAGTTATGCAGTAAATTCCACATCAAACATCTCAACTCCGTCATCTACCGTCCAAATATGAATGGTGCTATTAAAGTGGCTAACAAAAACATCAAGAAGATTATACAAAAGATGTCCGCCAACCACAAAGGATGGCCTGACTTATTTCCTCTAACTTTATTAGCCTATAGGACATCAATGCACACTTCCACTGGGGAAACCCCCTATGCCTAACCTATGGGATGGAAGTAGTGCTCCCCATAAAAGTGGAAATGGAATCCCTCAGAGTATTGATAGACACTCAGCTGGATGAAGATCAATGGGTACAAGATAGGTATCACCAATGGTCTCTAATAGACGAAATACGAAGTAATGCTATTTTCCATGGCTAGTTATACCAACAAAGGATCGCCAGATCCTATAACAGAAAAGTTTGGCCACGACAATTTAAACAACACGACTTGGTTTTGAAGAAAATCATTGACAACCAAGATCAGTCTAAGGAAAAATTTTCCCCAAACTGGGAAGGCCCGTTTGTTGTCAAGGATGTATTGACATGAGATGCTCTCCGATTGGACGAAATGGACGACGATGAATTTCCACAGCTCATTAACTCAGACACCATGAAATGGTACTATGTCTGAGGTTACCATCAAGCAAACATCATGGTTTTGGATCATCAGATCCCTAGTCATTTTAGGTTTTCTAACCATTCACTACATACAACCTTTCTTCATAACTCATTTGCCCCATCAGGGACAAACACACTTTTCCAACAAGCAACCTAGTTCTGGATCAGTAGATCCTTCACACAACTTTGCCTTCAAAACTTTTCACACTCGCAGTTTTGTCCCATCAGGGATTAAAACTTTTCAGTACACCTGCAGTTTGTCATGTATATAAAATCAAACTTTATCCCTCGTTGTTTATCCAGAACATGGGATCAAACTTTTCATTGGCTGCAAATCATCCTGCACAAGGGGTGAACTACGTCGACCTGATCTCCCCAATACACGGGAGTATGTAGGCATCCATTTTTATGGTCCGGTCTCGCCACAGAAAAAACAAAAAACAAACACAATCCTATCTATAACAATATTTAAAAACCAGTCCCAAGACACCATAGATTGAAGGGAATACACATAGATCAATGATCCATTCTGAAAGATCCTAAGACATCTCAATGTCCATCCATCAAGGAGGAGTTCATAATACATCAAGATCACAAGCCCTGGAGAAATATTCAAATATTAAGCAAGCAACAAGGCATAACTAAAACAGAAGTGAATCAACATATATTTCCCTATCATATATAATACTGTTTAATATATACAATATGTGATGTACATGACAAAAATGGTTAAGCTAGTCTGTGCAAGAAAATACAAGCACGTCTACAAGTTAGTGTATATGCGCTCTATCAAATCCAAAATGGCATCCCTCTCAGAAGAATGAGGTAACGCTATGATCTCCTACCCAAGGGTCTCTACACGAGCCAACAGATCCACTGCCAACTGCATTGTGACACTATGCTCATCAATATACGTGTTCATCTCTACAATAATGCCAGTAGTAAGGGACCTCACTACAGTATATCTGTAACATCGATATCTTGGGCAGATATAGCGCTATTCCGCTCAACAACAATCACTGTATCTCTGGATGATCTGGCCTCATCCCGCTCAACAACAGCACTATCCCTATGAGTTAGAGCATCATCTCTCTCAACTATAGTGACATCTCAACTAGAAAGAGATGTCAACATCAAAGCCCACATCCACTACCTGTTCATTATACGGTATATAGGTAAAAGCTTCTCGTAATCTCAGCATCTTATCAGCCCATCTGTCAAAGCAACTACCCCAGACAACAAGCAATGTTGGGGAAATTTCAAAATTGGCGACAACTCGATATTGGAACCCTTACAATATGATTAGGACAATCTTAGAAACAGTGATAACTCAACACATGGGCATTTATCAACCATCCCAAAGAGTAAAATGCACCAGTCAGCACCATCAGCATGGTTAATCATCATCAGAGCTTCCCTCACATCATCTCACTGGGGATTCGATATAATCATTTGATCTTTTCCCAATCATACTTTTCTCAGAATAAATAATCCACATGTGAGGATATTACTCACTCACAACTTGGTCAACAAATAGAGTTTCTCATATGAATCCCCAACAGCTACATGCGAAAGGACAGGGGCATTTTTTTGATTCCAAGAATAAGAAGGAGTTTAAGGCTAGATCAAGTCTCTCATCAAAATAAAGGGGAGAACTCTTGAAAGAAATCATAACGACATTAGCTTACCCCTACAAAAGAAGGGGAAAATTCTCAAGAAAGTCCTTAACACAAAAGTAGAAGCCCAATGACAACAGGTCTAGCAAATGAAATCAACATCATCAAATGTGCCAACTGGTGTCGAGTTTTAACAAGTTGAGGCCTCTACACCAAAGTTCAAATCTGGGTAGCGAAAGAATGAGTTGCACCCTCCAAGGATGTCAATGGCATTCAGGTCATCAATTCAGCTGGGTTACGAATAAAACGCGTAAGGAAATGGGGCACAAGCACCCAACAGCAAAAGGAAACTCCAAATTACCTGAAAAAGGGTGAGGTAGAGTCTGGTAAAGCAAACCTTGGAATATTACTTCAGCGAAGATATCAAAAGATCTGGTATTCTAAACCGTTGGCATCAATTCAACGTAACATTAAGACAGTTCAAGGATACCACCGTTCGAGTGGGAACCGAAACAGTTTGGCGATGTCAGTGTAGTTAACTACCAGCAGGGTAGGCACCGTTGTCAAACTACCATCAGGGTAGGCATCGTTGTAAACTACCAGCGTATGCATCGAGAAGGTCCAATGATTTCAGAACGTCATCCCCAGTATAGATGTAGAAAACATCTCAACATATCTTCATCAAACAAGCATCGGCAACACCGATAAAAAGCCAAATCGTTAGAGTCAACACCAGCATAGGCATCAATAATGATGGGTAAAGGTAAAGCGATTTGCAAAATTTTTTTTAAACATTCAACAGAACATTCAATACATTATGATTTGCGATGTGCGAGTGGCAAAGTGCAGTTAGCCAAATGCGAAAAGCGAAGTGCGAAATGCGATGTACGAAAATATTTTAACATTCATCAGAACATTTATTACATTGTGATTTGCATCATTAGAAATACCTTGTTAAATTTCAAGTGTCTATTAATCTTTATCATGTCCATTCCATTGCATTACATGAACATGATAAAGAGAGGCATCTATAGACACTCAAAATTTCATTTTTTTGTTACTAAACTTTGTAGGAGGACAAAAACGTCTTTTTCATACTTCAGAGATAACCCTAGAAGATCACAACATCAAGTTTAACCCCAGAGATAGCCCCGAGAGATCTAGTTTTAGACCCCCTAGAAATCAGTTTCCAAATCCGGAGATAACCATAGGAATATTAGTTCCAACCCCGGAGATAACTCTGGGGGATCAAGTTCAAAGCCTGGAGATAACCCCAGGAGGTCAAGACAACCTCAGAGATTACCTTGAGGATGATCAAAGTCAACAGCAGGCCAACCTCAAAGGTAACCCTGAGAAAAGACTGCTGCAACTGTGCGAAAACTAGAGATAACCCCGGGAGGGGAAAAATGGTTATTTTGACAACTCAACTTCATCTCAAATCAAATACACTTATGTTAACTCAAATTTATTCAAAAGAAGTTCTATAAGAACCATATCATAACTTTCGAGCGCAAACTACGTAAAACGGCTCAACAGACTGCCTGACGAAAACTTGAAAATGCCATTTCGATCATGGACACATCTTCATAGATTCAAAAAAGGGTAAATCTTATATCATTGCATAGCTCTCAGAAAGGGCTTTTCGGAATGGTATGTCACGCTTCCATCGGACTCCCAGATTAAAAGTTATGAAGGTTCGAGCGAACAACGCGTTGTTTGAGTGCATGTAACCCACATTGTCTAGGGCACCCCGGGTAGCCGCAGGTACACCTGATGCTGCCGCAGGTACACCTGTGGCTCCCCCCTCTATAAATAGAGGGCTTGGGGTGACCATTTTTTAAGAAAAGAAGGCGAGAAAGTCCTGTCTAATTTGCTCTATACACACTCTAAACTTAGTGTTTTCTCATTTCTAAACGCTTGTGAGCTTATATTGTGATATATTTTACCGGCAGGAGCCGAGTGTTTATCCATTTAAAGCTATTGAAGTCTTCTTTGGCAGTCCGGTGTAAGATTTCTTATTTTTCTTAAGCCTTTCTTCACTACAGTGCACACACTATTCTTCACGTTGAGAGTCGTGTCACGTGTGTATGCCTAGACTTCGGTCCGTGGATTTTTATTTCTTTTGTATATATATATACTAACATTATCGAGTTATGCCTCGATTGAGTCTGTATTTTACATCTGGATCGTTTATTGCTTATATATATATATATATATACTTAAATTATTGTCGAACTTTGTTCGATGAGCCTGAATTTTACATCCGGAGCGTTTACTGCTTTTCTATATAGATATACTTATATATATAAATTGTTGTCGAAATCTATTCGATGAGTCTGGATTTTACATCTGGTGCGTTTATCACTATATATATATATATATATATATATATATATATATTTACATTTTATGTCATGCCTAGAGTTTACTTCGTGAGCTTTTACTGCTTTCTTTACATTTCTGTCAGGCCTGGAGTTTACTTCGTGGCCTTTTATTGCTTTCTTTACATTTCGTCCCGCCTGGATTTTACTTCATGGCGATTGATCGTTTTACTGCTTTATTTACATTTTCGATCCCCCATAGAGGTGTATCGTGGTGGTTGATCATGTATATATATATTTACCGCTTTTATATATTTACTTTTCTAATCCCCCATGAAGTTTGCTTCGTGGTGGTTGATCACACACACACACACACACACACACACACACACACACACACACACACACACACACACACACATATATATATATATATATATAACTTCTTGCAACTTTCATATAAACAGCGGCATCATGTGAGCCTAGGAATCATGTGATCACAGATTCAGTCTCCTGAATCTAGATTCGGTTCCCATGATGGACATTTTAGCTGTAATCAGCTTGTAAATTATTTACGGTGTTTGAATTTTCTTAGACGGCTCTTATGCCCATAAGGAGTTTGGCACTATTATGTATCTTATTTTCTCGAAGATACTTCGCATCTCGAAAACAAAGGTAATCCAGCCGAACACACAATAAAATGGAAGTATCAAAGGCCTTAATTACTATTGAGCATAAGGGTTTGAAAAATCTTTTTTACAAAATGTCATTGCTATATCTTGTTAAAACTAAACTTTTATACAAAATTCAAACCCTTTGTATATAGTTGCAAACGAGGCATAACACTACTTCCAGATAATTGCACATTGATCTAAATGCGCACACGCATTCAGATAATGGCTTAAATTGAAAAGTGGCGGTCACCGTGGTAACACGGATATCGGGGGGTGCCTAACACCTTCCCTCCGCATTATCAAGCCCCCGGACCCTAACGAATCTTGGGTTCGCATATCAGTTAAATAGTGTCACATCACTAGGTCAATGTGTAAACCTTTTCTCGGTTAAGTTGGTGCAACCATTTAAAAATACCAACTGGCGACTCGTACAGTCTAATCGCTGACATATACATGTCGGACCTTTTCACAACTTATTTTTTTCAAACAAATCTCACCTAACATGAGAACACATAAAGACAAGAACAGAAAATGGACAAATAAAAAATCTCGACGTTGACAGAGACATTTGTCGAAAGTTTGTTATATTTTTCTATGAAACTATAATTAATATATTTATTAAAATATATTATTATAATATTACATTATCATATATAGTATAATGTGATAATATAATAGTAATTTAAATGGTAATATTATTATATATTTTTTTGGCATATGAATTAAATGGAGTGAAGATGATCAAATTGAATTTGAATTAGTTTTCAAATTGAATATGAATTCTATTATTTCAAATAAACATGTGAATAAGGTGGGAGTTCTCATTTTGAGTTTGAACTCTCCTTTTTCAAATAAGCATGCTGCATTATTTTCAAAACTAATGTGCGTATGTAAAATTTGTCAGAACTTAGAAGTGGTGTGCTAACAGTTTCCTATAAATAGGTTACTTAGTTAAACAATAAAACTCACACCAAAATCATAAAATTCTCTCTTTATAATATTGAGCCAATTTCTTGTGAGTATAAGGATATTTTGAGTGTTGATAGCGGTGCAAGATTTCCTCAACATAATCTCCGTTATTCCAGTCAGAACTACTTTCCTACTAACGTAAAAAATATTTTTTTTCCCGTAAATGATGTTATTTTCTTTTAATACTCGTAAGGGGTATCATTTTCTTTCATACTTAATATTATATAAGTGATATTATTTCATTTTATATTACTATTCATACGATACTATTCATACGGTACTGTTCATATGGTATTATTCGTGAGTATTATTCACAGTAGAATAGAATTTTATTTTCTTTGTCCAAGTTATCTTTTATGAATCTTATTCTTGAAATTGAATCCATATTATAATCTTCACAATTTGGATATTCTTAAACTCTGGATAAATTAAATTAGAAATCTCTAATATTTATCTTTGATCTCACTTGATTCATCCTTTATGCCATTGTCATAATTCTCAGACTTAAATTTATGTTGAAAAGTTATCTTTGGCCCGTGGTGCAAAGATGAACTGTAGATTGATGAATATCTTTGCTCCGTAATGCGAAGATGAACTATTGACTGATATCTTTGGCCCGTAGTGCAAAGATGGACAGGTGTTTGGCATGATCATGACCATTGATGATACAAATGAATATCTTTGGCCTATAGTGCAAAGAAAGATTATTGTTTGACATGATTATTGGTTTTACAGTTGTATATCTTTGGCCCGTAGTGCAAAGATAGACTTTTGATTTTTGGTTTTACAGTTGTATATCTTGGGCCCATAGTGCAAAGATGGACCGTTGATTAGTAGTTTTACAGTTGTATATCTTTGGCCCGTAGTGCAAAGATGGACTGCTGCTTACTGGTTTTACAGTTGTATATCTTTCGCCAGTAGTGCAAAGATGGACTATTGATTATTGGTTTACAGTTGTATATCTTTGGCCCGTAGTGCAAAGAAGGACATTTAATTATTGATTTTACAGTTCTATATCTTTGGCCATAGTGCAAAGATGGATTATTGAATATTGATTTTAAAGTTGTATATATTTGGCCTGGAGTACAAAGATGAATTTAATGGCATAATTATAAATATGAACTGTGAATTGGTATAACCATGATCTTTGGTGTTACAGGTAAAGACATGCGGTGAAAGTTCTCTTTATCTTTGGTACAACGAAGAACTTTTGATTGGTGTTACAGGAATAAAATATTGATGATGGACTTTTAATTTGGAGAAGATAGTAGACATTATGTTCTACTTGACTCTTCTAATGGATTGTTGATTCCGCTGCAATTATGGTTGAATACTTGTATCATCTACCATATTTTCTAAATATCTGATTTATTACGGATGAAGGCTATTAATAATTAAATTATCTTAAGTCATGATATTCTTTACTTGCTATTTGTGCTCACCTATTTGCTTCACAATTCCTTTCAGGTAATAAGAGTGTACTTTGGTCGAGCGGGGATAACAAAGGATTAGAGTGATGGTCTGTGACTGTTAAAGCTTCTCAATACATTATAAAACAACATGACAATATATAATTACATTGAGGACTTAAAATGTGGGTGTCGTATTTTTAACGTCATTTAATATTTAATTTTTGTGAACCAAATAGGGTGATGCGAACTCGACTTTGAAAGCATCAAACTCCATTAGAATGAGGAAGACATAAATC
This sequence comes from Panax notoginseng, assembly GCA_016801055.1. Classification (NCBI taxonomy): domain Eukaryota; kingdom Viridiplantae; phylum Streptophyta; class Magnoliopsida; order Apiales; family Araliaceae; genus Panax; species Panax notoginseng. Next base: position 76,549,738 of record CM029017.1, on the reverse strand, counting down.
TTCTCATATTCCTTTGAGGACTTGAAATATTTGCTGCTGTATTTTATATGGCATTATAATAATTTGAGTATGAATATTGTCGTATTATATACGTTACAATATTTATATTAAAAGTCACAGTATATGTGTCGTCGTATTTTGCACGACAGTTCAATTGTAGTAATAGGAAAGTTTGTGTTAGTAGTGTTGTATTTGGCGACTAAGAATGGGTTGTGTGGACCTATTTTGGGGGCATCACAGTTGGTATCAAAGCTTAGGGATATGGTTTATGGCGGAGATCTGAGACTCGAACTAGGAGGGGAGAGACGAGTAATATCCTTCGCTAGTGTGAGTCCTACCTAAGCTGAATTTTCTTATTTAATAAGTTGACAAATTGTGATAAGTCAATTAACCTTTGTTTTGAAGCTGTATTCTTAAATGATATCTGAAATCCAAGAGATGAGCAATGGAGAAATCATGATACAGAGGAAATGATCGGGAAGATACAATTTAAAATGAAAGCAAGGTATTCTCACATCTTTGAACTACCAGGTACGTAAATTTCGGGGACAAAATTTCATAAGTAGGGGAGATTGAAAGACCCTGAGTTTTATGAAATAAAATTATTCAATTTTTCTTATAATTATTATTTTATTCACTAATTGGTTGAATTGATAAAATGTTAAAGTTAAGGGTGATATGTGAAAATTTTACAAAGTAAGCAAGTTGTCATAAAATATTCGTTTTGTCGGGGAATATCCGTACGACGACACAATCATTGGTGGACTACATAACAGAATAACTGTTGGATATAGTAAGCGACAGAAATAATTCTTTTATAAAAAATAACGATAAAACTTTTACCATTAAACTGTTGAAATAACCGATGATAAAAGTACATTAATACGCGTGGTTGCACAGTAGCACATGGTATTGCACAGTATATCTGATTATTGATTCTTACGCATGAAGTCATTCAATAATTAATACAGTAAAAGTTGTACAATCTTTCATATTATTGATGCAATAATTGCTACAATGATAATTGTATAATATTTTACATTATTGAATCAATAATTTTCACGACACAATAACTCATAATATTGAAATGATATTATTAGATAATATTATTGATAATGTCTAGAAAGTTATGTCGATGAAAGGGATAAGGTTATATAATTGCGCGCCAATAAAGAGAAATCCTTATCGAAAAACCCCATATTTCCTAGGAACAATCTGGTTGTCAATATTGTGAATCTATAATATTAATTAGAAATAATTATTGAAGAAGTGTAAATAATTGATGAATATGGTAAGTAAATATTTCTTCAATTTTGATACAAATGGAGGAATTTTAGAATGAGGCATTTGTCGAAAGTTTGTTATAATTTTCAATGAAACCATAATTAAATTATCCGATAATATATTTATTTAAATATATTATTATAATATTACATTATTATAGTATAATGTGATGATATAACAGTAATTTAAATGATAATATTATTATATTTTTTTGTCATGTGAATTAAATGGAATGAAGATAATCAAATTGAATTTGAATTAGAATTCAAATTGAATTTGAATTCTTTTATTTCAAAAAAACATGTGAATAAGGTGGGAGTTCTAATTTTGAGTTTGAACTCTCCTTTTTCAAATAAGTGTGATGCATTATTTTCAAAACTAATGTGTGTATGTAAAATTTGTCAAAAGCGGTGTGCTAGCATTTTCCTATAAATAGGTTGCTTAGTTAAACAATGAAACTCAAACCAGAATCAGAAAATTCTCTCTCTATAATATTGAGCGTATTTCTTGTGAGTATAAAGATATTTTGAGTGTTGATAGCAGTGCAAGATTTTCTCAACATAATCTCCGTTATTCCAGTCACAGCTATTTTCCTATTAAGGTAAATGATATTATTTTTCTCGTAAAAGATGTTATTTTCTTTCAATACTCGTAAGGGGTATCATTTTCTTTCATACTCCATATTATGTAGGTGATATAATTTTCATTTATATTATTATTCATATGGTACTATTCATAGGTACTATTCATGAGTAATATTCACAACAGAATTGAATTTCATTTTCTTTGTCCAAGTTATCTTTTATGAATCTTATTATTAAAATTGAATCCATGTTATAATTTTCATGTTGACAATTTGGACATTCTTGAACTCTAGATAAATTAAATTAGAAATCTCTAATATTTATCTTAGATCTCATTTGATTCATTCTTTATTTCATTGTCATAATTCTCAGACTTAAATTTATGATGAAAGTTATCTTTGGCCCGTAGTGCAAAGATGAACTGTTGATTGATGAATATCTTTGGCCTGTAACGCCAAGATGAACTGTTAATTGATATCTTTGACCCCTAATGTAAAGATGGATTTGTGTTTGGCATGATCATGACCACTGATGATACAAAAAAAATATCTTTGGCATGTAGTGCAAAGATAGATTATTGTTTGACATGATTATTAGTTTTACAGTTGTATATATTTGGCCCGTATTTCAAAGATGGACTATTGATTATTGGTTTTACAGTTGTATATCTTTGGCCCATAGTGCAAAGACGGACTGTTGATTATTGGTTTTACAGTTGTATATCTTTAGCCTGTAGTGCAAAGATGGATAGTTGATTATTGGTTTTACAGTTGTATATCTTTGGCCCGTGATGCAAAGATGGACTGTTGATTATTGGTTTTACAGTTATATATCTTTGGCCCGTAGTGCAAAGATGTATTGTTGATTATTGGTTTTATAGTTGTATATCTTTGCCCGTAGTGCAAAGATGGACATTTTATTATTGATTTTAAAGTTGTATGTCTTTGGCATGGAGTGCAAAGATGAATTTAATGGCACAATTATAAACATGAAATGTGAATTAGTATAACCATGATCTTTGGTGTTTTAGGTAAAGACAGGTGGTGAAAGTTCTCTTTATCTTTGGTACAACGAAGAACTGTTGATTGGTGTTACAGGAATAAAATATTGATGATGGACTTTTAATTTGGAGAAGATAGTAGACATTATGTTCTACTTGACTCTTCTAATGGATTGTTGATTCCGCTGCAATTATAGTTGAAAACTTTTATCATCTACCATATGTTCTAAATATTTGATTTAATACTGATAAAGGCTATTGATAATTTAATTATCGTAAGTCATGATATTCTTTATTGGGCTATTTGTGTTCACCCTTTTGCTTAACAATTCCTTTCAGGTAATAAGAGTGTAGCTGGGTCGAGCGGGAATAACAAGGGATTAGAGTGATGGTCTGTGACTGTTGAAGCTTCTCAATATATTATAAAACAACATAAAAATATATAATTGCATTGAGGACTTAAAAGGTGGGTGTCATATTTTATATGTTATTTAATATTTAATTTTGGTGAACCAAATAGGGTGATACGAACTCGACTTTGAAAGCGTCAAAAATGCACTCCATTAGAATGAGGAGGACACAAATCTTCTCATATTCTTTTGACGACTTGAAATATTTGTTGCTGTATTTTATATGGCATTGTAATAATTTGAGTATGAATATTATCATATTATATACGTTACAATATTTGTATTAAAACTCACAGTATATGTGTCATCATTTTGCACGACAGTTTAATTGTTGTAATAGGAAAGTTCGCTTCAGTAGTGTTGTATTTGACGACTCAGAACGGGTTGTGTGTACTTATTTTGGGGGCGTCACAATACCATTACTACAAATAATGCACAAAGGCCCAATTAACCACAAACACACACACTTTAAATAAATTAGGGAATTGAAAAGACGCGATAACAGTTTTTTCACGAAAGTTGGGGGGTGCCTAACACCTTCCCCGCTTAATGAAGCCCCCAAACTCTATGATCTCAATTTCCAAGGCCTGTTAAATAGAGTCCAATAATTAGGCCTTTGTGTAAACCTTATTAAATTCGGTTGAGTTAGTACAACCATTTCATTACTACCAACTAGCGACTCTAAATTTTCAAATCGTTGACATTTTGTGTCGGACTATTTTTAATTTCTCCCTTTCAAATAAAAATCCAACACAAAGAAAACATAAAAGGGTAAAAAGAGGAAATCCAAAAAAAGGAAATTTTTCCCGACGTCGACACCTTTGATCAGCAGGCAGAGGCTTAGACAATGTGCCACTCACAACATCAATGTTCAAAGGGCCAGAACGGACAACCCGACCCTTGAGGGCCAAAACAGGAACTCCGAAGAGGGATCAAACTGCAGCCGAGGAAATGTTAGCCAACAAAGGCACCGTCTCTCCTGTAAAATCCATCCCTGTGATGAACTGTCCACCTATCGGTGTCATCATCACCTCATAGTCTAATAAATGGATAGACTGAGTATGGTGGGACCATCTCTCAGATAAAGCCCTCAAATAACTCCAGGGGCAGCGACATAGAGGAATGCAAAAGAAGTCCTCAAAGTTCTAAGAATGGACAATGGCCTGGTACTCCGAATGAAGGTTATGGTATAAAGAATGAATGCTAAACCAGTTCCCCATGGGCTGAGTAAAGCCGAGAAACTGCGCCAAGTTCAAAATCAAGATCAAACCTTTACGCTGAAAGTGGGAAAAGAAGAAAAGAAAAAATGAAAATAGCTATTACCTTGTTCGCATTAAAATAGATTCAATGGATGCCGTCTCAAATCATCTAGAGGATCTGGAATCGTAACGTTAATAGTTGGAAGCTCCCGAAGAGGAATAGAAGTAGATGAAGATGGGTCCTATAACAATCAAGAAAATTGGATTATTTGTAAAATAATTTTATTTGAATAGATAATGAATAAAATTATAATATATGTTATTTATAACGAGTAAGTAAGATGAAGGTTATTCTATAACCTAAAAGAGGAATAATGTCATAGTATTATAACTACGTGATAGAATTAAATTGTTTAAGTTTCCAAGAAGAAAATAATAGCTTTTCGAGAAATTCTCCGAAAAATACTATTCATCTATTTTTGCTCGGGAATTAATTTTGAACTTCCGGGAAATACGTAACGATAGAATGATAAGGAAGGATGGATTATGTAATAATAATTCAGTTATGACAAACGCAGTTTTTTGCCTGCGTACTAAGTTCGAGAATGTTAAGGAAAATGAAGATTTGAATGAATGGTGATCGTATAATAAGAAAGTATTATACGAGGCAATGAATACGAGTTTGATACGAAGTATTGTACTAGTATATATGAAAGATCACATAACATATATGATGAATGATTATGCGAACTAGTATACGAGAAGAATACGAGGATTATACATTAAAAGCTTAAGCCAATTGTAATGGACTAATAGGATTTGTTTATGAATTGGGCAAGCCCAAATGGAATCTTGTTAAAGCCCAAAGTTAAGTAATGCAAGCCCAATGATAGGCCCAAAGTTAATTAAACTTAAGCCCGAAACAAGAACCGGACCCGTGGATTGAATCGATGGGTCACCAGGTGAGAAAATAACCCATGGAGCAACCCAAGTGGGTCCCCCATGGGGCACATGGCCGGCCACCTTGGTGGCCAAGCAAGGGATAATATTTTGGTTAGCAAGAAATGAATAGTAAGGAGGTGGGATAACATTTTGACCATTAGGCCCTCACTTTGTAATACTATAAATATATAAATATGGGAGGTTGTTGGTCATTGGTTGATTGTTGGAATTCCACCAACACTTAGCACAATTATATTGAGAGAAAAGTGAGAAGTTATCTTGCTAATCCTATAAGAAAAAGAAGAAGAATCAAGTTAGAACAAAAAAGGTAAGGAATCCTTAGACCATTATTCTTCATATCTTCAATTGTAGTTTGATAGAGAAGTGGATATTGGTGGAGCATGTATCATAAGAATTAACAAGGATGGCTAGTAGTGGACTTAAACATTAATAAACTATGTTATAAGTGGAATCATAATCATAGAGTTATGAACTAATGAAGAACATTTGAAAATTTATCATATATTATTGATGGACAAGTTTAAAACCATCATGTATAGGATTAGATGATATATCCTTGGTTAGGATGATAGAATGATGGAATGAATCCATTTTAAACAGAGTAAAAATCTTAAGTAACGAAGTTATGGAGAAATTTACGAGATTAGACAATAATCGTCAAAATCGTGAAATTCTAAGAATGAAAGTCAAAAGTCACAGTTTAATTCAAAAACCTTAGTTTTTGATGGCGTATAGTATAACTTTTCATTTGAGAGTTGCGGACTCAAGAATGGTTGAATTCTGGCTTAAAAAGAAAAAATAAGCTATGCATGTTCACGAACGTTTAACGAACGCGTAATAAAGAACTTAAACTGTGACGCCCCCAAAACAGGTATACAACACCCATTCTGAGTCGCCAAATACATGGTACAAAAAACAAACTACAACTTCAATAATACAATTGTCGTGCAAAATACGACAACACATACTGTGAGTTTAAATACAAATATTATCTTCTAGACAATATCCACACTCAAATAAATCCTCATTACAATTATTCAAACACTATTTTACAGAAATAGTGAGGACTGCTAAAACATCTTTCTAGAACCATCACTCCATACCCCGACTAGATCCTGCTATGTTCTCACCTCCTGAGAAGAAAAATGGAACAAAAAGGAAAAGGGTGAGCTCAACTAGCCCAGTAAAGAATATTATGACTAAGATAATATACAAACAAATTATCGTTAGTCTTCAACAGGGAAAAATCTGATAGAATATAATCGACAACAAGTTTTAGATCAACAACTGCAGCGGAAACAGCAAACCATTAGAAGAGTCAAGTAGAGAAAGAATTCTACTATCTTCTAAGATTTAAAAGTCCATCATCAATATTTTATCCCTGTAACATCAATTAATAATCATCTTTATCCAAATATTCATCTTTGCACTACAGGCCAAAGATATTCATTTGTATCACCTGTCAGTCATGTTCATCTCAACACCTGTTCATCTTTGCACTACAGGCCAAAGATATTCATCAAGTAATCATACATCTTTGCACTACAGGCCAAAGATATTCATTAATATCATCATTTAGGACTGAGGATGATGAAAAATATCTTAAAGAGAACGAATCCAATGAGACAGAAGGACAAATAGTAGGGATTCGTATAACAGTTTATTCAAGATCAATAATACTTCATAATAATCAATTGTGAAGCAGAATTCAAAAATAAAGATCAAAACATGGATACAATCAAAGATAGTAACCATAATAGACATCTTGGACAAAAAGGAAAAATTTTATTTTTCGGTGAATAGTGCCGTATTCGTGAATAATGCCTTATACGTGAATAGTACCGTATACGTGAATAGTAAGCCCGACACAAAAAGTTCCAAATTTGATAAAAACTCATATCAATATTTCAACATAATGATATTGAAGAAAATAATATCATTTAAGAAGAAAATAATATCCCTTACCTCAAGATATCAGTACTTCTGGTCGGAATACCGGTATAAGGCTGAAAGAAACTTGCTCTGATGAATAGAAACTCTCAAAGTATCTAAATACTCACAAAATACACTCAATAATTTAGAGAGAGAAAGAGAGAAAATTTGTTTCTGGTGTGATTTTCAATTCTAACTTAGCCCTCTATTTATAGGAAAATTTTAGTAGGTTTGACCTGCAACCTGATGGCTTTACCTGCTACTATTCCCACCTACCACATTTGAAATATAATTCAGCACATTTCTTCACCAACCACAAGTGGAGCCCACCAATTCTAGAATTTTCCATCAAAATGATAAACTCCGAAAATTCAACAATTTCTGAACCAGTTATCTCGTAAAATTCATAATAAATCATAAGTTCATTTTTAACGGTTCAAAATTTGTGGACATATACTCAACTTATATATGTATAACATATCCAAAAATTACCACGATCCAACGGTCGGATTAAAAATTATAACACCCGCAATATTTCTCAAAAACCCTGATTTGATTTTTAATACCTCCATTCCGATAAAAATACTGATAAAACACCTCAACATTAACTCCTTCATTTTTAACCACAAAAATATATCCCTCATTTATATCCACATAAAATAAATATTTCCTTATCATATGAATCAATAATTAATTATTCACAAATAATATTACAGAATCACATTTATGACAACCAGGCCGTTCCCAGGAAAGAGGGGGCTTTCCAATAAGGATTTCTCCTTACTGGCGCGCAATTAGATGACCAAACCTCTCCTTAGACAGAACTTTCTAGACATTGCCAATAATGTTATCTAATAATATTATTCAAATAATATGAATTATTGATCTGATAATGGAAAATACTGTGCAACAACAATTATTGAAACAACAATAATATAAAATATCAACGCAGCAATTATTGAATCAATAAAATAAAATATTGAACAATAACTACTGTAACAATTATTGAGTAGTGCCTTCTTACGTAAGAATCAATAATTGGTGCAATACCATGTGCTACTGTATTTTAACCACCGGGTATTCCAACAGTATTAACGGTAACAACTACGCCGTTATTTATAAATAACTTATACTTGTCATTTTCTTCATCCAATCGCTTTCCGTTATGGGGCCCACACAAGGCTGCGTCGTCGTACGAATATTCCCCGACAGCAAGAATATTCCACGACAAAACGAATATTTCCCGACAAAATGAATATTTTATAACCACTTGCTTATTTTGCAAAATTTGGACATTTCACCCATAAATAAAGTATTATATCAAATTAACCCCTTATTATTCACAATAATATTTAGAGAAAATTTAATTTTATTCATTAATAAGCTGGGGTCTTACAACCTCCCCATTTATGAAATTTCGTCCTCGAAATTGACGTACGTACCTGATATTTCGAAAAGGTGAGGATACCTCGCTTTTATTTCTGATTTCCAACTCCCAGGTCATTTCTTCAATAGCATGGTTTCTCCACAAAACCTTAACTTGTGGTATAACCTTCGTGCGTAGGACATGCTCTTTCCTATCCAAGATCTTAACAGGTACCTCTTCGTACGTTAAATCTTCAGCTATCTCGTCTGGTTCTAACTCAATAATGTGGTTCGGGTCTTTAACATATTTACGAAGCATAGATATGTGAAAAACATTATGAACACGAGACATGCTTGGAGGTAATGCGAGTCTATATGCCACATTTCCTATTCGCTCAAGAATCTCAAATGGACCAACAAATCTTGGATTGAGCTTTCCTCTCTTCCCAAATCTTGTAACTCCCTTCCATGGTGCAACACGTAATAATACATGATCCCCAATATTAAATTCCACGTCCTTCCGATGAAGATCCGCATAACTCTTTTGTCGATCCTGTGCCATTTGTATACGTTGTCGAATCGTTTAGATCTTCTCTGTAGTATGCGTACCAACTCTGGTCCCAACAATGTTGCTTCACCCACCTCGTCCCAGCATACTGGAGAACGACATTTTCTTCCATACAACGCCTCGAATGGAGCCACACCTATGCTCGCCTGATAACTGTTGTTGTAGGAGAATTCCACCAATGGTAGGTACTTATCCCAACTCCCTTTGAGATCTAGGACACAGAGTCTTAATAGATCTTCAAGAGTTTGAATAGTCCTCTCTGATTGTCCGTCCGTTTGAGGATGGTATGCCGAACTGAACCGTAAATCCGTGCCCATAGCTTTCTGCAAGCTAACCCAAAATCGTGAAGTGAATCTTGGGTCACGATCCGAAACTATGGATACTGGCATGCCATGCAATCTCACAATCTCGTTCACATATATACTAGCAAGACGTTCAAGGGAATAAGTCTCACGTATCGGTAAGAAATGAGCAGACTTAGTTAATCTATCAACAATAACCCAAATCGCATCTATGCCTTGAGAAACCTTGGAAAGACCTGTAACGAAATCCATGGTAATGTGTTCCCACTTCCATTTCGGATCTCAAGTGGTTGCAATGGACCCTTTGGCACTTGATGCTCCGCCTTTACACGTTGACAAGTTAAACACCTCGAGAAAAACTCCGCGATCTCTCTTTTCATATTGCTCCACCAAAATGTATGTCGAAGATCGTGATAATTTTGGTACTCCCAGGATGGATTGCAAACGGTGTGTTGTGTGCCTCCATCATTATTCTATGCTTCAAGTCAAAATCGTTAGGAACACAAAGTCTGGAGTTGACTCGAAGTATTCCTTCTTCATCGATTCTTGCTTCTGGAATAGCACCTTCTTGCACTTTCTTCTTCATACGCATCAGCTCCATGTCCGTAGCTTGAGCAGCTTTAACTTTATCGATTAAAGTCGGTTCTACTCGTATATTTGATATCATCATGTGGGTACTTGGAGCCTTCATCTCTATCTCCATCCTTTGTAAGTCATACAAAATGGGCCTTTGTATTAACAATATTGCACTCGTACCCACATATGATCTTCTACTCAATGCGTCAGCTACTACGTTTGCTTTTCTAGGATGATATTGGATGGTATGATCATAATCTTTCAACAGCTCGAGCCAACGTCGCTGCCGCATGTTGAGTTCCTTTTGGGTGAAGAAATATTTGAGGCTTTTATGATCTGTATAGATCTCCACTTTCTCCCCATACAGGTAGTGTCTCCAGATCTTCAACGCAAAAACGACTGCTGCCAACTCCAAATCATGAGTAGGATAATTTCTCTCATAATCTTTGAGTTGTCGTGAGGCATAGGCTATGACTTTCCCATGTTGCATGAGAACACATCCTAACCCTTTGCCTGAAGCATCGCTGTAGATAACAAATCCATCCGAACCAGATGGTATTGTCAGAACAGGTGCCGAAATGAGTCTCCTCTTGAGTTCTTAGAAACTCTTCTCGCATTCCTCACTCCATACGAATTTTGTATCTTTCCGAGTCAGCTGAGTTAACGGAGTAGCGATTCGAGAAAATCCTTCCACAAATCTCCGATAATAACCAGCTAAGCCTAGAAAGCTACGTACTTCGGTTACCGACTTCGGTTGCTCCCAACTTTGTATGGCTTCAATCTTCGCCGGGTCGACAGATACTCCATGTTTTGACACCACGTGCCCAAGGAATGCTACTTCCTCAAGCCAGAACTCGCATTTCTTCAATTTGGCATATAGCTTATTTTCACGAAGCCTTTGCAGTACCAGCTTCAAATGGCGCTCATGATCTTCACGGCTTTTGGAATAGATGAGGATTTCATCAATAAAGACAACAACGAACTGATCCAAATATTCTTTGAATACACGGTTCATCATATCCATGAAGGCAGCAGGAGCATTAGTCAATCCAAAAGACATTACTAAGAATTCATAATGCCCGTACCGAGTTCTGAAGGCAGTCTTTGGAATATCCTCAGTTTTAATCTTCAGCTGATGATATCCAGAACGAAGGTCGATCTTTGAAAAGAATTGTGTTCCTTGTAACTGGTCGAACAGGTCATCAATGCGAGGTAGCGGATACCTATTCTTGATAGTGACATGATTCAATTCTCGATAGTCGATACAAAGTCGCATACTCCCGTCTTTCTTCTTTACGAATAAAACAGGAGCACCCCAAGGAGACGTACTAGGACGAATAAAACCGATGTCCAAAAACTCCTGTAGTTGGACTTTTAACTCCTGAAGTTCAATAGGAGCCATTCGATATGGAGTTTTAGAAATGGGCTTTGTACCGGGTTCAAGGTCAATAAAGAATTCAACTTCACGTTCTGGGGGTAGACCAGGAAGTTCTTCAGGAAATACATCGGGAAATTCTCTAACAATAGAAATATTATTCAAATCTGACTTGTCTTTGTTCAAATCCATTACATGGGCTAAGAAAGCTTGACATCCGTTTTTTAATAAACGAATAGCTTTATGGCTTGATATGACAGTGACTGATTTTAGTGGTTTAGTAGTTTGAATTCGTATGACAGGTTGGTTAGGAATATGAAAACTAACAACCTTACGAAAACAATCAATTTTAGCATGATGAGTGGTTAACCAATCAATTCCTAAAATCACATCAAAAGCAAGTATCTTCAAAGAGATAAGATCAACAGGTAATGTGATAGTGCCAACTTGGATCATGCAAGATTTATAAACTGTAGATGTAACGAAGGTTTCACCCAACGGAGTTTCAATAGATAAGTTAAAGTCCAATTTCTCCGGAGTCAAGTTTAAACGTTGAGCACAAGTAGGAGAGATAAAAGAATGGGTAGAACCGGTATCTAGTAAAGTATAAACTTCGCAAGAATTCAAGATTAGCTTACCCGTGATCACCTCGTTCGGATTTCTCGCGTTTTGGCCAGTCACGACAAACGCCCTTCCAGGAACCGCTGATTTCGACTTATCCGGGACAACTTTTGGAGTCACCATCCCCGCTGAACTTGGTTTTGCTACAGAACACTCTCGAGCTACATGACCCTCCTTTCCACAGTTATAACATACCTTAGATTGTTGTGGGCAGTTTGGGCTGATATGTCCCTCTTTCCCACATTTGTAACATACGACCGGTGGTCGTTCTCCTCCCCTAGAAACAGTTGATGTTTGTGCTGACGTCTTCACGTTATCATTGTTGTACCTTCTCTTCTTGAAATCTCCTCCCGACTCGCTCCTTCTATTATCACGACCACGATTACCACTAGAGTGGTTACCGCTTTTGTCCGAATGTTTTCCTCCCTGCTGGTTTTCATTGCTTCGATGACTGCCGCCACCGGTATGACCCTGGTTGTGGTCCCTCGGTTGCACATACTCATTATCTCGCTCTAATAATTGAGCCCTATTTACAACATCTAAATATAAAGAAAATTTATGAGAAATAAGATATTGCCGAATCTCGGGTTTTAGACCTCTCAGAAACATCCTTGTCATTCGTTCCTCATTTTCGACCAAATGAGGTGCAAACCTGGATAACTCTGCAAACTTCGCCTCGTACTGGGACACCGTCATGTTGTTTTGTTCCAGTCTGATAAACTCTACCTCCTTCATATGACGAATACTTTCAGGAAAGTACTTGTCATTGAACAGTTTTTGAAATGTTTCCCAGGACATGTTGAGTGCGTCAGGCTGGGTACGCTTCACAGACTCCCACCAGTAGTCTGCCTCACCGCGGAACATAAAGGTGGCGAATGGAACCTTCTGTTCCTCCGTGCATCCCAAGACATCGAATATCTTGGTAATTTGCTTGACCCACGTTTCCGCCATGATCGGATCCGGCTTTCCCTTAAATTCTGGTGGTCCCAATTCTTTGAACTGCTTAGCTGTGACAAACCGCGCGTTATCATTTCCACCCGTATTCTGCACACGAGTCTCCCTCGTTTGATTTTGCATGAACTGCAAAAAGTTCCTAAACATTCCATCATTCATCGTTTGCTCGGTAACGTTGTTTACAGGAGGAATATTGCCTTCCTGTTGCACGTTCCCCTGGGTGGTGATCAAAGATGTCTCCATGGTCTGATTTACTCCATTATTAACGTTCTCAGCTGCCATTCCTAAATACTGCCATAAAACAAGGGTTAATATTCATGTCATATATTATCCCTATACTCTGACCGACCAAATAAACACCAAATAAACTTAGTCAGGTCATACTAGCGAAGGAATTCCCCGTCTCTCCCCTCCTAGTTCTTGTCTCACATCTCAGCCAGAGATCATATCCCTAAGCTCTGATACCAACTGTGACGCCCCCAAAACAGGTATACAACACCCATTCTGAGTCGCCAAATACATGGTACAGAAAACAAACTACAACTTCAATAATACAATTGTCGTACAAAATACGACAACACATACTGTGAGTTTAAATACAAATATTATCTTCTAGACAATATCCACACTCAAATAAATCATCATTACAATTATTCAAACACTATTTTACAGAAATAGTGAGGACTGCTAAAACATCTTTCTAGAACCATCACTCCATACCCCGACTAGATCCTGCTATGTTCTCACCTCCTGAGAAGAAAAATGGAACAAAAAGGAAAAGGGTGAGCTCAACTAGCCCAGTAAAGAATATTATGACTAAGATAATATACAAACAAATTATCGTTAGTCTTCAACAGGGAAAAATCTGATAGAATATAATCGACAACAAGTTTTAGATCAACAACTGCAGCGGAAACAGCAAACCATTAGAAGAGTCAAGTAGAGAAAGAATTCTACTATCTTCTAAGATTTAAAAGTCCATCATCAATATTTTATCCCTGTAACATCAATTAATAATCATCTTTATCCAAATATTCATCTTTGCACTACAGGCCAAAGATATTCATTTGTATCACCTGTCAGTCATGTTCATCTCAACACCTGTTCATCTTTGCACTACAGGCCAAAGATATTCATCAAGTAATCATACATCTTTGCACTACAGGCCAAAGATATTCATTAATATCATCATTTAGGACTGAGGATGATGAAAAATATCTTAAAGAGAACGAATCCAATGAGACAGAAGGACAAATAGTAGGGATTCGTATAACAGTTTATCCAAGATCAATAATACTTCATAATAATCAATTGTGAAGCAGAATTCAAAAATAAAGATTAAAACATGGATACAATCAAAGATAGTAACCATAATAGACATCTTGGACAAAAAGGAAAAATTTTATTTTTCGGTGAACAGTGCCGTATTCGTGAATAATGCCGTATACGTGAATAGTACCGTATACGTGAATAGTAATCCCGACACAAAAAGTTCCAAATTTGATAAAAACTCATATCAATATTTCAGCATAATGATATTGAAGAAAATAATATCATTTAAGAAGAAAATAATATCCCTTACCTTAAAATATCAGTACTTCTGGTCGGAATACCGGTATAAGGCTGAAAGAAACTTGCTCTGATGAATAGAAACTCTCAAAGTATCTAAATACTCACAAAATACACTCAATAATTTAGAGAGAGAAAGAGAGAAAATTTGTTTCTGGTGTGATTTTCAATTCTAACTTAGCCCTCTATTTATAGGAAAATTTTAGTAGGTTTGACCTGCAACCTGATGGCTTTACCTGCTACTATTCCCACCTACCACATTTGAAATATAATTCAGCACATTTCTTCACCAACCACAAGTGGGGCCCACCAATTCTAGAATTTTCCATCAAAATGATAAACTCCGAAAATTCAACAATTTCTGAACCAGTTATCTCGTAAAATTCATAATAAATCATACGTTCATTTTTAACGGTTCAAAATTTGTGGACATATACTCAACTTATATATGTATAACATATCCAAAAATTACCACGATCCAACGGTCGATTAAAAATTATAACACCCGCAATATTTCTCAAAAATCCTGATTTGATTTTTAATACCTCCATTCCGATAAAAATACTGATAAAACACCTCAACATTAACTCCTTCATTTTTAACCACAAAAATATATCCCTCATTTATATCCACATAAAATAAATATTTCCTTATCATATGAATCAATAATTAATTATTCACAAATAATATTACAGAATCACATTTATGACAACAAGGCCGTTCCCAGGAAAGAGGGGGCTTTCCAATAAGGATTTCTCCTTACTGGCGCGCAATTAGATGACCAAACCTCTCCTTAGACAGAACTTTCTAGACATTGCCAATAATGTTATCTAATAATATTATTCAAATAATATGAATTATTGATCTGATAATGGAAAATACTGTGCAGCAACAATTATTGAAACAACAATAATATAAAATATCAACGCAGCAATTATTGAATCAATAAAATAAAATATTGAACAATAACTACTGTAACAATTATTGAGTAGTGCCTTCTTACGTAAGAATCAATAATTGGTGCAATACCGTGTGCTACTGTATTTTAACCACCGGGTATTCCAACAGTATTAACGGTAACAACTACGCCGTTATTTATAAATAACTTATACTTGTCATTTTCTTCATCCAATCGCTTTCCGTTATGGGGCCCACACAAGGCTGCGCCGTCGTACGAATATTCCCCGACAGCAAGAATATTCCACGACCAAACGAATATTTCCCGACAAAATGAATATTTTATAACCACTTTCTTATTTTGCAAAATTTGGACATTTCACCCATAAATAAAGTATTATATCAAATTAACCCCTTATTATTCACAATAATATTTAGAGAAAATTTAATTTTATTCATTAATAAGCTGGGGTCTTACATAAACTATGAATTCAGTGTTAACGGATTCGAAAATGTAAGATATCCTAATGAAAACGTAGTATACAAGATATGTGAGATAATGACTTTTGAACGAGCCAATTCGGACTTATAACGATTAAGTTACGAGCTCAGAAAGGATTGTAGTTGGAAAAACTTAAAATTTTCTTTGAGGCACACGGTCGGCGCCGCAGCGCCGTAACGAAATCCCACCCACTATTAAGTCGCGTCGCAGCGTGGCACATAGTGAAAAGTTTGGCACCGTAGCACTGAGACCAAGTCCCAGACACTGCTAACTCATGTCGCAATGCGAGACATATATAGGAAGTTCGCGCCACAATGCCAGTACTAGATAAGGGACAGTAAAGAAAGATTATGAATATAAAGAAAAGGGAAGTTGATTGAAGGTGAATTATTACCTTAATTAACTTAAAGTAACATCATTAAGGATGATTATAACCTTAAGTTTAACGATTAAAAGGTGACGAAAGGTTACGAGAAGGCAAAGACAAAGTAATACGATAAACCGTAACGAACATTAACTAATCTAATGAATGATTAGACCGAGAAGAAGAGGAAGATAGGTTAGTGACAATACTTTATTATTTATGACCTAATGTGGTATGTTATGTAATCATGTATTGTAGAATCCATAAAGACTCAAAAGAGAAGTGAATTACTTATAGAAGACGTTAAAGGCAAGTGTTCTAAAGCCTTGTCTATGTTCCTTTTCGGACAAGCTTTATGATTCATGTATCATACGCATGAATTGATGAATAACGAAGTCGAAGCCTATTCCTTCGGCTAGACTTACTGTGTTTTGTGGATTTTCTTATAATCTATCAAAATCATATCAATGTTGATATCTTATGCTAACTGTTTTGGTATAGATTTCAAGAAAGACTGAGTATGAATAGACAAATGGTTTTTCGTCAATCGACAGGCACATGAGGTTGCCAAAACTTAAACGTAGATACATTTAATGAAGTAGTGTTGTACAACGTAGAGTACTATAGGTTGATCACCTAGACGTGCTCGTAAGAAATGTTGGACTTACGGACTTGGTGTCGGGTTGTCCTTTTCAAAGAAAGAATAAAATGCTCAAGGTCTTGGACCAAAATTGATGTTTAACGTATGCTATGCATTGTTAAACATTTTTAAGAAAAGAGAAGTGCTATTTTAAATTATTTGTAATACTTCATAATTATTGATTCAGTTATAGAAGATATATGTATTCATATGATTCGAACATGTTGCTTAATTAAAATTGTAATACTTGTTGAGCTAGTTATGCTCACCCTTGCTTGAACCATATGAATGCAGCTAAGAATGAACGGACCGAAGGATCCAGTAAGGATAAAGGAAAGGCTAAGGTGGACAAATAATTGTCTTTGTAATAGTATAATATGAATTTTTATAATTATTTGTGTAATGCCCCCAAAATAGGTATACAACACCCATTCTGAGTCGCCAAATACATGGTACAGAAAGCAAACTATAACTTCAATAATACAATTGTCGTGCAAAATACGACAACTCATACTGTGAGTTTAAATACAAATATTGTCTTCTGGACAATATCCACACTCAAATAAATCATCATTACAATTATTCAAACACTATTTTACAGAAATAGTGAGGACTGCTAAAACATCCTTTTAGAACCATCACTCCATACCCTGACTAGATCCTGCTATGTTCTCACCTCCTGAGAAGAAAAATGGAACAAAAAGGAAAAGGGTGAGCTCAACTAGCCCAATAAAGAATATTATGACTAAGATAATATACAACAAATTATCGTTAGTCTTCAACAGGGAAAAATCTGATAGAATATAATCGACAACAAGTTTTAGATCAACAACTTCAGCGGAAACAGCAAACCATTAGAAGAGTCAAGTAGAGAAAGAATTCTACTATCTTCTAAGATTTAAAAGTCCATCATCAATATTTTATCCCTGTAACATCAATTAATAATCATCTTTATCCAAATATTCATCTTTGCACTACAGGCCAAAGATATTCATTTGTATCACCTGTCAGTCATGTTCATCTCAACACCTGTTCATCTTTGCACTACAGGCCAAATATATTCATCAAGTAATCATACATCTTTGCACTACAGGCCAAAGATATTCAGTAATATCATCATTTAGGACTGGAGATGATGAAAAATATCTTAAAGAGAACGAATCCAGTGAGACAGAAGGACAAATATTAGGGATTCGTATAACAGTTTATCCAAGATCAATAATACTTCATAATATCCAATTGTGAAGCAGAATTCAAAAATAAAGATCAAAACATGGATACAATCAAAGATAGTAACCATAATAGACATCTTGGACAAAAAGGGAAAATTTTATTTTTCGGTGAATAGTGCCGTATTCGTGAATTACCGTATACGTGAATAGTGCCGTATACGTGAATAGTAACCCCGACACAAAAAGTTTCAAATTTGATAAAAACTCATATCAATATTTCAGCATAATGATATTGAAGAAAATAGTATCATTAAGAAGAAAATAATATCCCTTACCTCAAAATATCAGTACTTCTGGTCGGAATACCGGTATAAGGATGAAAGAAACTTGCTCTGATGAATAGAAACTCTCAAAGTATCTAAATACTCACAAAATACACTCAATAATCTAGAGAGAGAAAGAGAGAAAACTTGTTTCTGGTGTGATTTTCAATTCTAACTTAGCCCTCTATTTATAGGAAAATGTTAGCACGCCGAAGCAGACTTAACCTGCAACCTGATGGCTTTACCTGCTACTATTCCCACCCACCACATTTGAATAAAAATCTCAGCACATTTCTTCATCAACCAAGAGTGGGGCCCACCAATTCTAGAATTTTTCATCAAAATGATAAACTCTGAAAATTCAACAATTTCTGAACCAGTCATCTCGTAAAATTCATAATAAATCATACGTTCATTTTTAACGGTTCAAAATTTGTGGACATATACTCAACTTATATATGTATAACATATCAAAAAATTACCACGATCCAACGGTCGGATTAAAAATTATAACCCCTGTAAAATATCTCAAAAACCCTGATTTTTAATACCTCCATTCCGACAAAAATACTGATAAAAACCTCAACATTAACTCCTTCATTTTTAACCACAAAAATATATCCCTCATTTATATCCAAATAAAATAAATATTTCCTTATCATATGAATCAATAATTAATTATTCACAAATAATATTACAGAATCACATTTATGACAACCAGGCCGTTCCAAGGAAAGAGGGGAATTTCCAATAAGGATTTTTCCTTACTGGCGCGTAATTAGATGACCAAACCTCTCCTTAGACAGAACTTTCTAGACATTATCAATAATGTTATCTAATAATATTATTCAAATAATATGAATTATTGATCTGATAATAGAAAATACTGTGCAGCAACAATTATTGAAACAACAATAATATAAAATATCAACGCAACAATTATTGAATCAATAAAATAAAATATTGAACAATAACTACTGTAACAATTATTGAGTAGTGCCTTCTTACGTAAGAATCAATAATTGGTGCAATACCGTGTGCTACTGTATTTTAACCACTAGGTATTCCAACAGTATTAACGGTAACAACTACGCCGTTATTTATAAATAACTTATACTTGTCGTTTTCTTCATCCAATCGCTTTCCGTTATGGGGCCCACACAAGGCTGCGCCGTCGTACGAATATTCCCCGACAGCAAGAATATTCCACGACCAAACGAATATTCCCCGACAAAATGAATATTTTATAACCACTTGCTTATTTTACAAAATTTGCACATTTCACCCATAACCAAAGTATTATATCAAATTAACCCCTTATTATTCACAATAATATTTAGAGAAAATTTGATTTTATTCATTAATAAGTTGGGGTCTTACAACCTCCCCTCCTTATAAAATTTCGTCCTCAAAATTGACGTACGTACCTGATGTTTCAAAAAGGTGAGGATACCTAGCTTTCATTTCTGATTCCAACTCCCAGGTCATTTCTTCAATAGCATGGTTTCTCCACAAAACATTAACTTGTGGTATAATCTTCGTGCGTAGGACATGCTCTTTTCTATCCAAGATCTTAATAGGTACCTCCTCGTACGTTAAATCTTCAGCTATCTCGTCTGGTTCTAACTCAATAATGTGGTTCGGGTCTTTAACATATTTACGAAGCATAGATATGTGAAAAACATTATGAACACGAGACATGCTTGGAGGTAATGCGAGTCTATATGCCACATTTCCTATTCGCTCAAGAATCTCAAATGGACCAACAAATCTTGGATTGAGCTTTCCTCTCTTCCCAAATCTTGTAACTCCCTTCCATGGTGCAACACGTAATAATACATGATCCCCAATATTAAATTCCACGTCCTTCCGATGAAGATCCGCATAACTCTTTTGTCGATCCTGTGCCATTTGTATACGTTGTCGAATCGTTTAGATCTTCTCTGTAGTATGCGTACCAACTCTGGTCCCAACAATGTTGCTTCACCCACCTCGTCCCAGCATACTGGAGAACGACATTTTCTTCCATACAACGCCTCGAATGGAGCCACACCTATGCTCGCCTGATAACTGTTGTTGTAGGAGAATTCCACCAATGGTAGGTACTTATCCCAACTCCCTTTGAGATCTAGGACACAGAGTCTTAATAGATCTTCAAGAGTTTGAATAGTCCTCTCTGATTGTCCGTCCGTTTGAGGATGGTATGCCGAACTGAACCGTAAATCCGTGCCCATAGCTTTCTGCAAGCTAACCCAAAATCGTAAAGTGAATCTTGGGTCACGATCCGAAACTATGGATACTGGCATGCCATGCAATCTCACAATCTCGTTCACATATATACTAGCAAGACGTTCAAGGGAATAAGTCTCACGTATCGGTAAGAAATGAGCAGACTTAGTTAATCTATCAACAATAACCCAAATCGCATCTATGCCTTGAGAAACCTTGGAAAGACCTGTAACGAAATCCATGGTAATGTGTTCCCACTTCCATTTCGGGATCTCAAGTGGTTGCAATGGACCTTTTGGTACTTGATGCTCCGCTTTTACAATTTTGACAAGTTAAACATCTCGAGATAAACTCTGCGATCTCTCTTTTCATATTGCTCCACCAAAATGTATGTCGAAGATCATGATACATTTTGGTACTCCCAGGATGGATTGCGAATGGTGTGTTGTGTGCCTCCATCATTATTCTATGCTTCAAGTCAAAATCGTTAGGAACACAAAGTCTGGAGTTGACTCGAAGTATTCCTTCTTCATCGATTCTTGCTTCTGGAATAGCACCTTCTTGCACTTTCTTCTTCATACGCATCAGCTCCATGTCCGTAGCTTGAGCAGCTTTAACTTTATCGATTAAAGTCGGTTCTACTCGTATATTTGATATCATCATGTGGGTACTTGGAGCCTTCATCTCTATCTCCATCCTTTGCAAGTCATACAAAATGGGCCTTTGTGTTAACAACATTGCACTCGTACCCGCATATGATCTTCTACTCGTCAGCTACTATGTTTGCTTTTCCAGGATGATATTGGATGGTATGATCGTAATCTTTCAACAGCTTGAGCCAACGTCGTTGCCTCATGTTGAGTTCTTTTTAGGTGAAGAAATATTTGAGGCTTTTATGGTCCGTATAAATCTCCACTTTCTCCCCATACAAGTAGTGTCTCCAAATTTTCAACGCGAATACGACTGCTGCCAACTCTAGATCATGAGTAGGATAATTTCTCTCATATTCTTTGAGTTATCGTGAGGCATAGGCTATGACTTTCCCATGTTGCATGAGAACGCATCCTAACCCTTTGCCTGAAGCATCGCTGTATATAACAAATCCATCCGTACCAGATGGTATTGCTAGAACAGGTGCCGAAAAGAGTCTCCTCTTGAGCTCTTGGAAACTCTTCTCGCATTCCTCGCTCCATACAAATTTTGTATCTTTCCGAGTCAGCTGAGTTAATGGAGTAGCGATTTGAGAAAATCTTTCTACGAATCTCCGATAATAACCAACTAATTCTAGAAAGCTACGTATTTCGATTACCGACTTAGGTTGTTCTTAACTGTGACTCATATCCCAACCTTGGATAGCACGTCACAATGACACCTATCGGTTTACTATCACACAAATATGGCATCCCCTACGGAGAGTCTGGCTTTGGTGCATTCCACAAAGGAAGTCACCAGATAGAGGCTTGGGTACCAACTTCTATAGTTGGGTTTTTAACTCCTGAAGTTCAATAGGAGCTATTCAATATGAGATTTTAGAAATGGGTTTTGTACCGGGTTCAAAGTCGATACAAAATTCAATATCACACTTTGGGAGTACGCCAAGAAATTCTTCAGGAAATACATCAGGAAATTTACTAACAATAGAAATATCATTCAAATCTGACGTATTTTTTTTGTTCAAGTCCATAACATGGGATAAAAAAACTTGACATCCGTTTTTCAATTAACGAATGACTTTATGGCTTGATATGAAAGTGTTTGACTTCAATGGTTTGGTTGCTTGAATTCGAATAACAGGTTGCTTAGAAATATGAAAACTAACAACCTTACGAAAGTAATCAATTTTGGCATGATGAGTAGTTAATCAATCAATCCCCAAAATCATATCAAAAGCAAGTATCTTTAAAGAGATAAGATCAACAGGTAATGTGATTGTGCCAACTTGGATCATGCAAGATTTATAAACTGTAGATGTAAAGAAGGTTTCACCCAACGGAGTTTCAACAGATAAGTTAAAGTCCAATTTATCCGTAGTCAAGTTTAAACGTTGAGCACAAGCAGGAGAGATAAAAGAATGGGTAGAACCGGTATCTAGTAAAGTATAAACTTCGCAAGAATTCAAGATTAGCTTACCCGTGATCACCTCGTTCGGGTTTCTCGCGTTTTGGCCAGTCACGA
This sequence comes from Panax notoginseng, assembly GCA_016801055.1. NCBI lineage: Eukaryota > Viridiplantae > Streptophyta > Magnoliopsida > Apiales > Araliaceae > Panax > Panax notoginseng. The sequence continues at coordinate 76,526,734 of CM029017.1, read as the reverse complement.
CAAACGCTCTTCCAGGAATCGCTGATTTCGACTTATCCGGGACAACTTTTGGAGTCACCATCCCCGCTGAACTTGGTTTTGCTACAGAACACTCTCGAGCTATATGACCCTCCTTTCCACAGTTATAACATACATTGGATTGTTGTGGGCAGTTTGGGCTGATATGTCCCTCTTTCTCACATTTGTAATATACGACCGGTGGTCGTTCTCCTCCCCTAGAAACAGTTGATGTTTGTGCTGACGTCTTCACGTTATCATTGTTTTACCTTCTCTTCTTGAAATCTCCTCCCGACTCGCTCCTTCTATTATCACGACCACGATTACCACCAGAGTGGTTACCGCTTTTGTCTGAATGCTTTCCTTCCCTCTGGTTGTCATTGCTCTGATGACCGCTGCCACCGGTATGACCCTGGTTGTGTTCCCTCGGTTGAACATACTCATTATCTGGCTCTAATAATTGAGCCCTGTTTACAATATCTAAACATAAAGAAAATTTATAAGAGATAAGATATTGTCGAATCTCGGGCTTTAGACCTCTCAGAAACATCCTCGTCATTCGTTCCTCATTTTTGACCAAATGAGGTGCAAACCTGGATAACTCTGCAAACTTCGCCTCGTACTGGGATACCGTCATGTTGTTTTGTTCCAGTCTGATAAACTCCACCTCCTTCATATGACGAATACTTTCAGGAAAGTACTTGTCATTGAATAGTTTCTGAAATGTTTTCCAAGACATGTTGAGTGCGTCAGGCTGGGTACGCTTCACAGACTCCCACCAGTAGTCTGCCTCACCGCGGAATATAAAGGTGGCGAATGGAACCTTCTGTTCCTCTGTGCATCCCAAGACATCGAATATCTTGGTAATTTTCTTGACCCACGTTTCCGCCATGATCGGATCCGGCTTTCCCTTAAATTCTGGTGGTCCCAATTCTTTGAACTGCTTAGCTGTGACAAACCGCGCGTTGTTATCATTTCCACCCGTATTCTGCACACGAGTCTCCCTCGTCTGATTTTGCATGAACTGCAAAAAGCTCCTAAACATTCCATCATTCATCGTTTGCTCGGTAACATTGTTTACAAGAGGAATATTGCCTTCCTGTTGCACGTTCTCCTGGGTGGTGATTAAAGGTGTCTCCACAGTTTCATTCACTCAATTGTTAACGTTTTCTGCTGCCATTATCAAATACTGTCACAAAACAAGGGTTAATTGACATGTCACATATTATCCCTATACTCTGACCGACCAAATAAACACCAAATAAACTTAGTCAAGTCATACTAGCGAAGGAATTCCCCGTCTCTCTCCTCCTAGTTCTTATCTCACATCTCAGCCAGGGATCATATCCCTAAGCTCTGATACCAACTGTGACGCCCCCAAAATAGGTATACAACACCCATTCTGAGTTACCAAATACATGGTACAGAAAGCAAACTACAACTTCAATAATATAATTGTCGTGCAAAATACGACAACTCATACTGTGAGTTTAAATACAAATATTATCTTCTGGACAATATCCACATTCAAATAAATCCTCATTACAATTATTCAAACACTATTTTACAGAAATAGTGAGGACTGCTAAAACATCTTTCTAGAACCATCACTCCATACCCCGACTAGATCCTGCTATGTTCTCACCTCCTGAGAAGAAAAATGGAACAAAAAGGAAAAGGGTGAGCTCAACTAGCCCAGTAAAGAATATTATGACTAAGATAATATACAACAAATTATCGTTAGTCTTCAACAGGGAAAAATCTGATAGAATATAATCGACAACAAGTTTTAGATCAACAACTGCAGCGGAAACAGCAAACCATTAGAAGAGTCAAGTAGAGAAAGAATTCTACTATCTTCTAAGATTTAAAAGTCCATCATCAATATTTTATCCCTGTAACATCAATTAATAATCATCTTTATCCAAATATTCATCTTTGCAGTACAGGCCAAAGATATTCATTTGTATCACCTGTCAGTCATGTTCATCTCAACACCTGTTCATCTTTGCACTACAGGCCAAAGATATTCATCAAGTAATCATACATCTTTGCACTACAGGCCAAAGATATTCAGTAATATCATCATTTAGGACTGAGGATGATGAAAAATATCTTAAAAAGAACGAATCCAGTGAGACAGAAGGACAAATATTAGGGATTCATATAACAGTTTATCCAAGATCAATAAAACTTCATAATAATCAATTGTGAAGCAGAATTCAAAAATAAAGATCAAAACATGGATACAATCAAAGATAGTAACCATAATAGACATCTTGGACAAAAAGGGAAAATTTTATTTTTCGGTGAATAGTGCCGTATTCGTGAATAGTACCGTATACGTGAATAGTGCCGTATACGTGAATAGTAACCCCGACACAAAAAGTTTCAAATTTGATAAAAACTCATATCAATATTTCAGCATAATGATATTGAAGAAAATAATATCATTAAGAAGAAAATAATATCCCTTACCTCAAAATATCAGTACTTCTGGTCGGAATACCGGTATAAGGATGAAAGAAACTTGCTCTGATGAATAGAAACTCTCAAAGTATCTAAATACTCACAAAATACACTCAATAATCTAGAGAGAGAAAGATAGAAAACTTGTTTCTGGTGTGATTTTCAATTCTAACTTAGCCCTCTATTTATAGGAAAATGTTAGCACGCCGAAGCAGACTTAACCTGCAACCTGATGGCTTTACCTGCTACTATTCCCACCCACCACATTTGAATAAAAATCTCAGCATATTTCTTCACCAACCAAGAGTGGGGCCCACTAATTCTAGAATTTTCCATCAAAATGATAAACTCCGAAAATTCAACAATTTCTGAACCAGTCATCTCGTAAAATTCATAATAAATCATACGTTCATTTTTAACGGTTCAAAATTTGTGGACATATACTCAACTTATATATGTATAACATATCCAAAAATTACAACGATCCAACGGTCGTATTAAAAATTATAACCCCCGTAAAATATCTCAAAAACCCTGATTTTTAATACCTCCATTCCGACAAAATACTGATAAAAACCTCAACATTAACTCCTTCAATTTTACCCACAAAAATATTTCCCTCATTTATATCCACATAAAATAAATATTTCCTTATCATATGAATCAATAATTAATTATTCACAATTAATATTACAGAATCACATTTGTGACAACCAGGCCGTTCCCAGGAAAGAGGGGGATTTCCAATAAGGATTTCTCCTTACTGGCGCGCAATTAGATGACCAAACCTCTCCTTAGACAAAACTTTCTAGACATTGCCAATAATGTTATCTAATAATATTATTCAAATAATATGAATTATTGATCTGATAATAGAAAATACTGTGCAACAACAATTATTGAAACAACAATAATATAAAATATTAACGCAACAATTATTGAATCAATAAAATAAAATATTGAACAATAACTACTGTACCAATTATTGAGTAGTGCCTTCTTACGTAAGAATCAATAATTGGTGCAATACCGTGTGCTACTGTATTTTAACCACCGGGTATTCCAACAGTATTAACGGTAACAACTACGCCGTTATTTATAAATAACTTATACTTGTCGTTTTCTTCATCCAATCGCTTTCCGTTATGGGGCCCACACAAGGCTGCGCCGTCGTACGAATATTTTCCGACAGCAAGAATATTCCACGACCAAACGAATATTCCCCGACAAAATGACTATTTTATAACCACTTGCTTATTTCGCAAATTTTGCACATTTCACCCATAACCAAAGTATTATATCAAATTAACCCCTTATTATTCACAATAATATTTAGAGAAAATTTGATTTTATTCATTAATAAGTTGGGGTCTTACAATTTGATACCCTGACGATGAACAATATGTAATGGTTACAAAGAACCTGGGAAGGAAAATATTATTTTTTAATATATAGAAGATATATTCACTCTTTTGAGGTATTTCAATTGAATGTATGTGTGAATTGTAGCACCATGTATCACCATATGTCGGGTTGGAAGATAACCAGATTTGGGGGCGTCACATTTTGGTATCAAATCCATAGGTTATAAAACTTAAGGGGAGGGGGCGGAAGAACCTTAAGACATAACCTTAAGAAGAGGTAAAGAAGTAAAAGATGAAGTTAACCCTAAAAATGCATTAAATGTGATATGTGTTTATAATATTCTTATGATGTGTACTAATCAAGATAATTTGTTTTGTTGTAGATGTCAGGAGAAAACATGATGTATAGAGACATTCATGTGGTTAGTGAAGAGTCTGTAAACTAGGTAGAGATTTTATCGACATCCGTAGCTGAGTTGCCAGAGGTGGTAGTGGTTGAGTCTGAAGATTTTTAGAGCTTAGGATTTACATCCTTGTTCGATGGCATGTCAGAGGAAGAGGTAGACGTGGTATCGTTTAACACGGTAGTACGTACATAGAAGATGACTCCGGGGGAGTCAATGAAGGTGTTGTTCATGACGTTATTGGATAGGAATATCTAGTTGGGGAAACAAGTGAATGAATTAAAGGAGGAGATCCATGACATCTTGGCAAACAAGAAAGACACGGAGACGATGTGGGAGGAAGAGAATGATGAAAAGGTTTTAGCAAAGGACAAGGTCCATGAGCTAAAACACGAGGCCTTTAAGCTTAGGCAGGAGCTAAAGGCTAAGAAACAGAAGATTAGTAGGATGTCCTATGTACATAGGAGTTCTCACAAGGATTATCAGAGACAAGTGGCTGAGTTTCCCGTGGAGGCAGGGCATACTCAACATACTATCAGCCGAGATGTGATATCCAGTCTTGCTAATGCAGACTATGAGAATGCCATTAGGCAAATGTAATCTAGTTAGTAACTAGAGTAGGATTAGACATTTAAATATGTTGTAGCTATGTAGTGACGTAAAACCCTCTTTTGTATAATCAAAGGGTAGTCTTTTGTAAATCCCTATTTTTGGAAAGTAATTACAGGAAAGTAATGTAATCAGCCAATGCTGTGTAATGATGAATGATGTAGTATTATACTACAAGAAAGAAGCATATCAATATAAGCATTTTATTGAACATGTTTTGCAATGAGTTTGAGTTATTGTTTAAAAATAAATAATGGCTAATTAACAAAAAGAAAGTAATAATGAAGTGTTATTCATTTTAATAGAAAGATGCCGCCAGGAAGAAGACAACGAAATAAAGAAGCAAACGTGAACCAACCGGAAGGAGGACCGGTTAACCCGATGCATGAGTTTATTAATTTATTAACATCTGCCTTTAATCGAAATTGGGCTAATATACCTATAAATCTTGTTGTAGTACGTTCTACTACGTTTAAGGATTTTAAGAGTGTAGGTCCACCGGAGTTCAAAGGAACTACGGACCCTATAGAAGCCCAAACTTGGGTAAAAGAGATTGAGAAGACATTTGTTATTGCAAATGTCGAAGATGGGCAGAAGGTTTCTTTTACCACCTAGATGCTGAAGGGAGATGCCAACATCTGGTGGGAGCGAACCAGGCTAGGGCTGGAGTAGAGAACATAATGTGGACACGGTTCAAGGAGATTTTCTTTGAGAACTATTGTGATGCCCCCAAAATAGGTATACATCACCCATTCTGAGTCGCCAAATACATGGTACATAAATCAAATATAAACTTCTTTTATACAATACGACACCATCGTAGCTTAGAGTTTTTACATGAATATTGTCTCATAGACAGTATTAAAACTCAAATGAAGTCCTCATGACATTTATTATCACACTATTTTATAAAATAGTGATGACTACTATAGCCACCATTTCGGACCATCACTCTGTTCCCCGACTAGTCCCGACTACATTCTTATTTCCTGAAGAGAACAATGAAAGCAAACGGGTGAGCTCAACTAGCCTAGTAAGAAATATTATGACTAAGATAATGCAAAATAAATTATCATTAGCCTTCAACACTATAACAACTGATAGAATACAATAGACAACAAGTTTTAGATCAACAACTGTAGCGGAACAAGCAATCCATTAGAAGAGTCAAGTAGAGTATGATATCTACTATCTTCTATGATTTAAAAAGCTTTTCATCAACTTTATCGCTGAGACTCAACTTAATAAATAAACCACATCATCAAATCATCCTTGCACTATGGGCCAAGGATATTCATGTAATCATCAATGGTCATGATTATACCGAATAATCCCTAGACATAATCATACCAACAATTGTTCATCAATGCACTACGGGCCAATGAAGACTTTTACAGCATCATTTATAACATTATAATCATGATTATACCGAATAATCCCTTGTCATAATTATACCAATCAATAGTCCATCTATGCACGTAAGCCACAGATGACTTTCATCACACTATAAGCATGATGATGATGATAATGATATAAGCATTAATCAAACGAAATCAACGATAAATATTAAAGACTTTAAATTTATCTAGAGTTTAAAAATATCCAAATTGTCAACATGATACTGCTTTGTGGAATAAAATTCAAGAATAATATTCATGTATCAAAAATAATTTGGACAGAAAAGAAATATATCTTCCGGGTGAATAGTACCCTATGAATAGTACGTCAAAAATAGTACCTCATGAATAGTACCCTGACATGAAAAGTGCCCCAAATACCCGAATGAATAATATTCGACTGAATAGTAACGGGGTGAATAGTAACCCATAAATAGTACTCCGGTACGAAAAGTGCCCCGAATACCCGAGTGAATAATATTTGAGTGAAGAGTAACTCATAAATAGTAACTCGTGAATAGTATTTCGACATGAAAATATCAATAATTATCAAGAAAGCTCAGAATAATATTTTCATGAAAAGATGTTGGATAAAGCGCAAATATCAAGGATATTCTACTAATTTCACGGAGTATAGAAGCAATACTTCAATAAAATGAGTGTAGAAGTAGGAATACAAAACGAAATAATATTACTTACATACTACAGAGAATGGAAGTAAATATTATTTCATACGAATATTGAACGAAGATAATATCCATACGAATACAAAAAATAATATCTCTATAGAATATGAAATAAATAATACCCCTTACCTCAGAAGAAGACTGGATACTGGAATAGTGAAGTAGCAGACTTCTCTTCTTCTTTCTTTCTATAGTTTCTCTCTCTATAATTGCTTTTGTGAGTCTTAGTGAATTGGTGAGAATGAAAGAAGAATGAGCTTCTATTTATAGGAAAATATAGTTTCGATAATTTCACGTTTTGGGGCTCGAAATATTACAGTATAATACCTTCATCTTTTCTTTCATTTTTAATTTTGTCCTGCAAGTATTATCATGTGAATCAATAGTACAATCACGTGACTCAATAGTTCTATACATGTGAAAAAAATAATTACAGTATAGTACCTTCATCTATACCTCTATTTTTAATTTAGTCATGCAAGTATTATCAATCTTGCACCACCTCCCCTAATAGTACATGCATGTGAATCAATAGTACACACATGTGAACAAATAGCTCAAAGCATGTAATTAATAGTAATTAAATGCTCATTTATCTGATTAATTACCCGATTGGTCAATATAACCTCCAGAAATCAATTATTATCAGAATAGATGTCGATTTCCACTAACACTAATAATTCCAATGCACTGGAAATATCAATTTCATCTTTAATCAATACGAACTTATTCATCATTAATATTATAACTCACAATATTTAACAACCAAATTTTTCCTAAGAAATAGGGGACTTTTCGATAAGGATTTCTCCCTATTGGCGTGCAATTAGGTGACCAAACCTCTCCTCGACAGAACTTTCTAGACATCGTTAATATTGCAAATAATAATATGAATAACTTTACCGTCTCAATTATTGATTTAATAATATTAACGATTATGCAGATAATACTATGATAATAATTGAATCAATAATATGAGAGATATTATGCAGTAATTACTATAGCAATAATTGAGTATAACTGAGTGACTTCTCACGTAAGCATCAATAATTAATACCGTGTGCTACTATGCAACCACGCATATTACTGTACTTTTACTACCGGGTAGTTCAACGGTAAAACTTTTGTCGTTGTTTTAAAAAATATTTCAGTTGTTTTCTAACTACGACAATACTTCTGTTGTGGGGTCCACCAATGATTGTGTCGTCGTACGAATATTCCCCGACCAATTTAATAATTTACTAAATAAAATAATAATTATAAGAAAATTGAATACCTTCATTTCATAAAATTTAGGGCCTTATAATCTCCCCTCCTTATGAAATTTTACCCTCGAAATTTACGTACATACCTGGTACGTCGAAGAGATGAGGATACCTCGTCAGATTCTAACTCTTGAGGTATAACCTTTGAGTATAGAATATATTCATTCTTATCCAATATTTTAATAGGTATCCCCTCATACATAAAATCTTCTTCTATCTCGTCTAGTTCTAATTCAATAATGTGGTTCGGGTCATCCACATATTTACGTAATATAGATGTGTGAAAAATGTTATGAACACGAGATATACTTGGCAGTAAAGCGAGTCTTTAGGTCACAGTTCCTACTCGAGGATTTTGAATGGCCCAATTAAATTGAGGGTTGAGATTTACTCTCTTCGTCAATTCTTACTTCTAGAATAACGCTCACTTGAACCTTCTTCTTTATATTCATCAGCTCTGGGTGTGTAGCTTGAGCGACTTTAACTTTATCGATTAACGTCGATTCTACTCATATAATTTGACATCATCACGTGGGTCCCTAGAGTCTTTAACTCTATCTCTATCATTTGTAAGTCGTACGAAATGGGTCTTTGTGTTAATGATATCGCACTCGTAAATGTATACGATCTTCTACTCAATGTGTCAGCTGTCACGTTCGCTTTTTCCACGATAATATTGAATGGTATGGTCATAATCTTAAATAGCTCGAGCTAATATCTTTGGCGCATTATACGTTCAGTTTGGTCGAAGAAATATTTAAGGGTTTTAGAAATGAGTGATGTACTGGGGTCAATGAAAAATTTAATTTCACGCTCTGGGGTAGGCCAGAAAGTCTTCAGGAATACATCAGAAAATTTATTAACAATAGAAATATCATTTAAAAATTGGGACTCTCATCTAAGACTTAGATAGCATATGTAATGAAGGTTTCTCCTAATGAAGTTTCAACAGATAAGTCAAAGTCTAATTTCTCCAGAGTTAAATTTAAACGTTGAGCGCAAGTAGGAGAAATAAAAGAATGGGTAGAACCGGTGTCAAATAAGTCAATGGCTAGAGTTTATGATTAACTTACCCGTGATAACTTCGTTCTGGTTATTCACTTTTTGAGAAGTCACGAAAAATGCTCTTCCTAAAACCACCGACTTTGTTTTGTCTGTATCCTCCTTTAGTGCCACCGTCCCAGATGGACTTGATTTTGCCACAGGACAAAATCGAGCTATATGATCGTCTTTTTCATAACCAAAACATACCTTGGAAGGCTGTGAACAGTTTGGACTTATGTGTCCCTCCTCTCCGCATCTGTATCATCTAACTGGCGATCGTTCTCCTCCCCTAGAATTTGTTGCTGGCGATGGTGCTGCTGCTGATGTCTTCCCATCATCGTTAAATCTTCTCTTCTTGAATTTTCCACTTGAATCACTTCTTCTATTATCTTGGCCATGATTACCACCGAAGTGTTTACCATTTCTGGCATGATAATTTCCTCCAAGATGGTTATCATTGTTCCGATGGTCATTGCCACCGGTACGATTATTATCTTGTTGTTGCTCATTATCTTTTGGTTGGGCTGGCTCATTATCGTGCTCCAATAATTGAGCCTTATTTACAACATCTGAATATAAATAAAGTTTGTGAGAAATGAGGTATTGACGTATCCAGGTTTCAAACCTCTTAGAAACATCCGCGTCATTCTCTCCTCATTATCAACCAAGTGGGAGGCAAACTAGGACAACTCGGCAAACTTAGCTTCATACTGTGACACAGTCATATTATTTTGCTACAGCTTGATGGACTCTACCTCTTCCATTTGATGAATACTTTCGGGAAAGTACTTGTCGTTGAACAGTTCTTGGAACTTCTTCCAAGACATCTTCAGTGCGGCAGACTGAGTACGTTTTACTGATTCCCACTAGTAATATGCCTCTCCTCGCAACATGAAGGTGGCAAAGGGAACCTTTTGCTCCTCGAAACATCCCAAGACATTAAATATCTTGGTGATCTGCTTTATCCACGTCTCCGCCTTAAGTGGTTTTGACTCTCCCAAAAACTCTGGTGGTCCCAGCTCCTTGAACTGCATAGCGGTGATCATCTGAGAGTTGCCAGTGTTTCCACCTGTATTTTGAACCAGAGTCTCTCTCGCCTGATGTTGCTTGAATTGTATAAAGCCTTTGAACATCCAATCGTTCATCATCTGATCAGTGTTGTTGTTTACTTGAGGATTATTGTCTTCCTGATGCACATTATCCTGGGTATTGATCGTTGGTGACTCAACGGTCTCATGTGCTTCATTGCTTATCTCGACATTTTTAGATGCCATTTTTAAACACTGCCACAAAACAAGGGTTAATATACATATCACATATTATCCCTATACTTTGCCCGACCAATTAAATAGCAAATAAGTTTAGGTAGGTCATACTAGGGAAGGAATTCCCCGTCTCTCCCCTACTAGTTCTTGTCTCACATCTCAGTCAGGGATCATATCCCTAAACTTTGATACCACTGTGAAGCCCCCAAAATAGGTATACATCACCCATTCTGAGTCGCCAAATAAATGGTACATAAATCAAATACAAACTTCTTTTATACAATACGACAACAGCGTAGCTTAGATTTTTTACACAAATATTATCTCATAGACAGTATTCAAACTCAAATGAAGTCCGCATTACATTTATTATCACACTATTTCATAAAATAGTGAGGACTACTATAGCCACCATCTCCGACCGTCAATCTATTCCCTGACTAGTCCTGCCTACGTTCTCATTTCCTGAAGAGAACAATGAAAGCAAAAGGGTGAGCTCAACTAGCCCAATAAGAAATATTATTACTAAGATAATGCAGAATAAATTATCCTTAGCCTTTAACAGTTTAACAACTGATAGAATACAATAGACAACAAGTTTTAGATCAACAACTGTAGCAAAACAAGCAATCCATTCGAAGAGTCAAGCAGAGTATGATATCTACTATCTTCTATGATTTAAAAAGTTTCTCATCAACTTTATCGCTGAGACTCAACTTAATAAATAAACCACATCATCAAATCATCCATGCACTACGGACCAAGAATATTCATGTAATCATCAATGGTCATGATTATACCGAATAATCCCTAGTCAAAATCATACCAACAATTGTTTATCAATGCATTACGAGCCAATGCGGACTTTTACCACATCATTTTTAACATTACGGTCACGATTATACCGAATAATCTCTAGTCATAATCATACCAATCAATAGTTCATCTATGCACGTAAGCCACATATGAATTTTATCACAATATAGGTATGAGGATGATGACAATGATATAAGCATTAATCAAACAAAATCAAGGATAAATATTAAAGACTTTAAATTTATCCAGAGTTTAAAAATATCCAAATTGTCAACATGATAATGCTTTGTGGAATAAAATTCAAGAATAATATTCATGTATCAAAAATAATTTAGACAAAAAAGAAATATATCTTCAGGGTCAAACATGTCATCAATACGAGGTAACGGGTACCTATTTTTTATGGTGACATGATTCAACTCCCGATAGTCAATGCAAATTTGCATACTCCCATCTTTCTTCTTTACGAATAGAACAGGAGCACCCCAAGGAGACATACTAGGACGAATGAAACCAATATCTAACAACTCCTGCAGTTGGGTTTTTAACTCCTGAAGTTCAATAAGAGTCATTCGATATGGGGATTTAGAAATGGATTTTGTACTGGGTTCAAGGTAAATACCAAACTCGATTTCACGCTCCGGGAGTAGACCAAGAAGTTCTTCGGGGAATACGTCAGGAAATTTATTAACAATAGAAATATCATTCAAATCTGACGTATTTTTGTTTAAATCAGTGACATGGGCTAAGAAAGCTTGACATCCATTTTTAAATAAACGAATAGCTTTATAGCTTGATATGACAGTGATTGACTTTAGTGGTTTGGTCGCTTGAATTCGCAGTATAGGTTTGTTAGGAATATGAAAGCTAACTGTGACAACCCGAAAATTTATAAAATCTTGAATGATTAGAATAAAGGCTAAAGAATAAAACCTAGAAGAGAATTTGAGGATTTATTTAAAATTTTTAAGAAGAACCTATATGGTTTCTTAATTGAATGAGAATAAAGAAATATAGGTTACAAAATTTCAAAACCCTAGAAATGAATTGATATGTATTTGAATGAATATCAAGAATAAGGTATTACGATACCTGTAAATTCGATGTGAACTGAATAGTTTAAGAAATGATATATAAGTACATATGAAAATTTTATTAAGGAAATAAGATTTCACATGAAGAGATGCTATGAGGTTAAACGAAGATGAGTATATGTATAGAAATATATATACTTAGTAAGGTGCTATATATATTTTAAGCAAGAGGAATGATGAATTAAGTTACTGATATAAAGATCAAGATAAAACTATGTTAGTAATTAACATAGCTTAAACATTGGCCTTGACTGGCAAATAAGAATTTGAATAAGTATAAAGTCGTTAGTTAATACGATTAGTAATATGAACGGAGTAATTTAAAACTCAAAATTTGAGTTAGAGATAGAATTTTGAAGCACGGACTGCTCGGTTGCATCCGGAACGTCAAGTTTAGTCAAAATGGACAGTCAACACAAAATATGTAAAGGTTGACTTTTGGTCAAAGTCAACAGTTGACTTTTTATGGAGAAAAGTCAAAATTAGTGTGAGAAGTGAAATATGTTATGATTATGTGAATTATGTGTATGATCAAATAAATATACATTATATAATGTGAATATATTTATTTTGTATATAAAAGTGAATTAAGAATTAAGTTATGTAACCTAATATATATATTAGGTGTGATAATTAATTAACCTAAGAGGTTATAATATGGGAGAATATTAATATATAAATATATATACTACCATTAAGATATTTATTTTATATATCTCAACTAATTAATTTTATAACCAAGTTTAATTGGGTTATGAAATTAAAAAGGCATAAGTAAGGAATTTAATTTCTAGTGTGAGAAATGAAAATCCTAATTAAATGATTAGGGTAAAGAAGAATTAAAAGTATTGGACTATAATAATATCATAGCCCAATAATTTATTTAGAGTTCAACTAATTTAAAATTTAATGGAGTAAGGAAGTTTTATTATTTAAACAAGCCCAATTATATTTTTAGTGTGGGACTTGTAGATAAAATTAATTCAAGGGCAATTACTTAATTAAGTTAGTCCAATAGGTCATGTATAAGATAAATATAGTAATGACCCAATTGAATTAATGGGGAAGCCCAAGTTCAATTTTGTAAGCAAGCGTGATAATAAAAGTATGGTTCTCGTGGGACTTCTATTGAATTAATTTAAGTTGAAATGAGTTGATTTGATGTGAGTTGAAGTTGAGTTGGCAAAATGACCATTTTACCCCTCCCGGGTTATCTCCAGTATTCGCACAGTTGTAGCAATATTTTTTTAGGGTTATCTCTGAGGTTGACTTGATGTTGACTGTCCTCAGGGTTATCTCTGAGGTTGTCTTAACCTCCTCGGGATATCTCCAGGCTTTGATCTTGATCCCCCGAGGCTATCTCCGGGGTTTAAACTGACTTTCTCGGAGTTATCTGTGACACCCCCAAATCCAGGTTCTCTAACCTCAGATTCGGTGCTCACGATCTATCATCATCATAAGTATTCTATAACTATTACGAAATAATAAACATACATTGTTCATTATAATAAAGTCTCATAACACGGTCCCAAGGTCTCCATAACCTTAACTTTAAATACACCATTTATCATACAAATAGTTTACTTAAGAAATTCCATCAGATAATAACTAAATTGACATTTATTCTAAATTACTCCTGGATCTTGCCCTTGCCCTTGTCCTTCGTGTGGGATCCATCGGGCTTAACTGAAATAGATGTCATGATATAGCAAGAGTAAGTAACTAATTTACTTCACAAGTTTATATAGACAAGGGAGATATATCATGACTTAGAAAGAAATATTGCGTTCAATGTTCAACAATAATATAAGATTGTGAAGGAACATGAATTAATAATCAACAATTGAATATTCGATAATTGAATAATATGAACTGAGTGGTTTTGAATAACCATGAACATTTGCTAAGGTTCTCAGTGATTAAACTGGACCTCTTAATGAGTTTTGGTATTCGAGGGGATCAACCTTTTCATACCTCGTGATTTATGCATAAACACTTAATAATCTGGCATTGATATCATGCCTTAATCAAATTCGTCCTTTTCTCAGTCAAGAGTTCTTACTATATCAATTTAATAAGAACAGTTATTTAAAACACATTTGATTTAACAAATTTAGACATGCTTGATCTAGCTGATACAATTAGCATAGATCTATTTCATAAACAGTTCATAAATGAAGAACTTTAATTTAATTCACAGTTCAATAGCAGTAGAACGGAATTCAATTGCACAAAGTGCAAATTTCAATAATCAATATAGATGTGAATAATCATCAATAATTATTCACTAACATGCTTTGAAAATAATAACTCGAGCTTGAGTTAGGAAACTTGCCTCGATCGTAGGTTACGGCTACGAAATTAAATTTCTATCCACTATGCAGTTAAATTATCTTCCTTTGAGAGACCTATAATTAATCTTTCAATTAGTTAAAGCATAACATTAGATTATGTAATCACATAGATATTATACATTACATTTAGTTCTTATAAACATTATCCTGTCTAGATAGTGTTACTATTAATTAACGACTACCTTTAATTTACATAATATTATTAACTTAGATAATATTTAATTCACCTTCTAGTATTATTGGTTTACTAGTAATACTTTTATTCACTTACTAATATTATTATCATCTTAGTAATATTTCAATACTTTACTAATATTATTAATCCTCTTAATAATATTTTATTCAAGTATTAATATTATTACCATAATAATATCTTACTTATGATTTAACATCATTAATAATACTTTCAATCATTTACTAATATTTTATTCACTTACTAATATTATTAATCATTTAATAATATTTTATTCCTTTACTAATGGTATTATATTTAATAACATTTTATTTAATCTCAAATATTATTATTTAATATTATTTTAATCATTTAATAATAATACTTTAATCTAATATTATTAATCTTTTAATAATATTTTACTCTAGGATTAATATCTTAATCTAATATTATTAATTATTTAATAATATTATAATGAAATTTTAATCTTAATATTTTATTTAATTAACAACATCATATTATAATATTATTAATATTATAATAATATTCCAAAGATTTACTAAATTAATAAATATTTATTCTAATTGTTTATCATTTATTAACCTCTTATTTAATATCCATAAAAGGTCATAAATAATATTTATTATTATAAATTACCAAAATACCCTAAAATAGTTATGATATAATATATTATGAGCATTCAAGCATAAAAATCATATTTTTTTCTCATCAAAGACATCATTTAACTATTTATTTCTGTTTATTCATAATTTAATCATTTTTATTTTTTTTGGAAAAATAGCAAATTGATTCCAAAAATTCTCAACTTTTGGATTTTGACAGAATATGAACCAACAATGATCTCCTAATTTTTTTGGAATTTTAGAAAATGATTTACTATTTTTAAAATGCCCAAAACACTCGGATCTTGCTCTATTTTTAATAAATTGAGTTTTGCTCAGAAAATTCTGAAATTTTTAGGGTATGCTCTCTTAACGTATATGAAGCCACTGTAAAATTTTGGAATTTTCCAGTGTATACACAGTGAGATATTCGAAGGTTAATATTTCGGAGTCCTTTATAGAAATAGTCATTACGCACAATATATAACTCGAAACGTGTCCGTTCTTTTTCCTGTATGTACATAACTTCTCAAGGTACCTCTGTGATTTTTCCCCGATTTTTAAAAGACAAGAAACTGAACAAAACAGCCTCATGAAAAACAGATCAGTAGCAGGTTTAGGATTTTCAAAGCCTCAACATGCAAAGTGGACTGTTTTGGGAAAAATAGTCTCAAAGGTTTCAAAACTTTCTAGATTTGTGTTCTATCACTTGAGTTTACTACATAACTCGTGTATCTAGCACCCCCTTCGACGGATCACAATTCTAAGTTGTAAAACTTGAGTTACACAAGATGTAGTGGAAGAAAAACAAGAGTTTTCACCCTTGGAGAACATATGCTTATTTTCTTCCTCTAAGTCTTTGATCTAACACTCAAGATACTTAGTTCCATACATGATGATATGTAGAACTAGTGTATCTTGAGTATTTTTACATAACCCCATCAAAACTCAAGATAGCAAAACAAAGTAAAAGAAGAAGATGAAGGTAAGTTATACCTCGACTTAGTTGCTACCTTTCTTGATTTTTCAAAGTAAGTAATAAACTTAGGAGGCATGAACAACTAGCACTCCTATCTCTTCTCTCTATAGTCGAAACCCTCTCTCTCTTTTCTCTCTTTGAAGTTGGCTAGCTTGGGGGCAAAAGATAAAAGAAGAAGATGGAGAGAAAATGAGATGTTGGAAGAATGAAATGTGTTTACAAAAATGAAATGGGCAATTCACTAATAATCCTCCCATAACTATTTTGTTATCCATTGGGTAAAAACTTTGTATTATTATTTCCATTAGGCTAGACATGATTAAATGTGCATAATGGAGCGGCAACCAATGGGAGCTTGACAACATTGCCCTTGTGTTTAATAATTTCTACTAATGGGCAAGTTAGCTTAATTATTCCACTTAGGATCCTCTAGCCCATAATATCCTCCATTTAGCTTTTATTTTAAATGCCCAGTTTTGATTAATCAAATGTCTAGAATACCCCTAATCAAGTGGCTAAGTGTTGGATTGTATTTTATTTTCTTTGGGCTTCTCCTTTAATTGTTTTGGGCTATGTACTAAACATAGTCTAGCAATTTTAATAATGTTACCCAATTTGATTATTTAGGGCTTCCATTTCCAATCATATGATGTTTAATTACTTATACATGTGACTTTATCTCATAACCTAAATAGATTTACAAGAATTAGGTTTAAAATTATTAGTCACTTGAAATACTAAGTTTACCCACTTAAGTTAGTATACATATTAAATACTAACTTTTCCGTATTACCATAACCCTTAGGTTATTTAATAGTCTTACCTTAATGTATAATTAGGTTATAAAACTTTCATTTTATGAAATCTGTAAATGTATGTATCCATAACTATAGTATATATGTTAATTGACCCATGCACCACTTCACATGTGTTGTCACATATTAAATCCTTATGTAACACAAGGTTAAAAAAATCCATAATGTACATACATATATAGTGACTTAAAATTCACGGTTATTACATCCTCCCCCCCCTTATAAGAATTCCGTCCCCGGAATTACATATAAGGTTACTCAAAAAGGTGTGGATAATTTCCTCTCATCCTTTCTTCGAATTTCCACGCAGCTTTTTCAGCATTATGGTTTCTCCAAAGAACTTTTACATAATGTATAACCTTATTTCGCAATTTTTGTTCCTTTTTATCTAAAATTTTGACCGAAATTTCCTCGTACGACAAATCCCTTTCGACCTGAATTGGCTCGTACGATATCACGTGCTTGTAATCAGGCTTATATGGTCGTAGCACTGACACATGAAACACATTATGAATATGTTCTAGTTCAAGAGGTAGAGCTACCTCGTACGCCACTTCGCCTATCTTCTTCAAGATCTCGAAAGGTCCAATAAATCGCGGACTTAGTTTACCTTTCTTTCCAAAACTTATCTTCCCTTTCGAGGGAGATACTTTCGAAAATGCATAGCTTCCCACCTCAAAATCTCTCTTCTGGCGATGTAAGTCTGCATACTTCTTATGGCGATCTTGAGCTGCTACCAGTCGGGCTCTTATCCCCTTGATGGTCTCTACGGTCTGCTGCACCAGTTCTGGTCCAAACAGTCGACGTTCACCTACTTCATCCCAACATAAGGGCGTTCTACATTTCCTTCCATACAGTGGTTCGTACGGCGGCATTCCGAAGCTGGCGTGATAGCTATTGTTGTATGCAAACTCTACTAATGGAAGATGATCCTCCCAGCTATCCTTGAAGTCCATCACACAAGCTCTGAGCATGTCTTCAAGTGTTTGAATCGTTCTCTCGCTTTGCCCATCGGTCTGCGGATGATACCCCGTGCTCATTCGTAACTGCGTCCCCATTCTTTCTTGAAGACTCTTCCAAAAGTTTGACGTGAATCGCGGATCCCTATCCGACACAATAGATACTGGTACGCCATGTTTCGAGATAATTTCCTTGATATATAATTTGGCTAGCTGGTCCAGACTATACCTGATCTTGATCGGCAAAAAGTGAGCCGACTTCGTAAGACGATCTACAATCACCCATATGGCGTCATGCCCTTATTGCGTTGCTGGGAAGTCCCACAACAAAATCCATCGTGATGTGCTCCCATTTTTCCACTCTGGAATCTCTAAAGGCTGTAGTAATCCACTCGGTCGTTGATGCTCTGCCTTGACCCTCTGACAAGTTAGACATCTGTTGACGCATTCTGCAACCTCTCTCTTAATGTTTGGCCAACAAAAGTGTTGACGTAAGTCTTGATACAACTTTGTGCTTCCTGGGTGTATCGAGTACCTCGTACTATGCGCTTCTTGCTGAATCTCTTCTCTTAGTTCTGGTACTAACGGTACCCAAATTCTTCCTTCAAATCTTAGCAGTCCGGTGCCATCAATCTTGTAAGACCCCGAATTTTATGAAATAAAAGTATTCAATTTTTCTTATAATTAAAATTCAGTAATTAGTTAAATTGATAAAAAGGTTAAAGTTAAGGTGATATATGAAAATTTTTAAAATAAGCAAGTGGTTATAAAATATTCATTGTTGTCGGGGAATATTCGCTTGGTCGTGGAATATTCTTACTATCGGAGAATATTCGTACGACGGCGCAGTCTTTTGTGGGCCCCATAATGGAAAGCGATTGGATGAAGAAAACGACAAGAGTAAGTTGTTTATAAATAATGGCGTAGTTGTTACCGTTAACACTGTTAGAATACCCGGTGGTTAAAACACAGTAATACGCGTTGTTGCACAGTAGCGCACGGTATTGCACCAATTATTAATTTTTACGTAAGAAGGCATTACTCAATAATTGTTACAGTAATTACTGTTCAGTATTTTATTTTATTGATTCAATAATTGCTACGTTGATATTTTATATTACTGTTGTTTTAATAATTGTCACTACACAATATTTTCTATTATCAGAGCAATAATTCATATTGTCTGAATAATATTATTAGATAACATTATTGACAATGTCTAGAAAGTTCTGTCTAAGGAGAGGTTTGGTCATCTAATTGCGCGCCAGTAAGAATAGATCCTTATTGGAAAGCCCCTCTTTCCTGGGAATTGCCTGGTTGCCGGTACTGTGATTCTGTAATATTATTTGTGAATAATTAATTATTGATTTATATGATGAGGAAAATATTGATTTTATGTGGATATAGATGGAGAGAAAATTTTTAAATGTGACAATTGTTAAAAATTAATATTTTATCTTTTTCAGATAAAATAATTCATTTAAATATATTATTTTAATAATATATTAACGGTGATATTTTTACAATAAATGTGGGATATATGAGTATATGAGGAGGAAGAGTATTTTTGTTGGATTAAATGTTTAACACATGTTTTTGTGTGTTGGTGGACACAATTCTTGACCGAAAATTTATTATAGACTGTAAAATCATCCGTTTATGGATTTCAGTCAATTTCTGTTTGGAATTTAGAAAAACTTTCTTCTGTAAAGTTGTAGAGAATTGAATTTCCTATAAAAACTCGCGAGATTCGAATTTTCTGATAAAAGGGCTATTTATTACGAATTATTGAAGTTCCGAATTATTGAGTCTGAATTGATTTTTGTTACAAAAATTGTTTAAAACATGTTTTGCATTTTTGGTGCATTTGTGTGAAAAATATGTTTTTGATGTGGTGGGCTAAGGAAAATTTGGTTATAAATATATTATTATATTCAATTTTCTACTTTGGTGTTCTAAGCAATTTCCTATAAATAGGGTGCTTAGGTTAGAATTGAAAATCACACCAGAAACTGAAGTTTTCTCTCTATTTCTCTCTCTATATATCGAGCGTATTCTTGTGAGTATTTTGATATCTTGAGTGTTGCTATACGGTGCAAGTTCATTCAGCGTTATTCGAGTCAGAGGTACTGCTCTTTTGAGGTAAGGGATTGTAAGGGATTGTAAGGGAATGTAGGGGATAGTAAGGAATGTTATTTCTTCTTAAATGATATTATTTTCTTCAATATCATTATGTCGAAGTATTGATCTGAACTTTTTATCAAATTTAGAACTTTTCATGTCGGGGTTACTATTCATGAGTTACTATTCATGAGTTACTATTCACGAGTTACTATTCATGAGTTACTATTCATGAGTTACTATTCATGAGTTACTATTCACGCGTTACTATTCATGAGTTACTATTCACGAGTTACTATTCATGAATTACTATTTATGGGTTACTATTCACGAGTTACTATTCATGACAAAATTGGTTTCTTTTTCTAACCAAATCATAGTTGATTTATGAATATTACTCTTGAGATTAAAACTGTATGTTGATCATATTATTTTTTTATCATATATAACATTTTTATAACCTTAATGATGATATTTCTCTTTAACTTGAGTGTAAAGATGGGTAGATTATTGGTATGATCATTACTAGGGTTCTCTTTGTCCAGTAGTGAAAAGTTGAATTGTGACTGGTATGATCATGACTATTGAATTTATAATTGAATATCTTTAGCTTAAGTGCAAAGGTGAAATGATCAACATGGTTATAATTATTGGTTATATAAATTCTGAAATGATTATATATTTCTTTGAGATAATAATATATTTGGCCTGTAGTGCAAATATGAACTATTGAGGAATATCTTTGGCCTGTAGTGCCTTTGTAGTGCAAAGATGACTTGTTGTTGAATATCTTTGGCATGTAGTGTAAAGATGAACTGTTGATGAATATCTTTGGCCCGTGATGCAAAGATGAATTTATTAGTATGATTATGAATAGGAACTGTGATTTGGTATAACCATGATCTTTGATGTTTCAGGTAAAGACATATGAGGAAAATTATCTTCGTCCTAGATGCGAAGAGAAATTTAGAATTACAATTATGATTATGAGTTATTCATATAATTGTGAAAAGGAACTGTTGATTAATGTTACAGAGATAAAACATTATTGGTGGATTTTTAACGTGGAGAAGATAATAGACTTTATAGTCTATTTGACTCTTCTAATGGATTGCTCGTTCCCCTATAACTCTGGTTGAAATTTTTTATCATCTACCATATGTTCTAAATCTCTGATTTAATTACTGTTGAAGACTATTGATAATTTATCTTTAGTCATGATATTCTTTACTGAGCTAGTTGTGCTCACCCTTTTGCTTCACAATTCCTTTCAGGTAATAAGAGTGTAGCTGGGTCGAGCGAGGGTAACAGGAGAATAGAACGGTGGTCATCATTTAGTAGTTATATTTGGTGAATCATCTAGGGTGAGGCGAACCCAACGTTGGAATGGTGTTTTGCCACTATCATATAAGATGTCTAATGATATACAATCTCGTGTCATCATAAGACAGGGATGTGATCATCCACTTGCTGAGTATATTTACGAGCACTACCTATATAATCTTGGTGTTTGTTTGAAGTATAATTCTCAGTTAGAGACAGTGGAGATAATGATATGTCAAGAGAAGACTCACCATTGAAAAGAATGTGATAGTAATCTTCTCATTTTTCTTTGGGGTCTATTGGGTCAACCAAGGATAATTCTGTGGCCATATGATATCTATCATAACCTAGAAGCATGGCCTCCCATGTACGAGGGTTTCCTTGAGAACTTCCCAAAGATTCTAATTTCTAAAACAGTTTTTGACTATAGCTTTATGTAATGTGTTATTGTGACGTGCTATCCAAGGTTGGGACATGAGTCACGGTTGGTATATATTTGTACCCAAACTCATTGCATATGTATTGTTGTATTTCACACGACAATTGTTGTAATAAAATTGTAGTTGTTATCTGTACAATGTATTTGGCGACTCAGAATAGGTTGGGTGGAATGGACCTATTTTGGGGGCGTTACAGTTGGTATCAAAGCTATAAGTAAAGAGCCCCGAGCCTCTCGCTGGTGACTTCCTGTTGATGAGGGATGCACCGAAGCCAGACTCTCCGTAGGGGACGCCGTTCTGCGGTGGCAAACTGATAGGTACCATTGTGAGGTGCTGTGGTTGAAGCACCATTAGAGTCACATTTGGTATCAGAGCTTAGGGATATGATCTCTGGTGGAGATCGGGGAATAGGACTAGGAGGGGAGAGACGAGTAAATCATTCGCTAGTGTGTCCTACCTAAGCTTATTTGTTGGTCAGTCATAATATCAGGATATTATGTGATATGTTAATTTGTTAAATTAACCTTTGTTTTTGAAGCTGTATTTTAGAATGATATCTGAAATACAGGAGATGAGTAATGGAGAAATCATGATGACAGGGAAGATGAAATCTGAGATGAAAGCAAGGTATTCTCAACTCTTTGAAATACCAGGTACGTAAATTTCGGGGACGAAATTTCATAAGGAGGGGAGATTGTAAGACCCCGAATTTTATGAAATAAAAGTATTCAATTTTTCTTATAATTAAATTCAGTAATTAGTTAAATTGATAAAAAGGTTAAAGTTAAGTGTGATATATGAAAATTTTTAAAATAAGCAAGTGGTTATAAAATATTCATTGTTGTCGGGGAATATTCGCTTGGTCGTGGAATATTCTTACTATCGGAGAATATTCGTACAACGGCGCAGTCTTTTGTGGGCCCCATAATGGAAAGCGATTGGATGAAGAAAACGACAAGAGTAAGTTGTTTTTAAATAACGGCGTAGTTGTTACTGTTAACACTGTTGGAATACCCGGTGGTTAAAACACAGTAATACGCGTTGTTGCACAGTAGCGCACGGTATTGCACCAATTATTAATTTTTACGTAAGAAGGCATTACTCAATAATTGTTACAGTAATTACTGTTCAGTATTTTATTTTATTGATTCAATAATTGATGCGTTGATATTTTATATTACTGTTGTTTTAATAATTGTCACTACACAATATTTTCTATTATCAGAGCAATAATTCATATTATCTGAATAATATTATTAGATAACATTATTGGCAATGTCTAGAAAGTTCTGTCTAAGGAGAGGTTTGGTCATCTAATTGCGCGCCAGTAAGGATAAATCCTTATTGGAAAGCCCCCTCTTTCCTGAGAATTGCCTGGTTGCCGGTATTGTGATTCTGTAATATTATTTGTGAATAATTAATTATTGATTTATATGATGAGGAAAATATTGATTTTATGTGGATATAGATGGAGAAAATTTTTAAATGTGACAATTGTTGAAAATTAATATTTTATCTTTTTCTGATAAAATAATTCATTTAAATATATTATTTTAATAATATATTAACGGTGATATTTTTACAATAAATGTGGGATATATGAGTATATGAGGAGGAAGAGTATTTTTGTTGGATTAAATGTTTAACACATGTTTTGTGTGTTGGTGGACACAATTCTTGACCGAAAATTTATCATAGACTGTAAAATCATCCGTTTATGGATTTCAGTCAATTTTTGTTTGGAATTTAGAAAAACTTTCTTCTGCAAAGTTGTAGAGAATTGAATTTCCTATAAAAACTCGCGAGATTCGAATTTTCTGATAAAAGGACTATTTATTACGAATTATTGAAGTTCCGAATTATTGAGTCTGAATTGATTTTTGTTACAAAAATTGTTTAAAACATGTTTTGCATTTTTGGTGCATTTGTGTGAAAAATATGTTTTTGATGTGGTGGGCTAAGGAAAATTTAGTTATAAATATATTATTATATTCAATTTTCTACTTTGGTGTTCTAAGCAATTTCCTATAAATAGGGTGCTTAGGTTAGAATTGAAAATTACACCAGAAACTGAAGTTTTCTCTTTATTTCTCTTTCTATATATCGAGCGTATTCTTGTGAGTATTTTGATATCTTGAGTGTTGCTATACGGTGCAAGTTCATTCAGCGTTATTCGAGTCAGAGGTACTGCTCTTTTGAGGTAAGGGATTGTAAGAGATTATAAGGAATTGTAAGGGATAGTAAGGGATGTTATTTCTTCTTAAATGATATTATTTTCTTCAATATCATTATGCCGAAGTATTGATCTGAATTTTTTATCAAATTTGAAACTTTTCATGTCGGGGTTACTATTCACGAGTTACTATTCATGAGTTACTATTCACGAGTTACTATTCATGAGTTACTATTCACGAGTTACTATTCATGAGTTACTATTCACGCGTTACTATTTATGAGTTACTATTCACGAGTTACTATTCATGAATTACTATTCATGAGTTACTATTTATGGGTTACTATTCACGAGTTACTATTCATGACAAAATTGGTTTCTTTTTCTAACCAAATCATAGTTGATTTATGAATATTACTCTTGAGATTAAAACTGTATGTTAATCATATTATTTTTTTATCATATATAACATTTTTATAACCTTAATGATGATATTTCTCTTTGACTTGAGTGTAAAGATGGGTAGATTATTTGTATGATCATGACTAGGGTTCTCTTTGTCCAGTAGTGAAAAGTTGAATTGTGACTGGTATGATCATGACCATTGAATTTATAATTGAATATCTTTAGCTTAAGTGCAAAGGTGAAATGATCAACATGGTTATAATTATTGGTTATATAAATTCTGAAATGATTATATATTTCTTTGAGATAATAATATATTTGGCCTGTAGTGCAAATATGAACTATTGAGGAATATCTTTGGCCTGTAGTGCAAAGATGAGTTGTTGATGAATATCTTTGGCCCGTAGTGCAAAGATGACTTGTTATTGAATATCTTTGGCATGTAGTGTGTAAAGATGAACTGTTGATGAATATCTTTGGCCCGTGATGCAAAGATGAATTTATTAGTATGATTATGAATAGGAACTGTGATTTGGTATAACCATGATCTTTGATGTTTCAGATAAAGACATATGAGGAAAATTATCTTCGTCCTGGATGCGAAGAGAAATTTAGAATTACAATTATGATTATGATTTATTCATATAATTGTGAAAAGGAACTGTTGATTAATGTTACAGAGATAAAACATTATTGGTGGATTTTTAACGTGGAGAAGATAATAGACTTTATAGTCTATTTGACTCTTCTAATGGATTGCTCGTTCCGCTGTAACTCTGGTTGAAATTTTTTATCATCTACCATATGTTCTAAATCTCTGATTTAATTACTGTTGAAGACTATTGATAATTTATCTTTAGTCATGATATTCTTTACTGAGCTAGTTGTGCTCACCCTTTTGCTTCACAATTCCTTTCAGGTAATAAGAGTGTAGCTGGGTCGAGCGAGGGTAACAGGAGAATAGAACGGTGGTCATCATTTAGTAGTTATATTTGGTGAATCATCTAGGGTGAGGCGAACCCAACGTTGGAATGGTGTTTTGCCACTATCATATAAGATGTCTAATGATATACAATCTCGTGTCATCATAAGACAGGGATGTGATCATCCACTTGCTGAGTATATTTACGAGCACTGCCTATATAATCTTGGTGTTTGTTTGAAGTATAATTCTCAGTTAGAGACAGTGGAGATAATGATATGTCAAGAGAAGACTCACCATTGAAAAGAATATGATAGTAATCTTCTCATTTTTCTTTGGGGTCTATTGGGTCAACCAAGGATAATTCTGTGGCCATATGATATCTATCATAACCTTGAAGCATGGCCTCCCATGTACGAGGGTTTCCTTGAGCACTTCCCAAAGATTCTAATTTCTAAAACAGTTTTTGACTATACCTTTATGTAATGTGTTATTGTGACGTGCTATCCAAGGTTGGGACATGAGTCACGGTTGGTATATATTTGTACCCAAACTCATAGCATATGTGTTGTTGTATTTCGCACGACAATTGTTGTAATAAAGTTGTAGTTGTTATCTGTACAATGTATTTGGCGACTCAGAATAGGTTGGGTGGAATGGACCTATTTTGGGGGCGTTACAAATCTTGTATTTCAATTCATCCCCTTCAGCTAATCGCTTCTTGATGCTGTCGCAATCTTCGTCCTTCTCTTGAGCCTCTTTAACCTTATCTAATAAGGTAGGGCTCGCTGCCACTATAAATAATTTCTCATCGATCTCCATCGGATACTTAACCTCTAAGTTAAGTCGTTCGAAATCCTTCACCAATTCCTCTTGAATGGTCAACTTTAGTAACTTCTCTCTGCCTTTTCTACTCAGGGCATCAGCCACTACATTTGCTTTGTCTGGATGGTACAGAATCTCACAATCATAATCCTTGATCAATTCTAGCCATCGGCGCTGCCTCATATTTAGCTCCTTCTGCATTAAGATATATTTTAGACTCTTATGATCCGTATATATCTCACACTTCTCGCCATACAAATAGTGCCTCCAAATTTTCAAGGCAAAAACTACTGCTGCTAACTCCAGGTCATGAGTCGGATAACCCTTCTCATAGTCCTTCAATTGACGTAAAGCGTACGCAATGACCTTGCCATGCTGCATCAATACACAATCAAGACCCTTGTGTGACGCATCACTATACACTACAAATCATCCCGTGTTGTTCGATAAAGCCAACACAGGTGCTTGACTGAGCCTCTTCTTCAATTCCATAAAACTTTGTTCACATTTTTCCGTCCAAACGAACTTCACTGTCTTTCTAGTAAGGTTGGTCAACGGCGATGCTATCTTTGAAAAATCTTGGATGAATCTTCGATAGTATCCGGCTAATCCCAAGAAACTCCTAATTTTTGTCGGTGTCTTTGGTTGTTCCCAGTTGATAACCGCTTCTACTTTTGCTGGATCTATCGAAACACCATCCTTGTCGATAACGTGGCCCAAAAATTGCACTCTCCGTAACCAAAATTCACACTTGAAGAACTTTGCATACAACTTCTCCCTCCTTAACGTCTCCAACACTTTCCTTAGATGTTCAACGTGATCTTCCTCTGTCTCTGAATATACCAGGATGTCATCTATGAACACGACAACAAACTTATCCAAATACTGTTTAAAACACTCTGTTCATCAAGTCCATGAATGTTGTTGGTGCATTCGTCAATCCAAAAGACATTACCAGAAACTCAAAGTGTCCATATCGAGTTCTGAATGCCGTCTTTGGAACATCCTCCTGTCTCACCTTCAGTTGGTGATAACCAGTCCTCAAGTCGATTTTTGAAAGTATTTCGCCCCCTTCAACTGATCAAACAAATCGTCGATCCTGGGCAACGGGTACTTGTTCTTAATGGTGACTTGTTCAACTCCCGGTAGTCGATACAAAGCTTAATGACCCATCCTTCTTCTTTACGAATAAGACTGGTGCTCCCCACGGTGATACGCTTGGTCGAATGTATCCTTTATCTAACAACTCTTGTAGTTAAACCATCAATTCCTTCATTTCTACCGGAGCCATATGATACGGCGCTTTGGATACGGTGATGTCCCTGGTGCCAAATCGATAACAAACTCTATCTCTCTATCTGGTGGCAATCCGGAATCACATCTGGGAAAACGTCAACGAATTCTCTTACAATAGGTATCTGACCCAGTTCACCCTCGACTCGGTGGGTATCCACAACGTGAGCCAAATAACCTATACAAACCTTCCTAAGCAATTACTTGCTTGCATCATCGTCAGACAACAAGATTGTCTCGGTGATTTACTGCCATGAAATACCACCTTTGACTTATTCGGAGTTTTAGGTGGACGCACTTTTTCTTACAGTCAATGACCGCTCCATGACTTGATAACCATCCATCCCGAGGATTACATCAAACTCTCCAGGATGAATCGGTATCAAATCCACGTTAAGCTTAAACCCTCTTACATTAGCACAACAGTTCCTATATAGATGCAGTCTACAGTGATAATTTCTTTGTTTGCTACTTCTACATTCATTGGGCGTTCTAATAGTTCATGAGGTAAACTTAATCTTTGAGCAAATTCATCTGATACGAAAGAACATGACGCTCCCGAATCGAATAACACATAGGCATTTATATCATTGATCGGAATATACCTGACACCACCCCCTGGATGCCACGACATCTTGCACTGTCATATTGAATGTTCGTGCTATAGGCTTGTTTGGCTGGGCTGGTCCTCCACTGGTTGTCTTAGTGTTATTGCCCCTGTTGCCCATTTCCGCCATCCGTGCTTTTCTTCTTCGGGCAATCCTTGATTCGATGTCCACTGTCACCACAGTTAAAGCATCCTCCCTTCTTCACCTTAGGACAATTGGGTGAGGTATGCCTTCTTGCCCACATGTATAACATACCATTTTTTCCTTTCAAGCACTCCCCGAGTGACCCTTTCACAGTTCCTACACACCGACTTCTTTTGTTGCACACTTCGTGCTACATCTCCAGATTACTACCCCACTGCTCCATTTCCGCTTCTTGTTGTTGCTACCGTCACTGCTAACATTCTGATTCCCCCTTCTGCTTTCTTCTTGTTCTTCTCCCGATTGTATTTTGAGACAGCTTCGCTTCCACCTTCCGCTATAAGAGCTTTC